>CM067360.1:88760817-88850592 GCA_034401795.1 Chaetoderma sp. LZ-2023a | reverse complement strand
TCCGTACGTCAACTTTTCCTTTAAAACGACCAAGAACCGCTGGGATGATTTCAATTATATTTGGCAGGAAGCATCCTTAGGGTATAGGGATCCAAGTTTGTTCAAGCGAAGCTGATCGGCCAATTTGGCCGGCGGCCATCTTGGATTTTTGGCCGATTTTTAGAAACATCTTTGAAAATCTCCGAAACCACTTGAGGGATTGAAGGAAACCTCATGAAATATTATCCAGGGCAAGAGCTCAACCAAGTTTGTTCAGGGTAACTTGATTGGTCAAATGGTTCGGCGGCCATCTTGGTTGACCTAATTTTGGCGAAAATTACTTCTCCAGAACTGCTGAAGCGATCAGGCCAAAATTTGGCAGATATGATTAGGGACTAAGGGCCAGTAAAGTTTGTTCAAGAGAAGTTGATCCGTCAAAAAACATGGCTGCGGGTGGCCAATCAAAATAGAGCATGTTTGGTGGTCATATTGGATTTTTTTATTTGATAGAGGCTGAAATTGTTTTATATAGGTTTTTGGGATATCTATATAGATAACTTCTAGGCATATTTCTTAATTTCACCATCCACAAGGAGTCAGCTGTGCAGCTGTTAATGTAGCTAGCCTGGCGTTACCCTTGTGGTAGATTAAGCAGCCTGGTGTCTTGAGGTAGACACGATACTGTTTTGGTATCTGTCTACTATTCAGGATTCAGGACTAATTTGCTCTTGAGAGTTGGCCTTAGGTTACTTAAGTGCTTATGGCCATAGTTGTTAGAGCATACAGTTTTAAGATTACTATTTTCATCCTGTTTGGCGGAAGTGAGCATAGGAGGATTATAATTTTGCTGCTTGAATAAAATTATTTTAAACTAGAATGCACTCAAGGGAGATGCTGATTCATGACTTTCCACCCTGTCTTCACAATGCACTTAGTGACCCAGTGACATAGATAATTCATTCATTGACCTCAACCTCGGCAATCATAATCTGTCACAATATAAAGGGGTGTGCTAAATCTGGGGATTCAACTTTCTTGCAATACAGAGTTACGGCCAAAAGTGTCTATTCCAGTATGCACTTTGTGACCTCGTTACTTAGATATTTGATGTTTTGTCCTGAATCTTATAATTTGAATGGATGTGCCGTGCCAAATTTGGTGACTACCTACATGCATTCCCGATTTATGGCTAAAAATGTGTGTTTCTGGATGCACTTAATGATTGTGTGACCTAGATTTTTGACCTGAAATTAAATTGTCTTTATAGCCAACCATTATTAGCTCACCTGGCCTGAAAGGCCAAGTGAGCTTATGTCATGGTGGCCGTCGTGTGTCCGTCCGTGAACTTTTCCTTTAAAACGACCAAGAACCGCTGGGATGATTTCAATTATATTTGGCAGGAAGAATCCTTAGGGTATAGGGATCCAAGTTTGTTCAAGCAAAGCCGATCGGCCAATTTGGCCAGCAGCCATCTTGGATTTTGGCCGATTTTTAGAAACATCTTTGAAAATCTCCGAAACCGCTTGAGGGATTGAAGGAAACCTCATGAAATATGATCCAGGGCAAGAGCTCAACCAAGTTTGTTCAGGGGAACTTGATTGGTCAAATGGTTCGGTGGCCATCTTGGTTGACCTAGTTTTGGCGAAAATTACTTCTCCAGAACCACTGGTGATCAGGCCAAAATTTGGCGGATATGATTAGGGACTAAGGGCCAGTAAAGTTTGTTCAAGAGAAGTTGATCCGTCAAAAAGCATGGCTGCGGTGGGCCAATCAAAATAGAGCATGTTTGGTGGCCATATTGGATTTTTTTATTTGATAGAGGCTGAAATTCTTTTATATAGGTTTTTGGGATATCTATATAGATAACTTCTAGGCATATTTCTTAATTTCACCATCCACAAGGAGTCAGCTGTGCAGCTGTTAATGTAGCTAGCCTGGCGTTACCCTTGTGGTAGATTAAGAAGCCTGGTGTCTTGAGGTAGACACGATACTGTTTTGGTATCTGTCTACTGTTCAGGATTCAGGACTAATTTGCTCTTGAGAGTTGGTCTTAGGTTACTTAAATGCTTATGGCCATCGTTGTTAGAGCATACAGTTTAAAGATTTTAAGATACTATTCATTATAAATCAGCTTTTTAGGGACACCTAATACACAGGTATGTGCCTTTTGAAGAATTCACCTTTATATGTCCAAGATTTCATGTGAAAATGGGATTTTTAATGCAAAAACTCATGATTTTTGTCACTTTGCTCGTAAACACCATATCATACAGAATCTCTTAATGTAATTTAATGAAACTTGTTCTTTGCAATGGATAGATGTGCCTTTTGAAGGATTCACCTTTGTATGTCCAAGATTTTGGGTGAAAATTTAATGCAAAAACACAAGTTGTTATTACACCACAAAAACATCCATTACACCACAAAAACATCCATTACCTTCAATCACTACTTGCTAAATCAACTACTCTGCATTTAGCCACCAGAATAAGATTTTTATGTTTGCTTACAAACCCCCATATGCCTATTCCATTTCTATGTATACCCTCAACCAGGCTACTAGTAGGTTACACCCCCAGCATATGACCTGATAGAGACTGGCACCAGTCTGTACTCACTCATTGGTGACACCTGTCACTAAGCACACTCATGCATGCGCATAGGAGCCCAAATAGGAAACGGATTCACTTTTCAAATATTCTGCAAGCAGTACAGTCTGCACATATTCCACCTAAGTTTTTGTAGCTTTGCGCTGAGTTCAGCTTATTTGAGAGTACTTCAATTCATGATTATGCCTACTATGAAGCTTATCCTCCCTAATTTATGTTTATCGAGTATTTCGTGGTTTTTACTACATTGTATACTCTCTATATGTGTTGCCAGTTTTCGTGGTAGTATCCCGTTCTCGTAGTAAACAAAATGCCTAAGTCATCATCATCATTTCTAACCCTCAATTAAACTAAAGAGCATACATATTCACTTATTTCTAGAATCAAATCTTTGGGTGCATTTTGTTTTATATCCATAAGAAAGTTTGAAAGCAATGCACGTATGCAAAGGATAGTCGTCGACTGTCTCTAAAGCATATTTTAAGGATTTTGTAGTCAAGTTCACGTTGTCCTCTGATTGCTCCTCCCCCGTTGCTTCAAAGGCTAAAGCTGTGTCTTTTGCTAATCCTTCTGTTTCTAAACCAGCAGCAACGGAGGGCCTGGGGGTTGGGGGGGGGGGGGGAGTTGGTGCGTTGGGGGTTGCACTTCATCTAATTCTGATTCCGTGTTAGCCCTTTTTGCCAGATTCAAGTCTTTTGCGACCATGGTGACGAAATCATTAGATGAGCGAATATCGGCTGCCATCCGCGCGGCTAAGGATCGGACGATAACCAGAAGGTTAGCGGGCGTGGCCGCAAATGAGAGAAGCCTACTTCCCTCACGTCCAGGCAGGAGATTCGGTCACCAAAACAGAAAATTAGAGATTAGGAAGAGGCTCTCGAAGGTGAACTCGAGTAGGTCACCAGGTAAAATCCACATGTCTTGAGGAAGGGCTCATGCCTCAAGCAGTGGTGGCGGCGACTGAAGTCCCCGACCACAAAGCCTATGCCAACGTCAAGTTTTTGGTCATACCAGTAGCCAGGAACGTTAATAGAGCGCCTTTGTCTAGCTTAATGCAGTCAGGAAGTTTGGTAACTTCCGGTTTAGCATGAACTTACGGTCTGTACTTAGTAGATGCGGGTCTCCAAGACCCGGGGATACTTCCGGTTTCCATTTCCGGTTCTTCCACTTTCGGTTTTCTTCTGGTTTGTGTATTTCCGGTTCCTATGCAAATTCTGGGTTTGTACTGTACATCTGGGTCTGTAGGATCCTGTTCAGTTTCCGGTTGTCGACTGGTTTGCGCATTTCCGTTTCCTATTTTTCCACTTCCAGATTTCGTACATCGCGGGATAGGGTCATTTCCGGTTTTCATGGATCTTTCTAGTGTTCCAGGATTAACTTCTGTTTCTGTCTTCATGTTTTGGATTTCCGGTGATAGAGAACTTCCTGGGGTTCCAGGTTTGTTCTTCAGGTCCGGTTTGCATGTTCGCTTTCCTAGGATCTAGTCATCATCTTGCCTAAGAGTTAGTCTTATTTCCGTAATTACTTTCCGGAATGTTTAATAGCTGAAAATATTCGTACCGAGGCATTGCCAGTCTTGAAGACTTGAAATTGTAGATATTCAGCATTTATTCTTTTATCAGTGACAATTTTCAACGTAATTAAAGACTCTTTTAATGTGTAGGGCTATGTTTTAAGTTTACTGCCACTCGGCATAAATATCGGATTGTTTGGGATATCTAATTAAACAATATATCAAATACCAGGACTCATGAAGCTGGTGTAGTTCGGATATACCGGTCGGATGCGGGCGTACAAGCTAAGCTGGGTACGCGCCGCCCGTCCTGGATTCGTTTCCTGAACACGCCCCTCTGGGTAGAGCCATAAGCGTAAATAGGCCTATGGGAGCGATAGCGTGTCGAAAAAACCTGACTAAGTTCGTTAAAGCGCATGATGCACATGCGCGCGCCGGGACGCTGTTTATATGGAGCTTTTAGTGTACCGAGATGGTACCCTGTAATCCTTATTGATTGCCTATTCCCGTTAAATCTGGCATTAATCAAGACCAGAATTCAACGGGCTTTTCAAATCTGTAAACCATTTCAAAATCGGTTGAGAAATGGCTGAGTTATCCAGGGAAAATTCTTCATGATTATCTTCAAAATATTGCCGTGACGTCCTCAATCTGGGACCGAGTTCACTCTGTGGAGTATGGAAGACATGTCTGTTTAAAGTGCACTACGTGTACCCCCACATCGATGTGTGGGCTTAGCATAGGGTGGTCTGCGTTCGTATCTAAGCTTTTCTTTAAGGATTATTCGTCCTAACAGCGCTGCCCTCTGGTCGTTCTCCCCCCATCCCCGTTGCTGTTAAGTATAAGCTGTGTCTTTTGTTAATCTAATGTATCTAAACCATCTGCAATGGAGGGGTGTGGGGGGCTTCTTCGGCGAATGCTGAAGCCGGTTTGGTTTTGTATGCAAGATTTGAGTCATCTGCGTCTTCTGATCAAATAAGCTCTTCCGACTTCTGCTTCTGGTTGGGACGTAACTTCCGGTGTAGCGGATGTATAAAGAAGAAAAGGCATAACCCTCAAGCAGTGGTGGCAGCGGCGGAAGCCCCCGTCCTAAACTCGTATGCTAATGTCAAAAAGCAAATAACTAGAGCAAATGAGCTCTCGAAGGTGAACTCGAGCAGGTCACCGGGTCAAACCCACGTGAGTCTTGAGGTTGAAAAAGAAGAAACGGCATGACCCTCAAGCAGTGGTGGCGGCGGCGGAGGCCCCCGTCCTAAACTTGTATGCCAATGTCAAAGAGCAAAAAATTAGGACAAATAAGCTCTCAAAGGTGAATTCTAGCAGGTCTCTGGGTCAAACCCACATCTTGAGGTTGTAAAAAGAAGAAAAGGCATGACCCTCAAGCAGTGGTGGTGGCGGTGGCGGAAGCCCCCGTCCTAAACACATATGCCAATGTCAGTCTTGGTCATTCCGGTTGTCAGAAATGTCCACAAATCGCCTGTAGCTAGTGTTCATCAGTTCCGGTTTGCATATTTCCGGTTCCTATGCTTATTCTGGGGTTTTTACTGTACATCCGGGTTCAGTTTCCAGTTGTCTTCCGGTTTGCACATTTCCATTTCCTATTTTTCCACTTCCGGATTCGTACATCCGGGGATAGGGTCATTACCGGTTTTCATGGTGTTCTATGATTAACTTCTGGTTCTGTCTTCCTTTTTTGGATTTCCGGTGATAGCTCTTACTGAGATTCCAGGTTTGGGTGTTAATTTGTTGAAGAAAATCCATGTTTCTAGCGTAATTCTTAGTCTAATTCTGACAGGCGCTGAAAGGAAAAGATTCAGTAATGGATTCATAGGGAAGGGAATGGCTCTAAGATTAATGATTACAAGAGCAAGAAGACGCTGAGAATAGAGAAATAAGACAAAAAGGGTGAAGGAAGAAGGAATAAAAGCCGAGTTTTTTCTTCTGCGTTGTCACAGTCATGGTTTAGGTGAGTTTTTGTTTTGATTTTATATTGCCGCTGTCTTTCAGGGTTTTGTTTCATCATTCAACCCCTAGTGTTTCATCATAATCAAGTATCAGTGTTTTGTGTATTTAACATTCGAGCTGTTCCCGGAGATTCATTATCAATCTATCAATCATTCCTTTTTTGGGCATATCAAACTCAATGACATCCGTCTTTACAGATGATAATATTGGTTCTAAGTCTAAATATAAATAAGTAAAGATAAGTATAGGTTTCTTCCTTCATCCTCTGCCCCTTCTCCTTCTAAAGTTTTCTTCTAGTCATGTTCTCCTTCCTCTCTCTTTCAGTCTTCCTCCTTTTTCCCTCCTCTGGGATTTCCCCGTATTTCATCTTCTATCAATCCTCTCCAGGGATATTCTGGTCCTGTTCTTTCCTCTTCATCTTCCATTCTTCTTAATTCCTCTCTTCCGCCTTCTTCCTCTTCTTCCTCCTTTGATCATCTTGATCCGATTGTTTCTGTCGTTCTCTCATTTGAGTTTCTAATTGTTGATTAAGGTCTGATTTTCTCATTGTTTTCTGTGCTTAGGGATTTGTCCCTTGTTCATTCTTGCATGTCATTTTTTCCCTCTATTTTTTCAAGGTTTTCCGCTAGTGGCCTGAATCACTTTCCATGTCCTCTGGTCAGGATGTTGTATCTGATCACATTCCTTCTGATCAATCTTATTCCTTTTCTGATTCTTTACAAGCTCTTCAAGCTTCCAGGAGGCCTTGCTCTCCTCTCTCCGTTTGAACTGTTGATTCTATGGCCTCCGGTGACTCTTCTCATCATTTTTCTTTTCCATCTTCTAATTCTTCAATTCCCAAGTCGGTCAGGGCTGAGGAGATTTTGTCCAGGCAGGGTCTCTTCGGATGACTGGTCCCTGGCTCACACGTGGATTGCTTAGACTCTTCTGTTCCTTTTAAGGATGAGTTTTCTATAGACTTTCCTTCTTTTGTGTCGGCTCTTCTAATTCTTCTTTCTTGTCTCCTCAGGTCCTTCCAATTGACAATTTTGTCATTAACATGTTAGTTTTCTTTGTGAATGATGTTAATTCTAAGTAATTTTCTCTTACCTCTAAATATGATGCTCCTTTTTCAGATCCCAAAAGATGATTAGTTACGAGTCGCCACCTCTCTCTCTCTCTCCTCTCTCTCTCTCTCTCTCTCTCTCTCTCTCTCTCTCTCTCTCTCTCTCTCTCTCTCTCTCGCTCTCTCTCTCTCTCTCTCTCTCTCTCTCTCTCTCTCTCTCTCGATCTTCCTGGGAAGTTCTTTCCTCTCATGTTAAAGGTTTTTCTAACGTTAGTCAACCCCCTGCTCTTAGAGCGAGAGGGGGGGGGGCCAGACTTATTTTTACAGACCTAGTTCAAGGTCTAGTGGTAGGTCTTCACACAGAGGTTTTTCAAGCTAAGAGAGTGAAAGTGTGGCCTCCGCCCGGGTAGGTCCAACCCTTTCTTCTATTTTATCTCTTCTCTTCCTCTTCTTGAGAGCGTTCAGTCTAGGGTAGGAATTCCTACCCTGTCATTAAATCTTAGTAAAATGAAATGATCTCTATTCACTCTGAAACATTCAAATCTGCATTAATTTTAATTTAACGCCTTTCATGTTCTCATTCACCCTTCAGAAAATCCTGAGATTTGCTTACAAAGATCGAGTTTGGCAGTTTCGCGCCATGCCTTTTGGCCTGACCATGGCTCCTTTTCTTTTTACTCGCCTAGTCTGAGCCATGGCAGGAATTTTACACTGTCGTTCTATCCATCTACACGTTTATATAGACGATTGGTTAGTAAAGCAGTCTTCCTCAATTCTCTCAGGAATTCTTCCAGAGATTTGCAGTCTGGCATGCAACCTAGGGTGGATTTTAAATCTAAAGAAATCAAGCCTAGGTCCCTCTCAAATCTTCACGCAACTAGGCGTTTCTTTCGATCTGGCCCAGGGTCTAGTCTTCCCCTCAAATCCAAGAATAGAGGCTTTATCAGTGGCAATGGAAATCCTGTCTTCTTCCATGGTCTGAGCAACATTTCTGCTAAGAGTGATAGGCTTGATGGTCAGCGTAGAGAATGTTATTTCATGGGCGTCGCTGATGAGAAGACCCTTCCAAATGTATTTAATGTCCCTTTGGAAGCAGTCGGTTCACTCTAAATTACCATCAGATTCCCATCAGAGAACACGTGATTCCTCATCTAGATTTTTGGAAAAATCGTTCTCTGCTTCTGATGGGTGTTCCACTGGTAAAGTCCTCCCCTCATGCGATTATCTTCACAGAAGCTTCTCAGGAGGAATGGGGAGCGCTCTGGGACTCCCTGTCGGTTTCCGGTCTTTGGTCCTTGGAGGAGTCGACAGCTCATATCAACATTCTGGAATTGTGTGGTGTTAAGAAGGCTCTCCTTTCATGGTCAGATCTTGTGATAGGTCTCAGTGTCGATTCGGTCGGACAATTCGTCAGTGGTCTCTTATATCAACAGGCAGGGTGTACAAGGTCATTCCTCCTTTGTCTAGAAGTGCGGGACCTTCTCTTATGGTGTCGCAAGAATCAGATTCTTCTGGTGTCTTCTCATGTCCCAGGCAGTCTGAATTTTCTTGCGAACCAACTGTCACGTCCCAGCAAATTCACCCACACAGAGTGGCAGTTAAAGAGGTCGGTTGTCAAAGTGATTTTCAGTCTTATGGATCGTCCTCTGGTAGATCTGTTTGCGACATCTCTGAATGCTCAGATCTCTTACATGTCTCCTTTTCCGGACAGTCAAGCCCTGGCAGTGGATGCCCTGTCTCAGTCCTGGACAGGAATGTTCGTCTATGTGTTCCGTCCAACGATTTTGATTCCATTAGTGTTGAAAGTCAAAGAACAAATCTGCGAGATTCTTTTAATAGCTCCTTTTTGGCCAAAGAGGGTTTGGTTTGTAGACCTAGATCTCCTGGTAGACTTCCCTCGTCTTCTTCCATTCTCCCAGGATCTTCTCAAGTAAGAGGTCTTTGTCTTCATCTAAACCCAGAAATCTTCAGTCTGTGTTTGGAGAATATCGAAACTGAAGTCTACGAGAATAAAGTTTCTTCAAGATCTCCAGTAACTATCGATTCTTCCAGAAGAGAGTCGACTCGCAGAGTTTATAAGTGTCGGCTTAAAATTTTTGGAGAATGGTGTTCAGACCAAGGTCGCGTGCCCGATTCTGTTTCTATTCCCCAAGTATTAGACTTTTTAACATATCTCTTAGATTCCTTACATTTATCAGCTAATATGGTTAGGGGATATAGATTTTCTCTGGCATCTTCTCTTCCTTGCCTTCTGTATGCTGATGTCACGGACACTAATACCGTTAATAGTTTTTATTAGAGGTCTAGGCAATATTCGTCCTCCGATAGCTACGCCTTTACCTTCATGGAACTTGGCTTTGGTTCTTCAAGGGCTGGCAGGCCGTCATTTTGAACCTCTTTCCTCTATTAGTATTAACGGCCTCTGCTAGAAGGTGTTCAGAAATTCATGCTTTTTCAGCTGAAAGGGAGAGATTTATAGTTTCAGGAGATGGTTTAGTTTTATATCCCAGAAGGAATTTTTTAAATCTAAAGCTCAGTCTAAACGGTTTCCTGATAGTCCAATCATTTTAAACTCATTTTCGTCTTTTTCGCCTTCCTACAAACTCTGGTGTCCTGTTAGGGCATTAAGAATGTACAAACAGCGAACTGATTTCGAAAGATTTGATTTGTCCCTTTTATGGTTTTCTTATGTGGAAGAGTTAGCTAAGCCGGTCTCAAAGTTTACGATATCCTGATGGATTTGAGAGACGATTAAGCTTTGTTACGAGATTGCTTCTCCGGAACAAATTAATCTCCCCCATATTAAAGCTCACGATGTTAGAGGAATGGCTTCCTCTTTTGCGCTTTTTGCCGGTTCGTATTTAGATGAAGTCATGCAGGTTGCAGGATGGAAATCTGAATCCTCTTTTACAACCTTTTATCTGAAAGATCAGAGTGCAGCAGCCTCCTTTCGTAATATGATTTTAACCAAAATAGCCGAAGACCATTTACCAAGCACATCTCGCCATTTTCGTTAAGACTGCGTCTGTAAGAAATGGTGAGAGTTTATTTTGGTTTTTATTTATCTCTAAGTTCAAGTTTTCCTTATTTGATAATCACGGTGTGATTGATTTAAATGCACTATTATGTTATTAACATTTGGATAAGATTGGTTTGATTTTTATCCTTGTTTGTTGATTCTCAAATCGCCTCCCACCTAATGTTTTAAGTCGGACACTGACCAAATCTACGGGTTTAGCAAGTAGTGATTGAACGGTAATGGATGTTTTTGTGGTGTAATAACAACCCCCCCCCCCCTTACGGGTTGGTCTGTTGTTTTATTAACCACTATAAAAACATACCGTTCAATCACTACGACCCAGCCTCAGCCACCCCGCGTGGAATTGATTTGAGAATTTGCCAATAATATTTGGCACTTAAATTCAGAAAAGTGAATCTGTTTCCTATTTCGGCTCCAGTGCGCATGCGCAAACGCGCTTAGTAACAGGCGTCACTGTGGAGTGAGTACAGACTGGTGCCAGTCTATATCAGTTAATATACTGAAGATGGACCTAACCAGTAGCCTGGTTGAGGGTCCATATTTATATGAATAGGCATGGGGAGGAGTGTATGCAAGCATAAAAATCTTATTCTGGTAGCCAAATGCAGATAATTGATTTAGCAAATAGTGATTGAACGGTAAGTTTGTTTTTATAGTGGTTAATAAAACAACAGACCAACCCGCAAAGGGGTTGGTGGGGGTTTCCCTCGGAAGCCTCTCCACTTTGGTCGGATTGAGTGATAGGCATCAAGATCTTGATTCAATCAGTCAATCCCACTGAGTTTTCTTTCATTTTCAGACGGAGGAACGAGGTTTTTTCTTCTATATATTGGGATTTTTGATCCTTTTCTTGGGATGTCACTAGATCCAAATCTTTCTAGTTCCCAGTCAGACGGATATTTCTTGTGGACCAGTAGTTCAGTCCTAGCAAGTTCTCACTCACCGAGTGGCAGTTTAAAAGCTTGGTAGCTGAAAGCGTTTTCAAGCTTCTGGGTCTTCCCCATGTAGATCTTTTTGCGACATGTCTGATTGCCCAGATCTTATCTTTCATGTCTCCCTTTTCGGACAGTCAGGTTTGGGCGATGATCGCACTGTCTCAGTTCTGGACAGATTGTTTGATTTCATGTTCTTCTAATATTCCTGATTCTAATGGTTCTGAAGATAGTCATGGACCAGTTTAAAGAATTTCTTCTAGCAGCACATTTTGGTCAAAGAGGATCGGGTTGGTAGCCTTTCTCAATCTTCTGGTAAGATTTTGTTAGCCTGCTCCCAGTATCATCAGATCTCGCTCAAGTAAGGGGCTTACATCTTCATCTGCATTTGTACAATGGTCGACTATTAAATCTTTGGAGTATGGTTTTTTAAAGCATGGTTTCTTGCCTGATTCCATTACTATTTCCTAGGTGTTATATTTTTAATCATATCTATTCAATTCATTTCATTTATCAGCTATCACCGTTAGGGGTTATAGATTTCTTTGGCTTCTTCTCTTCCTTGTCTTCTGAATGCTGATATCAAGGATTCTCAATGGTTTTATTAGAAGATTGGGAAATATTCGTCCTCCAGTGGCTAAGCCTTTGTCTTCCTGAAATTTGGCCTTGATTCTTCAAGTTTTGGCACGTTACCATTCTGAGCCAATTGGATCTATCAGTCTCAAACTATTGACTCTTAAGGCCGTTTTTCCTTGTTGCTGCATCTTCAGCTAGGAGAAGATCCGAAATTCATTCTCTTTCCACAGAAAAAGACAGATTTATCGATTCTGGGGACGGTCTAATTTTATATCGCGGAAGGTATTTTTTATCGATGGCCCAGTCGAACCGTTACTCAGCCAAACATATTATTTTTTTTTTCACCGTCGGACAGATTCTGGTCGTCTAACAGGGCCTTAAAAGTCTATAAACGTTGTACCAATGTTAAAAAGATCAGATTTTTCGCACATGGGTTCCGTACATGGAGGAGGTGGCTAGACCAGTTTCTAAGGCCACAGTTGTCAGATGGTTCTGTGAGACCATAAAATTATGCTATGAGATTGCCTCCCCAGGTGAGGTCAATTTAGCCCATGTCAAGGCTCTCGACCTTTGTGGTATGGCTTCCTCCGCTCTTTTTGCTCATTATGGGACGACGTCGTGCAAGTCGCAGGTTGGAAATCTTAATCCACTTTTATCTCTCTATTTAAAGGATCAAAGCCCAGCGGCCTCCTTTTTTGGAAATATAACGTTTTTAACAAAACAAGACAAGGGCCATTTACTAAGCATATCTCACCAATTTCGTTAGTCAGATATGGTGAGAATATTCTCTTGTTTTGTTTATTTCATTGAGTTGACAATTTTACTTGTTTGATAATCACTGTGATTTGTTATGGATGCACTATTATGTTATTTTATTAACATTTGGATATGAGTTGGTTAATTTTTATGCTTGTTTAATGATTATCAAATCTCCACCCACCAAGGGTTTTTAAGTGGGGCACTGACCAAATCTACGTGTTTAGCAAGTAGTGATTGAACGGTAATGGATGTTTTTGTGGGGTAATAACAACCCCCAACGGACCCCCTTGTGTGTTGTTCTGTAGTTTTATTAACCACTATAAAACATGAAAGTGCTGCATATATAAGTGTTGCTGTATAGTGTTTCCTACGTGCACTGCAGTCCTATATATTTTCTACAAATAAACAAAACATATGAACTGATGGCCACTGGCCATATAGATATAAACTAACCAGAACAATCAATACAGTATAAAATGATCAGAATTATATATCTTTAGTACAGGTTAACGAACCTACTTACGGGGCGGTTAGTGAAAACACCTTACAGAAAATGAGAATAACTAAACATATACAGAAATTATAACTAGCGGTCCTAAGACCGTTACGGTACCTTTTAGTACTCGGGACCATTTATACGGATACAATATAATTAGAAGAGTACATTTAACGGAATAATTAAAATGTTAAGTATAGTTACTTGAATACTCGGTAGCCATTCTTAAGTTTGGCTTTCGTGTTACTGAAATTGATACGTCATTCTTAGTTTGACGTGAGTTGATGCATTCTCAGGAAGCTGGAAAGTTCCCGCAAACAGGATTCCTGCAAGCAGCTCATGACGGGAGCAGATCGAACTCAGGACTGTAATCACGATATAGAATGTCTAACGAATAGTCAGCAAGAGATACAATAGCATTACTGCTGTGAAGAAAGTTCCCGTACACCGATGGTACAGATTTAAGTTGATAACCCGATCACAAGCAGGGGTTGTTAGATGCAGATGAAGATACAAATCAAAGCTCAATGGTGCTGGGTACGTCAGCCAGCTCTGAAGACGCACCGGGCAAAGTTTACTTGCTGCGGGCAAAAGTTAGAAGAACCTGCATGACATCAGTGCGGGGACGATTGAAATACCACTTTTTGGCGTGGCCGACAGATCCGGCGAGTCATCCATCAAAGAACATCGCTGTCTCTACATCTATAGAATCACATATTCAGACCGTAAAGGCCTCACCGCAAGTTCATGTTCCGAAGTAGATCTTGATATTCGTGAACAATACTTAGAAAGTTCCAAATTGCTCCCGCAGGTAAGGGGAGTTACACAATTGCTTTAGTGCGGTGGGTTGGATACTGCTAGCTACGGGAGAGAAACCGACGGAAGGCGAAGTGATCTGCGTAATGTCGCGCTGATCGTAGCTGGAACAGGTCCAACCTATTCGGCCCCTGGCCGAGGATGCTCTCGATTTCTGGATCATGTCCTTTTATACTACTCGTGACGTCACAGGCGCAAGCTCCAACCAATCATCGGCCGAGCAACAGCCAATCAGCGCGTAGCTGATAATAGCGCAGTCAAATGTTCTAGAACATTCTAGAAGTTATGCGTCCACGTGGTTATGACGTCACGTCAATATTTTGAAGATAATCAAAAAGGGTTTTCTGTGGATAACTCAGCCATTTCTTAACTGATTGTGAAATGGTTTACAGATTTAAAAAGCCCATCGAATTCTTGATTAATGCCAGATTCGGCGGGAACAAGTAATTAAGAAAGATTACATGGTACCATCTCGGTACACTAAAAGCGTCATCCCATCTTGTTCGTAAACTACCTGCTCCATCAAAAATAGTATCTAAGCGTGCGTAGGCGCACTATGCGCTTTAACGAACTTAGCCGTTTTTACAACGCGATCTCTCATAGGCTCGTATACGCTTATGGCTCTACCCAGGGCCCGTGTTCAGGGAATGAATCCAGGATGGGCGGCGTGTACCCAGCTTGGCTGGTATGGCCGGTACCCACCCGGTCGATCCAAACTACAGCGGGCAGCCTCTATGATGGGTGCCTTTTGGCGGATTCACCTTTATAGGTCCAAGATTTTGGGTGAAAATAGGCTCTTTTTTTTCCATTTCCTTGGTTTTTCAGCTCAACTGGCCCGAAGTGAGCTTATGCTGTGGTGACCATCCGTTGTCCATCCATCAACCTTTGCTTTAAAACACTACTCATTAACCACTTGACCGATTTCAAACAAATTTGGCTAGAAGTACCCTATGGGCGTAGACTCCAGAACCTCCATTCAGAATTTTGATTCTTATATTTTGTGGATGAAAATCTTAGATTTTATGAAAAATGTACTGGAAATTGTCAAATTGCATCTTACCATTTTGACCGATTTCAACCAAATTACACTAAAACGATCCTATTGTTATAAGCTCTAGAACATCCATTCAGAATTTTGATTCCTCAATTTTTGGGGTGAAAATCTTAGATTTTATTACAAATTTACCGGAAGTTGTCAAATTTCTTCTTACCATTTGCATAGATTTTAACAAAATTGGGCTGAAAGTATCCTATTGTGCTAGGCTCTAGATTTTCTATTCAGAATTTTAATTCGTCAAATTTTTGGGCGAAAATCTTAGATTTCCAGTTTTAACCAAATTTGACTGAAAGGATCCTATGGACATAGGCTCTATAACTTCCATTCAGAATTTTGATTGATAAATATTTTGGGTGAAAATCTAAGATTTTATTAAATAGTTTCCGGAAATTGTCAAATTGCTTCTTTAGCGAAGCTTATCAGCTTTTATTTCAGGATTGGTTAATCCTATTGAAACAACTTGGATACATGCATGTAACCTATAAGGTTAGGAAGCAGCATGTTTATAATGAGGTCACTGTGACCTTGATACCAAACTCAGTTTTTAACTCACCTGGCCTAAAAGACCAAGTGAGCTTATGCTGTGGCGACCGTCCGTCCGCCAACTTTTGCTTTAAAACGCTACTCCTTAACCAATAGCCGAATCTTAGCTAAATTTTGGTCAAAGGATGCTATTGTGCTCGGATCCGGAACTACCATTTGGAATTTTGATTCATAAATTTTTTGGGTCAAAATCTTAAATTTTATTAAAAATATACCGAAAATTGTTAAATTGCTTCTTCTCCTTACCTTTTTGACCGATTTTAATCAAATTTGGCAGAAAAGATCCTATGGTGATAGGTTATAGAACTTCCATTCAGAATTATGATTCGTAAATATTTTGGGTGAAAAACTTAGATTTTATTAAAGATTTACCGGAAATTGTCAAATTGCTTCTTCTCCTTAGAATTTGGACGGATTTCAACCAAATTGGGCTGAAAGAATACTATGGTCATACATAGGCTCTAGAACTTCTATTCAGACTTTTGATTGATCAAATTTTTTTGTTGAAAATCTTAGATTTTATGAAAAATTCACCAGAAATTGTCAAAACGCTGCTTCTCCTTAGTTGTTTAACATATTTCAAACAAATTTGGCTAGACATTGTTAGCTCACCTGGCCTGAAAGGCCAAGTGAGCTTATGCCGTGGCGCCCGTCCGTCAACTTTTGTTTTAAAACGCTACTCCTTAACCAATAGCCGAATCTGAATAAAATGTTGGTCAAAGGATGCTATTGTGCTCGGATCCGGAACTTCCATTTGGTATTTTGATTCAAAAGATTTTTGGGTCAAAATCTTAGATTTTATTAAAAATTTACCGAAAATTGTTCAATTGCTTCTTCTCCTTACCGTTTTTACCTTTTTCAATCAAATTTGGCTGAAAGGATCCTATGATCATAGGTTATAGAACTTCCATTCAGAATTTTGATTCGTAAATATTATGGGTGAAAAACTTAGATTTTACCGGAAATTGTCAAATTGTTTCTTCTTAGAATTTTGACCAATTTCAACCAAATTGGGCTGAAAGAATCCTATGCTCATAGGCTCTAGAACTTGCATTCATAATTTTGTTGCGTAATTATTTTGAGTGAAAATCCTAGATTTTATTAAAAAATTTACCGCAAATTTTCAAATTGCTTCTCCTTACCCGTTTGACTGATTTCAATCAAATTTGGCTGAAAGGATCCTATGTTCATAGGTTATAGAACTTATATTCAGAATTTTGATTCGTAAATATTTTGGCCAATTTTAACCAAATTGGGCTGAAAGAATCCTATGGTCATAGGCTCTAGAACTTCCATTCAGAATTTTGTTGCCTAAATATTTTGAGTGAAAATCCTAGATTTTATTAAGAATTTACCGGAAATTGTCAAATCTCTACTTCTCCTTACCATCTTGACAGATTTCAACCAAATTGGACTGAAAGGGTTCTATTGTGATAGGCTCTAGAACTTCCATTCAGAATTTTTGATTCATCAATTTTTTGCGTGAAAATCTTAGATTTTATGAAGAATGTACCGGAAATTGTCAAATTGGTACTCCTCCTTAGCTGCTTGACATATTTCAACCAAATTTCACTAATGGATTCTATGGTGGTAGGCTCTAGAAATTATATTCAGAATTTTGATTCATCAATTTTTTTGGGTGAAAATCTTAGGTTTTATGAAAAATTCACCAGAAATTGTCATACCGCTGCTTCTTCTTAGTTGTTAAACATTTTATCAAACAAATTTCGCTAGTGGCCCTATCAAGGTAGAATAGAATTTCTATTCAGAATTTTTATTGGTCAATTTTTTGGGCGACCTTGGATTTTCCGAAAATTCTATTTAAAGGCAAATGGTTCAAACGCTAATGGTCCATGTGAGCACCACAGGCCCTTGGGCCTCTTGTTACCTATAATGTTAGGAAGCAGCATGTTGACAGTGAAGTCACAACGTCGAAGGTCACGGTCATTTTGACCTCTACAAAACTTATTTTTCAAGTTTTCAGGCTTAGCAAATCTTATGTTATATTTCGGGATTGCTTAACCCTAATGGAACACAACTTGGATTGCTTATGCCAAGAGGATACAGGATGGTGACATGGAGGTTAACGGTCAATGCCATTCTAATATTGCTATTTGACCACTGCTTTTTCAACCTTAAGTTTTTCCATTCAGCAAATCATTTATATTTCAGGATTGGTTAATTGTATTGGAACTAAATTTGAATACATGGTTACCTATAATGTTTGTAAGCAGCATAATAACACGGATATCACAATGTCAAATGTCAATGCCACTGTGACAAACAGGAGACAGGCGAGACATTTAATTCTTGTTTTATTATTAGCTCACCTGGCCTGAAAGGCCAATTGAGGTTATGTCGTGGGGACCATCCGTCATGTGTCCATCCATCCGTCCGTCAACTTTTCCTTTAAACGACTTAATGGGAAATTTAAAATAGCTTCTCGAGAACTACTGAGCCGATTTCAATTATATTTGGCATGAAGCATCCGTAAGGCATAGAGATTCAAGGTTCTAACGAACCCGATCGTCCAATTTGGCCAGCGACAATCTTGGATTTCGGCCGATCTTTAGAAATGTCTAAAAATCTCCCAAACCATTTGAGCGATCGATTCAAAACTCACGAAATATGATCTAGGGGTAAGCGCTGAATAAACTTTGTTCAAGGGAACTTGATTCACTAAATGGTTCAGCAGCCATCTTGGATGACGTAGTTTTCACTAAAACAACTTCTTCCCCAGAACTGCTAAAGCGATCAGGCCGAAATTTGTGATATATAATTAGCAACTAAGGACGATTAATGTTTGTTCAGGAGAAGTTGATTCGTCAAAAAACATGGCCGCGGTGGACCAATAAAAATAGTGTGTTTGGCAGCCATATTGGATTTTTTTATTTGATGGATTTTGAGACCGATATTCGTTTTATATAGGTTTTTGGGTATTCTGATCTCAAATTTGCAATTTTCGAAAGTGTCGAATAAACAGTTTAACAGCCATCTTGGATCATTTTCCCGCCAAAAGTTCCCATACTAAAGCAATGGGAAATTTAAAATGTCTTCTCGAGAACTACTGGGCCGATTTGAATTATATTTTGCAGGAAGCATCCTTAGGGCATAGAGATTTAATTTTGTTCAAACGAAGCCGATCAGCCAATTTGGCCGGTGGCCATCTTGGATTTCGGCCGATTTTTAGAAATGTCTAACAATCTCGTTCTCCAAAACCACTTGTGAGATTGATGCAAACCCCATGAAATATGATTTAGGGCAAGAGCTGAACCAAGTTTGTTCAAGGGAACTTGATTGGTAAAATGGTTTGACAGCCATCTTGGTTGACTTAGTTTTAGCGAAAACGGCTTCTCCAGAATCGCTGAACGGCTCGGGTCGAAATTTGGCAGCTATGATTAGGGAATAAGGGGCATTAAAGTTTGTTCAAGTGAAGTTGAATTGTAAAAAAACCATGACCGCTGTGGGCCAATCAAAATATAGCGTGTTTGGTGGCCATATAGGTTTTTTTATATTGAAAGATTTTGAGGCCGAAATTGGTTTTGTATGGGTTTTTTTTTTTGCTATTATCTCAAATTTGCAATTTTCGAAACCGTTGGATAAACGGTTTGGTGGCCATCTTTGATCGTTTTCCCGCCAAAAGCTCCCATACTAAAGCAATGGGAAATTTAAAATGTCTTCTCGAGAACTACTAGCCTGATTTCAATTACGTTTGGCAGGAAACATCGTTAGGGTGTGGAGATTCAAGTTTGTTCAAACGAAGCCAATCGGCAATTTGGCCGGTGGCCATCTTTGATTTTGGCTGATTTTTAGAAACGTCTAAAGATCTCCGAAACTACTTGGGGGATCAGTTCTAGACTCGTGAAACGTCATCTGGGTAAAAAACTAATCCAAATTTTCTTAGTAGCCATCTTGGATGACCTAGTTTTCGCAAAAACAACTCCAGGACCTCTACTTATAGCCAATCACCTTTCTAGTTAAAATGTCTATGTTCCAGGTGAGCAATACAGACCCCTTGTGCCTCTTGTTTCAAATGTATCACGTCCTAAATGATGTGGCTGATTTTAGCCAAATTTGTCCGGAAAGATCCTATGGTGATAGGCTGTAGAATTTCTATTAACAATCTTGATAAATCCCTTTCTGTAGTAGGCTTCATCACTTCTAACAATTTGGATTGGCCAATTGTCCAAAAAATGTCCAGGAAATAATTAAAAATATTACTTGGCCTGGCCACAATTTGTAATTATTTAATTTCTGACAAGTAATGAGAAGAGGTCTACATGTATAACATGGCCTTTCTACTTGATATGACAATTCAAGGTGAGTGGTACAGGCCCCATAGACGTCTTCTTTATAGCTATAGGTCAAACTTATAGCGATGACCCCCTCATCCCGTGCCAGCCTTTCTGTCGTTCATAAACAATGGTGACACATTTCTTTTATTAGCGCACCTGGCCAAGTGAGCATGTGCAGTGGTGACTGTCCATCTGTCTGTCTGTCAACTTTTTCTTTAAACAACTTCTCAAGAACCACTAGGCTGATTTCCATACAGGCCCATACTAAAGCAATTGGAAATTTAATTAGAAATGTAAAATGGCTTCTCGAAAACTGCTAGCCCGATTATAAGTATATTTGACAGGAAGCATCCTTACGACATAGGAATACAAGTTTGTTCAGCTATGGTAGATATGTTCCCAAGGCACGAGGTCACTTAGTCCTCAGCAGCCGGAGATCACTATGCCGGGGAGGCAAAACTTCTAGAAACGAAGAAAGTCCGGGCGGATCCTCTCGAGAAAGCGAGCACAGACGCAGCAGTGGTTGAAGTTCGTTTCTGTAGATGGTTCTACTGCACAATGTTCTTTAGGCAGTGGGAGTATTATGGCACAGAAGCCTTCGACGCAGAGCTGCTTGCTTTTACACTGGTCAGCTCTGCATCTCATTATCTTCCTGCGAATGGCTAGTGCCTTAGATTTGTTCTTGGCCAATCAGATGTCGCCTGTGCGAGCGAGGAGATCTTAGCAGCATCCGAGCAGGAGGCATGTGATCAGTGGCATTGTCAAGTGGCTGGTTACTTTATTCATGGTATACTATGTTTAATGCAGAGTGATTTGTTCTTGGAAAGCTTCGTGCTTGTTGGTTCCAGAAACCGGGATGATCAGGCTTTCTAGTGGTACTGAACATACAGGGGCATTGTGATCATAGGCCATTATTCTGAGGAAGAAGTGCAAGGATAATATGTACATTCTAAAAAGTGCCTCCCAAGACAATGACATAATGCGTACATGGTCATGTCGTGCTCTATGAGAAAACCTGGCAATTATGGGGTCCCAGTGGGCTGGTGCGTGCACAGGGTAGGCAAATTGGGTCTTAAACACCTGCTTGGGTTTCCTGCATTAGGGTATTGCCCTCCAATGGGCTAGCTGTGGCGTTGCACAAGGCGTAACATTACCGATTCCGTGTTGCCTGGTCCATGTTACCCGACCACATGCCCCCCACCCTTCTAGCCATCAATATCTTGAATTCATGGCGATGCCCTGGACGGTAGCGGGAAGGTGGTGGGTCATGCAGGTCTTTAATAGGGTGACGAGGTGGTGGAGAGCAGCATACCTTTTAGTTGTTTGCCCGAGCAGGTAGGCTATGGGTTTCATATATTTTTTTGTTTTGTTTGGCGGGTAACCATTATGTTTTCTTTCACCTCTTTATTTTCAATAAACGGCAACCTATTTCAATAGAAATATAGACTCATCCCCATCAACCTCGGAAGACTACATTCCTCTGAGTTACGATGATGAGCGTGCACAATAGTTAACCATGGTACATATGTACAGTTAGTCCATCTTGACAATCATCGCCTGGGCGCCGTTAACAGTTTTTCACAGGCACCCTTTAAGAGAAATTTTGTCACAGAACAGATTTCAGCATGGCTAGCCACAGGTGGATGAACGGCAAGAGATGCTGGTGCAGAGGAAATGATGGTGTGAGAAGAAATTGCCATGAAAAGAATGAACATTCATAGAAGAAATTGTTTGTAAGAACTGTCGCGAGAAGTAACGTGAAAAGATCATTCCGGAAAGAGTCAACAGAAAAATTGGTGTCCGAAACTACCTGGAGTCCTGGCGTGTTCGTTTGTGGGATGAGCCTGCAGGTGTCCATTGTAGCTCTCTTGACAGGAGGTGAATCTGGTGGTATGGGGTTGAAAGCAGCAGATCCAGCGGGTGGATGATTTGCAGGAAGGGAGTGTGTATTGCTCTGGTGCTGACGTGTCACGGACCCAAAGTCGCTGAATGAATGTGTGCGATTCTCCAGGGCTGTGGTTGTGTTTGCATTCTCCAAGATAGAGGTGAATGCATACAAGCCTCTTTCGAAAGGATGCCCTGAGTCGTGGCTCGCCACAGTAGTAATGACAGGAGCGACGTTACGGGCAGCGGTAGTCATGCTACCAGCAACTGTGGTGGTGGTGGTAGTAACAACGGCAGACGCGATGATGAACATCAGACACGATGCTGGTGGTGGTAATAGCAGAAGCTGTCAATGTGGTGGTGGCGATGGCGGTTGCAGGAGTGGTGGAGTCGCTGATCATGGTGGATGCTGGCGTGATGGTAATGATGGCGTCGCTGATGGTAACTATCGGTGTGGTGGTGACGACAAAGGTGGCTGCTGTAGATGTTGACAGGCCTGTGGTGTCAGTGGTTGTAGCGGTCATGAAGAGGGTGTTCACTGAGCTGTTGGTGCTGTCGGCGCAAGTAGTCGTTGCGACTTGAGGAAATAATGTCTGGACACAGATCCAGGACTGGTGAGGAAGGAAAATACACAGGAAGTGTCCCAGGTTGAGGTATGGCAACGGAAAATTGTCCAAGCTTAAGAAAGTGATCGCAACATACTAGACAGAGGTGACACGATCACTGGTGACGGAATTGGAGTGACCAGACACGAAATACAGGCATAAGCTGGTGGAGCGTATGAAGTCATGGGCATCCTTCTGATGGACGCATTGGCAGACATCGTAACAATGGTTGCATATGTTGTCGCAGACACAGCAGTTTTGTCAACTGATGAAGCAGCGGTAGTTCCAGTGATGGTTGTAGCTGGAGAAAGTACGCCCGCAGTAGGAATCTCAACAGATAACAGTGATGGTGTGGGCACTGTCAATGCGATGGATGAAACGACTGTTGTCATTCCAGCAGAAATCAGGATAGTATCAGTTGGAGGAAAGTTTGGCTGTATCCGATGGATGAAGAACTGGAATCATTCAGCAGCCGACATGGTGGTACCATGCATAAATTCATCCCAAGAAGCAGTTATGTCGGAATACGGTGGGGTGGTCATGATAGGGTTGGATAACTCGGTTTAGCTGTCACTTAGATACAAATCTTGTTCAAGCTTTAACTGGGTCGAACGCTTAATGCCAGAAAACAATGCTGGTATGGTAACCTTACTGATACAAAGCCTGACTGCGTGGTGACATCCTTTTAGGTGGTCGTGGTCAGGAACAGCAGCAGAAGTGGATGGCTGACTGTCATCCGTGGAAGAGTGGCTGGATCCCTTTAGAACTAAGAGATGCTGACAGACGTGCTTCAGCAGCGGAACGAGCATGGGCAGCAGTGGCGTCGTGCAAGAGGTCCCCGGGGGAGCCTGTGCTCCCCCACAAATATTGACAATACAATTTTTGTATACTAGATATGCTATTTTATTACACAAAATTTAGGTAATTGCTTCTCTGAAACTTTGTTTTTCAAATGAAGGTACGGTGATCAATCCATTTGACACTGGGGTGAGAATAGTTCCAGTTGACGATGTGTGGACTGGATTATTTCATACAAAGCATATTTGGTTCACCACATAAACCATTTTGCGCCTACCACTCCATACAAGATGTATATATTTCATGTTATAAATAATGAAGTTCTAAAACTATCATATCAATATTTTCCATACCTGTGTGGCATAATATGCCAATACTATAATAATTCACAGAATTCCGCACGCAGGCATATATTGGTGACTGTTTTAAAGTTCGAGATTTTAGTACAAATCTAAGATTTTAAGCATTACTATATTGTCAAATCCTAATTAGAAAGAAATTCAAACTTCTCAGACATAAATGAAATGATAGGATTAATTGCATAATTTATTCAGTTTCATCTTTGATCCACAATCATTCTTATAGATTTGATTTCCTTACTGTCGGAATACAATGGCTTATTGCCAATGTTTGTTGTATCACGGTTCGTATTGAAGAAGTAACTGTCAGGTTTGTTGAAATAACCCGTATGCTTGTCTGTCCCTCCCGATATTTTATTTAAAACCATTTAGTCGAATTCACACTAAATTAGCTATGTTAGTAGCCCATATGATTGTGAGATGGCATTTATTTTGAGCTCCGCATCTGAGGGAAGGGGGTGCATGAGTCGGGTTAAAGGGTAAAATTTGGTAAAAATATGGGTATTTGCGGTGCCATTGACTGCGTCTTACTTCACCTTATCCTCTCGTTTGTAGGGGAGATGAAGATTTCTGCCTGATGCCAGATTGGATACTTGGAGGGTTGATAGGCCATAGGGGATTTGTCTCACAATCAGTCCATCTTTTTTCTTGATTTTGCACTTGAGTTGAATCTCGAGCAGCGCATGGTGTACGGTCTGAATGCTGGTTGGTTTGTAGCCATTCTGTCCAGTTGGTGGGTGTTGCGGGGAGATGACGCTTGCTCCTTTGCTTTTCTATATAACAGTGGATATATGTGGGTGCCTTCCCACAGTTCGCCGATTGGTTCATTTCTAATCCCGTCTCTTCTGGTATTATTTACAGCCCCAAACATCTCATTTCGGAGGTGGTGAGCATTCCTTTGAGGTATTTGCTTAGAGGCCATGTCTGACACTGGTATTTTTGGGTGCTATAACGATGGCATTTATCAGCTGCGCCTTGGCCTCCATATGAATTTGTGTGTCAATTGTGTGTGCGTTCTCAATAGCCCTGTCAATTCTTCCGTCTTCTGTGAAGCTGCTTCCCTGATACTTTAATTCAGCCACTGGTCGGTTGGTTGGTTGCTGGACGACCCTCCCGTATAATTGGAAGCACCCTGTTCCAAGGTTTTCTGGTAAATGGTGTAGTTCGGATTGACCGGTCAGGTGCGGGTCGTACCAGCTAAGCTGGGTACGCGCCGCCCGTCCTGGATTCGTTCCGTGAAAACGCCCTCCTGGGTAGAGCTATAAGCGTATATGGGCCTATGAGAGATATCGCGTTGTAAAAACGACTAAGTTCGTTAAAGCGCGCATGCGCATGCTTAATACTATTTTTGACAGAGCCCGTAGGAGAGGATGGCGCTTTTAGTGTACTGAGTAGGTACATTGTAATCCTTTCTAATTACTTGTTTCCGCCGAATCTGGCATCAGAATTCGACGGGCTTTCCGAATCTGTAAACCATTTCAAAATCGGTTTAGACATGGCTGAGTTATCCACGGATTATCTTCAAAATATTGCTGTGACGTCATAAATTCTAGAATGTTATAGAACATTCGACTGCGTCATTATTAGCTATGCGCTGATTGGCTAGTGCTCGACCGATGATTGGTTGAAACCTGTGCCTATGACGTCACAGGTAGTATAAAAGGAGATGAAATCCAGAACTCGAGAGCATCCTCGGCCAGAGGCCGAATAGGTTGGATCTGTATGCAGCTACTATCAGCAAGACAGGCATTAAGCAGATCACTTCTGTCTCGGGAGGTTTCTCTTCTGTAGCCACAGCAGCAATCCAACCCACCGCACTAAAAGCAATTTTGTATCTCCCGATTGTACCGGAACATTTTTGGAACTTTTGAATATTGTTCACGAATACATCAACTAACTCGGAACACAAACTTGCGGTGAGGCCTTTCCCGGCCTTAAAATGTGATTCTACAGATGTAGAGGCACGATGTTCTTTGGTGGATGACTCGCCGGATCTGCCAGCCACGCCAAAAAGTGGTTATCCAACCTACCCGGCACTGATCTCATGCGGATTTATTTTAACCGTTTAACCGCAGCAAGTGAACATTGCCCGATACGTCTGCAGAGCTGACTGACGTACCTCGCACCGTTAAGCTTAGTTATGTATCGTCATCCGTATTCAACAACCCCTGCTTATGAATGGGTTGTTATCAACTTGCATCCGTACAATCGGGAACTTTCGTTTTAGCAGTAATGTTATTGTATCTCTTACTGACTTATCGTTGGACATTCTATATTGTGATTACAGTCCTGAGTTCGATCCGCTCCCGTCCTGGACTGCATGCGGAAATCCTGTTTGCGGGAGCCGACATGTGGGAACTTTCCAGCTTCCAGAGAATGCGTCAACTCACGTCACACCAAGGATGACGTATCAATTTAAGTAACAACTAATGCTTAAGAATGGCTACCGATTATTCAAGTAACTATACTTAACATTTTAATTATTCCGTTAATTACAGGTTTAATAATTATACTTTATCTGTATAAACGGTCCGATGACTAAAAGCACCGTAACGGTCTTAGGACCGCTAGTTATAATTTCTGTATCTGTTTATAGTTATTCTTATTTTCTGTAAGGAGTTTTTACTAACCGCACATTAGTAGGTTTCTCAATCTGTACTTTATATATGATTCTGATCATTTCACATTGTATTGCTTGTTCTGGTTAGTTTTATATATGGCAAGTAGCCATCAGTTTATATGTTTTGTTTATTTATAGAAAAATATAGGACTGCAGTGCACGTAGGAAACACTATACAGCAACATTTATATATGCAGCACGTTCTCCCGCCACCAACAATTTTTCACTGAGGTCGCTGTGTGCTAGAACACTGTTTAGCCTGGCATGCTACTGACAAAGCCTTTCTATATAGCTCGATAGGATAGGATTAAAATGATTAGAGACAATTTCTTCGTTAGGAGACATAGTGTACGCCTCTTTTCCGGGAGTTGCGGTAATTTAGCCCTGCACTCCACAATTTCTTCGTTAGGAGACACATAGTGTACGCCTCTTTTCCGGGAGTTGCGGTAATTTAGCCCTGCACTCCGGCAAGGTTGTGTAAAATTGGCCAACATACATAATGGGCCTCATATTTATAAGTTATTGCCTCTCTTCATGTTCCACTAAGCCTTATGGCTTCTTAATTGTTTGGATGTCCCTATCCGCACCATGGACTGATTCGACCCTGGGAAACTATTGGGGTTTCTGAGCGGTGATGACTAGGGTGTGGTATCACACACATTTCCTGTGTATCTTCGGATACCTAGTAGTTAGTTATCCTTGCCACGGTAGGAAGCACTGCAAAAACATATCTTAATTATTATTTCCTTTTATCTGCTGGACAATCCTGGGCAAACTTGCGTCTAAGCCTAACATCAGGTTAAAAAGATATCTCCGTAGGACCTGGTGACGGGCGAAATGCACATCCCCACCGAATTCTGTAAGAATGTCTTACGGCATGATATCAAGACCTGCCACACCCTCACGGGAAAGACATTCACGGTGGGTATTCGTCTCTCTTACCCCCACGTAACGATAGATCAGTTGCCTAAACTTGCTTTTGTAGAAAAATAACCAATGTCCTGTGACGTTTTATGTGATTACGGAGCAAGATGTCTGGATTCTTACCCAGTTCGGAGATCTTGCGAAGTAACATGTATGCACGCTGTCTTCAGTATTGATGTCTTAGGACATCCGTTCTCAATGACAGCCGTATCTAAAAGCTAGGTAGACGCCAGCCATTTGCGGCCTAAAATGGTTCTTGTCTCTGGCGTTCACGCTGTTTCGGACCAAGGTGATCACCCAACCTTTCTTTCTTCCTCTTCACACCGGAAAATCTGGTGGCCTCTGATCTTAAATGGTTTACCTTCTTGCAGGTGTGTCTCTTGGATGCAGCAGATATCAATGTTGTTTTCATACAGGAACTGTTCGAGCTCTGATTTCTTGTTGGTAACCCCTTCTGCGTTCCAGTGCATGATGTTGATACTGGGGTTCTCTTTGGGGTTGGTCTTCTCTTTCGGTTGGCCAGTAGCTATCCATCCTCGTCCCCTGGCTCCACAAGACGAGTTGATGGGACCTCCAGTAGCTGAGGGTGGGCTCCTTCGAGGCGTGGAGCCCAGCGCTGCACCTGCCTGGCGGATCCTCACAGGGCGAGCACCATTTCGGTTGATTCGATCTCCAAGTGTCATTTCATTAGCGTTGTGCATAATGCTCTTGTTAGCCCCTCCAAATGTATGGATTGACACCCAGTGGGTTACACCCCTGCGCCATGTTGAGGCCGAGCATATAGTCTTAAACAGGGGTTCTTGTCTCTCAAAACTAAATATTAGGATAGACAGGCCTGCATAACTAAAAGCGGCAACTACTAATTCAGCATATTGAAAACTACATAAGACGGTGATGCGGGAATCCCTTGGGAATCGCTCGCCCCGTATTCACGTAAAACAGCACGCAACCTTATAGTCATAATTTCACTAGGTATAGTCTTTTCTTTACAGTATTTTGGTTGAATATTAAAGTAGGCCCCGTTTTTGGCCAGTAATCTTCTCCCGCTTTAAGCGGTGGCAACATTTTTCTGTGACGGAGGGCCGCGCGAGGCACTTGCCTCTCGCAAGGATTCAGTGGTGATGGCTACTCGAGGATAATACTCCTCACCCAAACTAGCACTAGGAGTAGTGCCCGCGTGAGGCACTTGACTTTCAGCTGAGTTATAATAGCTTATATTAAGTTAACTAGTTATCTCGTGTACGGGAGCCTCCCTTACGGGGATACCTCAGTGGACCTACGAGTCTGTGTGGTAGGTCCGGGAGCCCCATGTTTAAAAGCTCATCAGGCTGTCTCTTTGTCTTGTATTTTCGTATGCTCATTTTTTTCTATCATAAGTGACGGTCTGTTTTAGGTAAGATTATTGTATAGACTTATTTTAATTAGGTCACCAATCAAATCTTGTAAGTTCATAGATCACGAAATTGCTATGGACAGGCATACCGGTGACACAAACTCTTGGGATGAGACTTGCGTTTAATGTTCGTGACAATGGTCGCATGGCCCCACCGGAACGATTGTGTTCCACCGGCCTTAGGAACCGGTCTTTGTTACCCGTACGGCAGTATCGCATGGGATCCATAACCCCGGGGCTGGAAGCTAACCAGCATCATCACTCGCCATGCACATGCGGCATAGTGAGTCAACACCAGACACCAGAACGGCCCGACACTACCCCGCGAGCTACAAGTGGCGCCCGATGTGGGGCTCGAAAACATCATTATTAACGCGCAGCGAACTCATGCCTACACTGTATAATAAGCTTACTTCTATACCGTCTCCATTCAGCGACGAATCCCTCGACCAAGAGGTGGCGTCATACGATGGATACCCAGCTCACATGCTCACCGACTGCCAGAAATTCACAAGCAGGATCAACAACTCCGCAATACAACCTGTTTTCGCCTATCAGTGAAGGCACCTTCTGGGATGCCTCACATGCGGGAACAGAGTTTAGAACTATATCGGATGTCCGCTATAGGCCAACTCCATTAGGGCCGAATCGTGGACCATCACGACAAAGATCTGATTACGGTCACACCTACAATCCTTCCGACTACTATCGTTCGCCCATGTCATCTATGGAAACTGTATGGCAGGGTGACAATCCATATCCTAGACAACCTCCCGCGCCGCCCACATCAAATGCATCACTATATTCTATGGGAACACCACGGCATCATCGGGAGGAATCAGCACCACCTTTTCACCAGTACATCACTCATGCTACACACCACGACCATCAGCTGACCGCACCACCGCCATATGAGGAATATCAGCCCTCACCACAAGAAGAATATCCGCATAATCTTCACGATATTCCGCCTCCCGTCCATAGACCCATGCCGGTTTATGGCTCTACAATGGGGCGGACTTCACTGGATTGGTTCTTGCTCCTCGGCATCGGCATCGACGGGAAACACCAACACCACCACCCACACAACGACCAGCATCAGAGTATTGGTCAGTCTCTTGATACCACCTCCACCCGGATTTCAACCACTTCATTCTTCCTGTGGTCTTGGCCAAGTCATTCTCTGGCCCAAATTTAGCGGGGAGAATTACTGGACCAATTATAAAATACAGTTCGAGATTATAAGTCGGACTAACTACTGGAACGATCAGCAGATGGGTGACTATCTCGCCGCAAAGCTTTCTGGAAAAGCCCTTCAAGTTCTTGCGGATCTCGGGACTGATTATACACCCAATTGGAATGAGCACTAACAGAACGATTTGGCGATACGGCTCTCGGAGAAACAAGCCACTTACAACTTAAAAATCTCTGACGACACGTGGAAAAAACTCAACCCACACTTGCTAGTCGACTCAGGAGACTAGTCACTCGCGCGTACCCTAGCACCAATATAGAAGGCGTAACGCATCTCCATTTGGACACTTTCATCGATGCGTTAAGCGGTGAACCCGATCTGAAAGAAAAACTCTTTCTTGCCGATCACAGGAGTTTAGCCCAATTGACGGCCACTGCAGTCTGCATAGAAAACTTTCTGGAGTGGGAGAAAAATAACCGACGCCGACTTCACCCTATCAATGAGGTAGAAGGTGCAGCTATCGCCACATCAACCAATGCTCCCACCACATCATCAACACCTACACCACAGACAACTTCCCAGAATTCCAATCAGAACCAAGCGCCTGGAGGAAGGGGGGCATGGCCACAGAGGAGGCTACAACGGAGCCCCCAGGTGCGGGAACCAGCGCAACAATAACAGTAATAGCAACATGCAGGAACGTATGGACGAGATTAACAAACGGATCTCTGCATTAACACATTTAGTAACAATACTCGGCACGAACCTCGCCACCACACACCTTAGAACAACGAATACTACCAACACCGCACCGCCACCAAACACCTGGTTTGGATGCAGTCAGCCAGGCTATTGGAGGGAACGGTGACCGAGAGGGACAGGCTCCTCGAAGGTCGCCATTAACAGGCGGTAGTGGGCTCACGAGGGTCTGGGGGCACGTAAAAGAAACACCCTATAGTGCAGAGGAGATACTGAAGGCCTCCGTGTCTAACGAAGAATGAATTAACATCCTACTGTGGTACCATCTAGTCGGCGCATTGTTCGGGCTGCTGAGATTTTTGGTTCATCCAATCTCATAAGTGGACATGCGTGGTACTTGGATGACAGTCCACACCCAGGGGAATGCAAGCCTCTGGCGGGTTGTTGAAGGCTGCTGGAAGTGCCCTGCAGGCAAGGCCGGGGGAAACGGTCACTGTTCGTATTCTGTTGGCAGATGGGTACGGATCAGACCGTCGGTTGCCCCTGAGCGTGAGCTCAGATGGTGATCGCTGTTAACTGGGTCACCGGCCGGTTGTCTTGATCATGTCAGTTCATCTGCGTGATCAAGATGGCTCAAGCCTGTCCCGTCAAGCACCGTCAAGCCATGGCAAGCATTCTTATTGCGAGTCATGCCTCCTGTGATCAGAGGTCATGAAAAGTGATTCTTTGGGAAGCAGGAGGGTGTGTGCGTGAGACGGTGTAACGTGTCACTTGCCGGGTTGGTGGAGTGGTCGGACACCCAGGTACCCATGGGGTGGATGACCTGTCTAGTATGATCTGCGCATGGCCTCTCAGCTAAAGTGACGTCCAAGAACGATCTACACGGAGGCCTTAGCTGCGATGCATCTAGCGGGCATCGCCTCCATGGTACGGTCTATGCGGGGCTGCGGCCTCTTGCCAAAATGACCTTATTTGGTGCCCAGTACTGTGTCCGCTCGGCTTGGGAGTCGTCAGTGTGCACCTTGACTCTGTCTCGGATTATGGCCCCATAACCTGGACAGCTCTTTATCTCAGGCATATACGGTACCTAGCCTGGGCTGCATCCTGTGTGGGGAACTGGGCGTCTGTCCGCCGTGGCGGGGACAGTGAACCACACTGGGAAGGCCAACGGGTACAAGTGGTCCTAACCGACCTCCTTCAACAATGCCTGCCCCTGACCGCAGCACACCACAACCGGAGGCCGTTAAACTCTTAAGGGCACCGAATGAAGAGTCACCTCGGTGCCCGTATTCACTTCCCATCTCAACTGCAGCCCCTGTACAACAACGTCCAGTGGTCGACCATCACCAACAACCCTCAGCGTTTACACATACACCAATATGTATGGCTTCCTATATGTCGATGCCTACGATGCCTCCCATATCCGCAGCATCGCCATCCCCCTCTATCTCCACACATAACAAACCTTCTTTCCTCTGTAAAATGGCAGTGGTAGGTTGTAGCACCTCCACTGAAACAACGTTTCTACAAGCACCACGTCACACCACCAAGACTTTGGATTCTGGGTGTCTCTTGGTGGTATGCAAAACACCGTCCCGCATCCACAGGCAGCAGTGACTCAGGAGAAACGGTTCACTCCGCCTCATGGATTCATAAACGTCGACTTAGACGGGGAGACACATGTCCCTGGCAGCATCACTGTTTCTTCTGTGCTTCACCAAAGCATCCGATGAAGCATTGCAAGAAATGGCTCGCACAGGTGGAGCTTATCCATCATCCCATTCGCACCACTGTCTACACCAACACTGCATACCCAGAAACAGCAATAAATCATCATTGCTACCCCGAGCTCCACCTTCACAGCAGCGACCATGGCGGACTGGCCCCTTTCTCACTCAGCCATCCACCACATTAAAAGAAGCCATTCAGAAACAGACCGATTATATACACAATGGTTCCGCTCAGACACCATTGTCACAGACGGCATCATTGGAAACCCTTCCACAGGTACACCGTAAAATAATATACAAGTGTGCCTGTCTGTTTCGCGGTGTTTCCACCAGTGCCACCGTTGACACTGGCGCTTCAATCACAGTATTCAACAAGCGCATATATGAAAGCATCCCACCTCATAAAAAGCCTCCCCTTAAACCTACAAACATTTATCTACAGACGGCTACGGGAGCTGATGTGCCTGTAGCCGGTGTAGTTAATATAGTTATCCAAACAGAGGAGATGCAATTCATACAACGAGTTGTCATCGCCTCTATTCATAACGATGCCCTCCTTGGCTCTGATTTTCTCAGTGCCAGCGAAGCCATCATACACTGCAAACAACAGGAACTCAACATACACGGCAAATGGATACCTCTCGGACCGGCATCATCATTGTACGACACGTGCGGGGTAAGATTATCAAGTACTGCCACAGTTGAGCTGGGACAGGAACAAATCTTATGGGCCACCGCACCACAGTTAGGAAGCAACACGCACCATGCTGGAACCCGACCCTGATTATATGATCGCCTCGCAATGCGCAAGTCCCTACATGATAGTGGACACCACTATTAAAGAACACATCCCTTTAAGGGTGTTCAATGGCACCGCAGACCCCATAACTCTTGAACCGGTGGTACGCTGTGGCCATTTAGTGGACATTATGTCATTGGAATCACCTACACTTACCGACACACAGCAGTATATGACTGATGATTTAACTGAACATTTACATGATTTATATCTACGTGCCACAGTTGGATTACCACTATCACAGAAACACGAAATTTGGAAACTACTGTACAAATATCGCGATAGTTTTTCCTCCGGAGACATGGATCTCGGAGAAACTCATCTTGTGCGACACTCCATCGACACAGGAAATAATCACCCCATATGTCAACCGGTGTGACGTCTTCCCATTCATAAAGAAGCGGAAGCTCACCAGCAAGTGAACGACATGTTGCGGACTGGTTTTGTATTGACTACTGCCGCCTTAATGATCTTAGTGTTAAAGATGCTTATCCGTTACCTCGGATAGATCAGGCCTTGGATTCCTTGTCCGGAGCCAAGTGGTTTTATCCACTTGACTTAGCTAGCGGTTACTGGCAAGTGGCCATGGATGAAGCTGACATGGAAAAGACTGCATTCGTTTGTAGGGATGGTCTTCCAATTCTGCAAGATGCCCTATGGCTTGTGCAACACTCCTGGAACTTTTGAACGTCTCATTGAGCATGTATTAACTACCCTGCAATGAGAAATCTGTCTATGTTACATCCATGACGTAATCGTCTTTGGACCAACGTTTGAGCAAACATTAACAAATTTAGACACCGTGCTCTCCAGATACCAGAGAGGGATAGGCTCCTCTAAAGGGTGTGGAACAGGCGGCAGTGGGCTCACAAGTCTGGGGGCACGTAAAATCAGAGCTATAGGGCTGAGGAGATACTGAAGGCCTCTGTGTCTAATGAAGGATGAATTAACATCCTACTGAGGTACCGTCTAGTCGGCGTATTGTTCGGGCTACTGAGATTTTTTATTCATCCTATCTCAGCAAGTGGACATGCATGGTACGTGGATGACAGTCCACACTCATGACATCTCTGGCAGACTAGAAGTTTGCTGTATTTGCTATTGATGGCCTGTAGGCAAGGCCGGGGAAAGCGATCAAAGTTTGTATTCTGTCAGCAGATAGGTACGGATTAGACCATCGGTTGCCCCTGAGCATGAGCTCAGACGGTGATCGCTATCAACTGGGTCGCTGGCCGGTCATCTTGATCAAGTCAATACATCAGGTCAAGATGGCTTAATGTACAGTCAGGCCATGGCAAGTGTTCGTATTGCGAGCCATGCCTCCCGTGATCAGAGGTCATGAAAAGTAATTTTTTGGGAAGCGGGATGGTATATGCCTGAGAGGGGCATCACATGAAATGATCGTGGACTATGTTCTTTAATCATGTTCCTATGGGCATGGTTCTCGATCACATGTTAGACTAGTGTCCCGTGGGCCATGTTCCTCAATCATGTTTCTTATGGGCATGATCCTTGATCTCATACGCATATATGGGAATGGCACCTGGCTTAGTCTGCATCCTGGTAGACTACTAGGCGGTCTCTATGGCCACAATTGGAAATACCGGGAGGGCCAAAGGGTGTATAGTATTAGGAAATTGGCACCTAATACTATTTAGCGTCTGCACAGCCAATTTGAAACTCAAACCGATGGAATGGCATCTCTTTAGACAGAGCGTTGAGTTCCTGGGACATGTCATATCTGGTGATGGAGTGGATACTCAGCCGTCAAAAACTAAGGCAGTAACGGAGTGGCCGACGCCCTCTTCAGTCACAGAGACGCGGAGTTTTCTTGGCTTATGCCAGTACTATCGCCGTTATATCTGTCATTTCAGTGAGATTGCTTAACCCTGTAGGTGGGGTTTAGAATACACCTTCCGTATTCTCTGCATGTCGTAAGAGGTGACTAAAGGAGGTAAGGGTGAGGTAACCCTGACAGAAACCTCGGGTGCTGAAGATGAAGGTTCCAGGCGGCACGGCACACTCTAATAAACCATGGATCCACGCACTTAACGCTTATGATCATGTCGATAGTCACTTACAGGACTGGCGGTATGATCAGCGAACGAAAAGAAGAAGACGTGAGATTGCTTCACCGCTTTACAAGATCCCCGAAAAAGATCGACCATTCGAGTGGACGAGTGAGTGTGAAGGTTCTTTCATGGCACTGAAGGAACTCTTGATGACTGCCCCGATTCTTGCTCATCCTAGTCCAAACCTTGATTTCATCTTAGACACATGCATTGGCTTACTCTATCAGCGCAGTTCTATCTCAGGTCATGGAAGACGGAACAGAGCAGGTATTGGGTTAAGGTTCGCGTCCTCTGAATAAGGCGGAGAGAAAATATGCAACCACCAAGCGAGAACTACTAGCGGTGGTACATTTCGTCAGGTACTACAAGCACATTCTGTACGGACACCCCTTTACACTCCGTACAGACCATGTCTCACTACGCTGGCTCAGCAACATAAAGAATCCAGAGGGCCAGGTAGCGAGATGGATGGAATCCCTGCAGGCTTATAACTTCAACGTTGTTCACCGTCCCGGCAAATTGCATGGTAAGGCCGATGCCCTCAGTAGAGTTGACGCAGAGGCTGAACACGAAGAGGTCGCCACCATGACACAGTCAACACAGCCATCTCCGGAGTTGAGGTGCGCAGAGTTGAATCCGGAGAAAATCGCACATGACCAAACAACAGACGTGCAGACACGAAATATATACGCATGGATCCAAGGAATCGGTAACACCACTATCCACCACAGCAAAATATTAGTGCCAACGGTTCGAAGAATGTCAACTGATAAATAACGTTATTTACATCAATAACTGTCTGGTAGTCCCGGAAAGTTATCGTAACCTCATATTAAAAGAACTACATGATAACACCGGGCATCTGGCCATGGAAAGGACTGTTGCCCATATTAAATCAAGATTCCACTGGATCGGAATTCGTGATAGTGTCAAGGCATGGGTTGCCAAATGTATCCCATGCCAAAGATGCGCTGTTGGCCAGCACCACATCACACCCTCCCAAATTAAGATTGTTGGTGCACCGTGGGAGCGAGTGGCTATTCATGTGCTCGGACCCTTGAATACGATGGATGACAGAAGCAAGTACATCCTCGTATTACAAGATTATTTTACAAAGTGGGTAGAAGCATTTGCCTAGCCAGACCAAGAGGCATCCACCATAGCGGAGGTCTTGGCAAGTAATGTATTCTGCCAGTTTGGTATGCCTTATGAGTTACATTCCGATCAAGGAAGTAATTTTGAGAGCCGGCTCATATCAGAGCTCTGCAAATTGTTTCATATCCGCAGTGATGGGATAGTAGAGAGATTCAATCGAACTCTCGCAGAGATGCTTACCAAGGAAACGCGCCTTGATTGTAGAGATTGGAATCTACGGCTCCCATATGCGCTCATGGCCTACCGCACTTCAGTACATTCCAGCACGGGTTACACCCCTGCTCAGTTAATGTTAGGCCGTGAATTAGCCGTACCCTTGGATCTGGCAATGCCACAGATACCAGGAGAGAAAAATTCACCATCTCTATGTTGAACTCTTGCACACCGGCGGCAAAAGACATGGCATAACCGGAGAGTGCATGGAGATCCATATGAAGCAGGAAGGATGGTCTGGGTACATGATTCACGACGGTCTGTTAACGTGTCAAGTAAACTGAGTTACCAGTGGAAAGGCCCCTGTGGTAGTAGGTAAGACGTCGGACATGACCTACCATATCCGTGCTTTGGATGGCCTGACCTCAGTCATCCACTTCGACTTAAACCGTGTGTCAGTGATGACCCAGCACCAGAGCTCGGGCTGGACATTTCTCGTGACACCGTTACCCAGACAGATATTTCTACGGAAAATAGTATTCCCCAATTAGCGCAGAGAACCACGGTGCCAGTTCGACCCAACTTCTACCAAGCCAGAATGCGGGTGAACAAGCAGCTAATGCTGACGACGATGACAAGATACGTACTCGCCCTCTCCCTCCTCAGCACGGGTCTACTCGATCTGGGAAGCCGTATATGAAGAACTTTTTGTTTGTATTGTACAAGGGACCAGATGGAACAGCTGTTCCCCGGATCTCTTCCCATTCCCACCCACTTCATGCTATGCCCCCCCCCCATCATAGAGTTAACACAAGCGGAAGCTGAGGCTGACCCAAGCCATGCTTCCTGTGGGATGGAACATGTGATGAATAACATGGAAGTGAAGAGGCTGGATGAAGCCTTGGCGTGTCTAGAACAGCAAAACCGTACAACGAGGTGTACCTGACCACACCCCGAAATCGCCGGACCACTCCCCAACCAAGCGGTACCCCTGCCCGTCACAGCACCACAACCCCAGATCCAACTGGCGTCCCTCATCTATGCACCAAGTTCAGACATCACCGGCCCAGTCCATTTCACATGCCTCTCATCGTCTGTTGACTGTCAATCTTCAGATATGAGAGAGACTGCTGCTACAGAGGAAGTGGCATCCCGCACCGCAATGACAAACAATACCACCCGCGGTGGGCAAGGAAGCAGCCTGGTCAGTAGACTCTCGGCTCAAATTTTCCCGGTGTCTAAAAAATATGACAAGACACCAACTGTCGTGTGACGGGAGATGACCACATCCCCCTGTCCAAAGGCCACCCTCTCCATTAGGCCTGCCATACTCCCCCCGTGAGCAGTCAGGACATCACACCACAGACGCAATGTCATCACATTCAGAATACACTTGCCCTCAAGGCTGGATACGTCAATTCGTCATTGTGCGTACATTACATATATACTCGGTTATACTCGGCATAACAGAGACATTCAACACTGGCAATAACATCATTTAGCAGCACCTATCGGTATTAATTAATTCCCGATAGAGACATAAAAACTCCCGCAACAGTTCCACCTGCACCAGATGCGGGAGAAATAGTCTCCCGCAACACCCCCCCCCCCCCCCACCTCCCGCAATAACAACAGGCTCTGCGTTCACCAGCATGGAACTGGAATGCACCCACTTCGCTTTAACATTGGCATCATACAGCAGCCCGGACCTCCCGACAACATCATTATTGTCAACAAACAACAGCCAACAAATCTCCCGCACACACCTTCTTATCTAGTTACGGGAGAACTGATCATGTAAATAGAAGGATTACACTACAGCCATCTACAGTATGCGTCACGGGAGAAACGTTTGTCCAACGTCCCTTTCCTCTCCCACGTCATTGTACGGAAACAGCCAAGAATACATTCATCATTTACATGTAATAACAGTCGATATTATTAAGAGAGCAAGATGGCCGCATTGTCGTCAGTCACGAGTAGGATTTTGCTACCGAAAAGTTGAATTCGATAATGGATTGATCAAAGTTACGCCAGCATCCGACAGGTCATCTGCGCTCTAAAGCAACTTTGTCCCGCCCACAGGCTTGGCCATTACAGAGCGAAATACCATCAAGGTTCGATAAAGTTGACATCACGCCGCCCCGCCCCCCCCCCCCCCCCTCGCACCTGGCGGCAATAAAAACGTCGCCTTCACCACAGCACAAGTATCATCCACAGATAACCAGCCACGCGTATCAAACTCAAATCACTAATATGTCAGGAACATAGATTTAAAATTGTAACACTGTGCGCACCCACTTCCGAGTTGTACTGTAATTTACCCATTATTGAGTGGTATTAATGTGTCCGGTCTAGGCAGGGACGGGGCTAGTTCTACCCATTGAGGAGAATGCTTGGCAGCCCTCCCGCTCGGAAAACACAGCTATCTTGTCGGGATCAGTAACTTTGATCTACCGCCTGAATAGATCTGTTTAAACCACACATCAAATTACCTACAGCTTTACTGTTATATTTTTGATTAAGAACACAACTGCTCTACCGTGCTACAAATCATTAGCACACGGGCCGGTAAAACGGCAAAAAAAAATCTAACAGTATAATTAAAGAGAATTTCAAAAATTCTCTTCTCAGTGTTCCAGTCCACAATCAACACGGGCTGAGAACTACATTTTACAGACAAGTACAAGATGCATGTCTAAGAACCCGCGCAAATAGGGACATTATTTATACAGAATCTTGATATAACATATATTTCCATATCTCACATCTGCAAAGACTACACCTCGATCAGCAACAGTATTTCGGCCATCTCCATAAATAGCACATATATTTCTGATCAACCACGTGTTTCCAAGGGCCACGTGACTTTTACTGCTATTTCCAGTAAATTGGATCAAACGCTTTAAAAGAAAGAGCCACCCAAATATGCGACTACCACCGCGTGATGGAGGTGTGGCGAGGGTGAGTCGGGGTAATTGCTGCTGACGTCACCAGGCTCTCACACACCCCATCGGGCGCTCCAGCCTAAAATTAAAAGTTTATAGGCATCCAATCTGTAAAACCTCATCACGCTAATTAAAAGGTGATGCTACACGGGAATAAGTAGTACCCTGTTTTTATGTTGGTCAGAGAATTTTGAATGCGCTAAGGTAAGACTAAGTTAGTGAGCCATTCCTCTTATAATTAAACGTACTCCCTTTATACGGGAGGAATTAATCCTGTGACGCTTAGAATGGAAAAGAGAAAAACTTTCCATATAGGGCTGACCGAATCACCTTCAAAACTTCCAGGTGTGGTCATCCGCCGTCTATGACGTCACTAAATAGTATAAAAGGAGGAAGCGTGCTCTGAAACTTCATCTTCCCATCAAAACTCGACACCAGGGAAGAACAAATAGCATTAGGCTTCTTTCGTGTCGAAAACTAAATTCTGCTGTTTCTTTATTATTAATTCATTATTACAATACTTGGCCTGGAAAGTTAAAAATGAAGAGAGGGTTTTATGTTTCAATTAGGTTCCAGCAACCAACTACCATGCGGAAACGAGATGTCACTCCTCGAAGATTCAGCGTTGTCGGATTCATCTGAAGAAGAATCGGTACCAGTTTTGAAAAGATTCCCATGCAGCTCGTTATTAGCTAGCGGAGAAACCTGTACCAGAACTTTTACGAGAAATTTCTACCGCATTCTTCATGTTAATAAGGATCATCTCCAGACAGCCTTCTGTGTAACGTGTCAATATCTATATACCGCTACAGAGTGACCCATGCACTCCGTCATAAGCACCATGTGTTAGAAGTGACATTAATTCCTGGGGAAGAAAGCAAGGACCGTGCCGCTTTAGCCACACGTTTTGAGGCTCTGTTACCAGTTAAAGTTCTCCTGACTGAGCAGATGGCCCGCATGAAGAATACTACCCGCAGACATCCCGTTAGTCATCGTCCTCCCACGGTTACCGTAGCTAATATACCAGCAGTCAGACATGAAATTCTACCATCAGTCCCATCAGGGAGCGCTATGCCACCTCCAGTCACCACATCCACACCGGTCCTGAAGCAGAGCAAGAAACACACATCCTCTGCAGAATCCAGTGCGGCAGCACTCGCATCTGTAACCAGCAACAAAACCATAACCACTACACCCACACCCGTATTGTCTGGAGCAATCGCGTCCAGTCATCCTATATCAGTAGTTATTATGCCGCCTACAGAGAGGGAGATTCCAAGCTACCCGCAGTCGCCATCTCCTCCTGACCTGACCATAGACGAGGAACCGGGACCATCGCAGCCTGCATCTATTAGCATCACTCCGACCCATGTCATCCAGCATCCGCATCCCAGTCTTTCTGATCCAGCAACCAGGAAGGGGACTACGCCTGAACGATCATACGTATCGCTCACACGCAGGGCATCCAGCCTGTGCCCAATGTCACCGCGAATCGGCTTTTGAAGTAGGCCAAGTCTCGGAAGATGTCATCACCTGCCGCATCCACTCCGGCATCACTGCCTCTACGACTCACCGCCATCATCACGACAACCACCACAGCCACCGCAACCATCACGAAGACCGCAGCATCAGCCGCCTCAACACCAACTAGCACTATCACCGCCGTACGAACAAACATTCTAGCGTCAGCAGTAACTGTGAGAGACACTATGGACGCTCATATTCCCGTGAATATCACTTCAGCCATTTCCGAAAGCGCCAGTGATAGTGAACGCATCTCAGCATTAATAATTCATCCACAGCGACCAGCCACCATCAGTCGCGGGACCCAGACTCATTGAGGAAATTTTTCGGCAGAGGCGTGATCGTTTGTGTTACAGCAGAACATCAGTGCTGCGACTCATGGAAAATTACTATTTATTTATTTATTTTTGAAATACTTTTCTTTTTATTATATATGCTAGATCAATTGAATCCTGTCCCTAGGATGACTACGGTTATCCGAGACAACTGCGCAACTTAGTTGCCCAGCTGTGTCCCACACAAAATGAGCACTGCGGACTCCAGTGTTGTAAGAACGTTGTGTGCGACGTAAAGTATACAATACCCCACAGTGCAATAATGTCATAATCCCATCATGCAGTCTTAGCTATGCTGAGGCTGCTTGATAAATAACTTTTGAGTTATTATTATGTTCTATTTTTCTTATTATTTTTCTTCCTGTCTTAGATGTCAGGATGGCTATGGGGTCAGCGAGAGCTGCCCGTTGCGGACCCGCTATAACGGGCTGCAAATATTTTTATTCAAGATACATGGTGCGTACCCCTTTATTTACCCGGGTGAGCAAGTAATTCAGCCGTAATATTTTAAATACCCCGTAAGGGTATGTTATGTGGAAATTATATATTTGATATACATATATTTTATATATTATTATATATCTTAACTTAAATTGTGGTACGTTGGAGCTTGGGTGTTCTCTGCGGAGATGATAATTGTCCGCACCCAAAGAGAACACCCATGTGAGTTATTGTTTAGGAATCATTGACTACATAGAGTTAAAAGCACGAACCAAAATATTAAAACAAAACAAAAAACAGGAAAAGACCTGGAAAAATAATTCCAGGTCAAAAATTAAAACTAAACGTATGCCTCCCCTCTCCTCTTGGGCACCTTTATGTGCTCTGTCTCTTGAATACGCGTCTATTGCGTCAATACTCCTCTCCTCCTAGCGTACGTCCATGCGTCGATCCACAATGCGTGATCATTTGCCATGGATGTCAAACTAGGAGGGGGTGGTGTAGTTCGGATCAACCGTTCAGGTGCCGGCCGTACCAGCTAAGCTGGGTACGCACCGCCCGTTCTGGATTTGTTCCCTGAACACGGCCCCCTGGGTAGAGCTATAGGCGTATATGGGCCTATGAGAGAGATCGCGTTGTAAAAACGACTAAGTTCGTTAAAGCGTGCGCATATATGTTATGACCAAGATAGGATGGCACTTTTAGTGTACCGAGTACATTGTAATCCTTTCTAATTACTTGTTCCCGCCGAACCTGGCATTAATCAAGACCAGAATTCCACGGGCCTTCCGAATCTGTAAACCATTTCAAAATCGGTTAAGAAATGGCTGAGTTATCCACGGAAAACCCCTTTTTTATTATCTTCCAAAAATTGCTGTGACGTCGTAACCACGAGTACGCAGAAATTCTAGAATGTTCTAGAACATTCGACTGCGTCATTATTAGCTACGAACTGCATCTTCATTCATATTCAACAACCCCCCTCTTATGAACAGGTTGTTATTAACTTCCATCCTTACCATAGATGTACGGGAACTTTCGTCTTAGCAGTAATGTTGCTGTATCTCTTACTGACTACTCGTTGGACATTCTATATTGTGATTACAGTCCTGAGTTCGATCCGCTCCCGTTCCAGACTGCATGCGGAAATCCTGTGTGCAGGAACCAACATGCAGGAACTTTCCAGCTTCCAGAGAACGCGTCAACTCACGTCACACCAAGGATGACGTATCAATTTCAGTAACACGATAGCCCATGCTTAAGAATGGCTAACGATTATTCAAAGTAACTATGCTTAACATTTTAATTATTCCGTTAATTACAGCTTTAATAATTATACTTTATCTGTATAAACAATCCCGATGACTAAAAGGCACCGTAACGGTCTTAGGACCGCTAGTTATAATTTCTGTATCTGTTTATAGTTATTCTTATTTTCTGTAAGGTGTTTTTACTAACCGCACCGTAGTAGGTTTCTCAACCTGTACTTTATATATTATTCTGATCATTTCACATTGTATTGCTTGTTCAGGTTAGTTTTATATATGGCAAGTAGCCATCAGTTTATATGTTTTGTTTATTTATAGAAAAATATAGGACTGCAGTGCACGTAGGAAACACATTACAGCAACATTTATATATGCAGCACGTTCTCCCGCCAGCAACAATTTTTCACTGAGGTCGTTGTCCGTGCTAGAACTCTGTTTAGCCCGGCATGCTACCGACTAAAAGCCTTTCTATTCAGCTCGATAGGATAGGTTTAAAATGATTAGAGACAATTTCCTCATTAGGAGACACATAGTGTACGCCTGTTTTCCAGGAGTTGCGATAATTTAACCCCGCACTCCGGCAAGGCATATTTATAAGTTATTGTCTCTCTTCATGTTCCACTAAGCCTTATGGCTTCTTAATTGTTTGGATGTCCCTATGGACGGATCCGACCCTGGGAAACTATTGGGGTTTCCGAGCGGTGATGACTATGGTGTGGTATCACACACATTTCCCGCGTATCTTCGGATACCTAGTAGTTAGTTATCCTTGCCAAGGTAGGAAGCACTGCGAAAACATATCTTAATTCTTATTTCCTTTTGTCTGCTGGACAATCCTCCCGCACCGCAGTGCATAACTGGGCAAACTTGCATCTAAACCGCTAAAAAGATAGCTCCGTGGGACCTGGTGACGGGCGAGATGGGAAGGACATTCACGGTGGGTATTCGTCTCTCTTACCCCCACCGTAACGATAGATCAGTTGCCTAAACTTGCTTTTGTAGAAAAATAACCAATGTCCTGTGACGTTTTATGTGATTACGGAGCAAGATGTCTGGATTCTTACCCAGTTCGGAGATCTTGCGAAGTAACATGTATGCACGCTGTCTTCAGTATTGATGTCTTAGAACATCCGTTCTCAATGACAGCCATATCTAAAAGCTAGGTAGACGCCAGCCATTTGCGGCCTAAAATGGTTCTTGTCTCTCAAAACTAAATATTAGGATAGGCATAGAAGAAGGCCTGCATAAATAAAAGCGTCAACTACTAATTCAGCATATTGAAAACTACATAAGACGGTGATGTGGGAATCCTTCGGGAATCGCTCGCCCCGTCTTCACGTAAAACAGCACGCAACCGTATAGTCATAATTTCACTAGGTATGGTCTTTTCTTTACAGTATTTTGGTTGAATATTAGAGTAGGCACCGTTTTTGGCCAGTACTCTTCTCCCGTTTTAAGCGGTGGCAACATTTTTCTGTGATGGAGGCCAAGTGAGGCATTTGCCTCTTGCAAGGATTCAGTGGCGACGGCCCACGCGAGGATAATGCTCCTCACCAAAACTAGCACTAGTAGTGAGGCCCGCATGAGGCACTTGACTTTTCGATACAACAAAAGATAATTTTCTTTCCTTTCAGCTTAGAGGTGTAATAGCTTATATTAAGTTAATTAGTTATCTCGTGTACGGGAGCCTCCCTTGCGGGGATACCTCTGCAGACCTACGAGTCTGTGGGGTACCTCCAGGAGCCCCACGTTTAAAAGTTCATCAGGCTGTCTCTATGTCTTGTATTTTCGTATGGTCATTTTTATCTAGCATACTTGACGGTCTGTTTTAGGTAAAATCATTGTATAGACTTATTTTAATTAGGTCACGAATCAAATCTTGTAAGTCCATAGATCACGAAATTGCTATGGACAGGCATACCAGTGACACAAACGCTTGGGATGAGACTGTTGTGTTTAATGTTCGCGACAATGGTCGCACAGCCCCACCGGAACGATTGAGTTCCACCAGCCTTAGGAGCCGGTCTTTGTTACCCATAGGGCAGTATCGCATGGGATCCGTAACCCTGAGACCGGAAGCTAACCAGCGTCATCACTCGTCATGCACATGCGGCACGGCGAGTCAACACCAGACACCGGAATGTCCCGACACTACCCCGCAAGCTACAATATTTACAAAGTAAGTGATGTGAGAAGGAAGGGCCATAATTGGTGTATTTTATGAATATATTGTCTTGATGTTGCTTCTATTGCAGCTAACATCATGTGGTGTTCGGGCAACTTGTCATCTATCAGGAACGTTGCATCTAACAGGATCTGCAGAAAGACTTTGTTCGTAATTTGCTTCTTGTGCACTAGGACACCACCATTATGTTGCATGAGGATCTCTATCACATCTTCTGTTTACATACCTCCCTAGCTGATGCGAATTTGCTGCAGCTGCAGAGAAAATGCTCGCGATCTTCTGGGGTACTAGTACACAGGATACACGTTGGATCCACCTCATTCTGGTTGAAGCGTGCTCTATTGGCTTGCACCATGTAGGATCCAGTGAACAGTTTAGCTTTCACACATGCACGTTCAACATCTCAGACATCTGACGTGACTGTGGTCCATACATGGTGTGGCTTATTAATATTGCATGATTGAAGATTCAAGAACCTACTAGACCTTTCCTTGGCTGCTTTTGCTAGGATAATAAAGCGCCAGTAATTGTCAACATGTTTCTTGATCAAGTTTTTTGCTATGTATGGAGATGGTGGGTTTTGAAGTAGGTCTGTTGCAGAGGGCAAGTCAAACTTGTTGAGTAGGTGTCTCGCGTGTGAAAACCAGCTCTTACTGTTGAGAGGTTTGTTCACTAGCTGTCTGAGAGCTAATTGATGGGCTATGGATTCTGTATTTCTACATATATTCAGGTACAGACCGATTACACGCTTATCAATGATTGATTCTATCTTCTCCGCTCCTATGAGGAATAGAGCAATGACGTTTGCGCAGCGATCCGGAAGATGTAGCTGTTTTAAGGTTTTCTTTTGGAAGTTTTCCAGAGCACAAATGTTTGCTTTAGATGGTTTCAGTACTTCCAGTCCATGCAGCATTCTTGGGATTAGGTACACTTTCCAGATGTTGACACTAACCATTGTGTTCATCCCATTCCTTCCATGTAGGCCAGCTCCCATCAACTGATATATTGTTCTCCTAGCCAAATTTATTTAGGCGTTGATTGCTACTTTTCCTGCCGAGTCTCTATTAATTCCAAGGTGGATTGCTGATTGGCAGCTTGGTATTTCAATTCCATTGATAATAGGCTGGTGCCCCTCCAAGGTTGTAGTCTTTACGTTTCTTGTGATACATGCACTTTTTGATACGTTAATTTTCTGTCTGTTGTGGTTAACACAGTGCTCTACTAATTCCACCATTCCTTCCATGTGCGCTTCCGCTCATCAGTGCTATATCATCTTCACATGTTAATGTGACCTTACAATATTCATGATAGGACACGCTTTTCTAGAACTTTACTCACCATTGGCAGAACTGTAATGACCCGATAATATTAGTGTCTGTACAGTCTCCCTTTCTTCAGAATCAATGTTACTAAGCCCATTTTCATGATATCTGGGACATAGTAATTTTCCACAATAGTATTGAGCAAGCTCGTAGCAAAGGTACTGGCTGGTTCCCCTCCATGTATGAGATGTTCGGCTGTCAAGCTTTCAATATCAGCTGCATTCTTATTTAGTGATGTAATTGCACAATCGACTTCAACTGATGTAAATGGTTGTATGGACTTCTCAGATGCTCTGCATATGTTCGCGATAATAAGTTTGACTAGCTCGGTTTGGTGTTTTTCTGGATTGAAATTATCGTTCTCCATGGGTTCAGACAATCCCTCAAAATGTGCTTGCCACCATTTTATTAGGTCTTGATCGGCATATGTCGCATCTGTCACACTTGTTTGAGTTATGTTCCGTGAATGTTGATATTCAGCTTTCCAGGCTTTCGACTTCATAGCGATAAATGTGTGTGGATCTGGCTTGCTGAAATAGATTTTCTAAATTTGGACAACTATTTTTCAGAAGAAACTGAGCAAAAACATGATAATTGTGTAAGCAATCGTCTGACAATATTTATGTCTTGAAATGTAGTAGATGGCTTCTGAGAGAATAATTGTTTAAAACAATATTTTCATGGGTTGGAAATATGATCAATAGTATCAATACCCATCTGCTTGGTCCCCAATATTAGTTAAACATCTTGATTGTAGCATGACAATTATGTCACCCAATCTAGTTGCCTTCTGTGCTCCCCCAAATTTTCGTCTTGCACAACGCCCCCGGGCAGTAGATGACACAGAAGAGTGTTATCACTGAGAGATAGATCGGAACCGTCGGAGAATCGCCAGGTGTGGGGAAGTCTACAGCCAGCAAGTCAATGGACAATGACAGATATGTCCCATTCTCTGAGGTTCAGGATGACTATCCGAATGGTGTGGGCTGAAGTTTTGGCATGGCATTGGCCTTGTGTCACCGACAGGCAAATTTCTTTGCATGATCAACATACTGCTCTGTTGGCTTTCATGGTGTGTGCGTAAGTCGTTCGACGTGGTTGCAGTTTTCGAGCAGTGGGGGCACAGGTAGCTTTTACCCATTGTAATGACAATCGGTAATCTAGGATTTAAAAAAACTACAGGTCGTTATGAAGCTGACATTAAAATGGTTCTTATGCTTATATATGCCATTCACTTATATATCCCTCCTTATTTAAAATCCTGTTAAAAGGTTTCATCAAAATTGTAATTCCCTCATCTCATATCCTTTAGACTGGGGTAAGCGCGATATCATAAACAGGATCCGAGGTATAAAATCCTGCAGTATAAATGACTGTGGCAATCTTTTGCTCCTTCCTGTCGTCTTTGGGATCTCTTAATTCGTTGTCCTTGAGGAAGGACTATTTTATTTCAACAGTGAATTTTATCTTTTTCAGACGGTGATGCCAATAAGCTTTGTGGTTTGCGATTTGATAGTAAAGACACAGAATTCGGAAAGATAGGTCAGGCGACACGGGTGTGAGAAGTGATTGCAGCAATTAAACGCATGGCATATCCATTTTTATTGCTGAAAATGTGGCATGGGGTGACAAAGTTCCTTGTCCAGCTAGGCTTGAACGACTGTATGGTGATCATTTTTTATTGGGCGGGATTCGCGCAAAACGATGATGTCAAGCTGAAGTTTCCCAGACATTTTATTTATAAACAACATATAACATATGGCTATCAGCGTAAGTTCAATATTATCCATTCAAAAAGGGTATGTTTATTATGGCGAGGTTGCCCGTCTATTATCTTATTATAGATTATATCTATATACAGCACTTATTGTATTCTACAAACGGTGTCACCGTGTTGTTTCCCCATCTCTGGAAATGCTGTGATAACAGGATGAACACGTGCACTCTGACCCTCGCAGCCATGTTCATAATCGGTCAGAGATGCGGGTTTCTGTTGCCTAAAACATCAGAAACTTCCCATCTCTAGTGACATAAGGGGATGTGAGGGCAAAGGTTGTGTGTGACCGTCTGGCGCGAAGTGTCAAGCCACGGGGCGTAGTTGTATCAACAATAATGCTATTGTTTTGATCCACTGTCCCGCAAGGGGAATGGTTTTGTTGACAGAGTTAACAATCAGTGGCATTAATCGGGTATGTCACCCTGGTTTAATTCCTGCTTCGCATTTGTTAAATGAAGGGAAAACGGAAATAACAATGATGTTTATTGGTTAACATATTGAAATGAATCCGGATTATTTGAGAAAAAGCATTTACTAAATCTATGAGCTTTTAACTTGGAACCAGTTAGTGAAGTAGCCCATGCTTCACACTCCGCTGTGTGTCAATTGTGTGTGTATATATATAACGCGTACTCGAATATAACAAAAGCAAGCATGAATATAGTTTTGTAAGCGGTATGAATAGTATTCTCTATAGGCGCTGATGTAGAGCAATTAACTCACTACTTTTAATTCACTTGATTCTTTTAAAAACATTTGAAAGTCACTGTTTCTGGTGGAAGCAACGAGTTTTGGTAAAAATGATTTCAAAATACACTGCTGGTTTCCAAGGTCGCAACATGGTGCCTACTGAATATTTTGAAATTCGTAACTGAATGCAGATCATGTCGCTGGAAACAACGGATTTCAGTCAAATTGTTTTAGGATTAGACAGTATTTTACCTGTAGAAAGTAGTGGCTAATCAGTTTAGCGCGAATGTAACTGAGATAATATGACCGACTGTAGTGGGTATTATTTATTCGCTCAGCATAAACCAGAGCGCACAGCACCACATGTGTCACTGATTGGTTCCCGCCAGAGTGACAAATTATTCCTATTTATTTATGTTTTTACTGGTTGCTATTGGGCATCGATTGGGGGGATGGTAGTTAAATTGTCAGTGGCCGATACTGGGCGGCATTACGCTCCAGGGGTTGTACACTCCTTTCTTTCACACACGGTGTCAGATGATCAAAGTGCTCTCTGGCACGCAGAGGAGATAGGCCACGTCCGACCTTCGCTGGATGACAGTGCATGGTCCCTTCTGCTTATAACTTAGCTTGTGACGGGCTCCGTTCAGCGGAGTCAGGTCGCTTATCCAGACATGATCGCCAACGATGTATGGCTCGCCATAAGCTCGGTGGTCGTGTGTGAATTTCTGACGTTTGTATAATTCTGAAAAATGTGCTCACATTTGCATGCGTGTCTTTGCGCGAACGGAGAAGCTCTACATACAATGATGGAGAGTTTAACTCTCCTGCCACATGGGCATTATTATATCTAGTGGTAGTGTAGCTCCGGCGCCACGTCGCCCGCCAAACTTGTCCTCAGATTCTGGTGTTTCACTACTGGCGCGATGCTGCTGGTTAGCTAGCCTCGGAGGTTGCTGAGGGAGGGGCGAGCATGGCACCCGCGACCACAAAATCAGTTACAGCGTGCGCTGTTCGGCCATCACAGTATTCTTAATTTTCTGGTGAATACTCGTCAAGGCAGAACGGTGGCTGCAACAGTCGAGACAGATGGGTAATGGGTTTGCTGAATCGGGCCCCACATCGGGGCACACCCAGTCGGCATTGAATTAGTTTGCGAACCACGTTCTTAGTCATCACCAAGCGCGACGAAAGATGAGATTCACTCCCTGGAGCTAACATTTAGCTGCATTTAGGGTTATGTAAATTGGCCATGAGGTTCACTGCTAGGACGTACCTACCATAATTATGTTTGCGCAGTGACTCCTACTTATGACTTAAGACTAGCTAACAGGGGACGTGCATGTGAAACATTGCCGTTATTTTTATTCTCACAAGGAAACCTCTGCGATTTCCTGGGTTGGTGCTAACCAAACCGGTGGACGAGACTACCAGACAATTGGTGTACCAGATGGACAGAGAGTCGTAGAAGAAACAGCTACTCCAGAAGTAATTTAGGAAGCCTTAAGTTAATGACCAACTATGTAAATCCGGTATGCTTATGTAGCATAGCAGCACCGCCGAGAAAGAAGCTTTACAATAAAACAGCACTCCTTCCTTTGATCAGTTGTCCCTAACCACTCTACCCTAGAAAAAAACCCGTATCCCAGGACGTATGGGCGTGAGAGACGGCTGTAGTGAAATTATATTGCCGTATATTAGGAGGTTTAAGTGTGTATTTATGTAGCTATTCTTCTTGTAGGAAATCCAGCCTCGATGGGCTCACCCCCCCCCCCCAGGAATCCAGGGTAGTTGTCCAGAATCTAGTACATCTAGAAAGATTATCCAGAATATATAGTCATCACAATATTTGTAGTCGACTATGCGGAGACACGATATATATCTCGGTTCTCGGCGCCTAATGTTTGTTCTATACAACCACTGTTATTTGCGAGTACATTTACGTTTACGACTGTGTGATATGTACAGTGAGTAATTTAGATAATTGTACAAGTCTAAGCTAGCAGACGAAGACATTTGCAGGTATTCCTAATATGTACCATCTCACAAGGTGTACAGCATAACAGAGGAAACGGGTGAGTCTAGCAATTTGTATAGCATTTTGCGGTGATAACTGTATACCTGGCAGTTGTGGCAGTTTTTCGGATTCAAGCATTAGTTGGCCTACCATTTCAGGGTCATTCATGAAGTTGTCAACTTGGTCCTGGTTGTTTTCTTCCTTCACGGATTCTCAGGATATTAGATATATATGGCTTCCTTGCATTTCATGAGAAAATGAATCCTGTCTTCAGGCGCCGCAAGACAGAGGGCATGTATAAGGGACTCTATTGGTTGAAGCGTGCTCGATTAGACTGAAGTATGTATGTCCCTGTAAGCTGTTTAGCTTTCATGGCGGCATGTCTGGCATCTCTGACATTATTGTTAGCCAAGCTCCAGCAATGGTGTATGGAACCAACAGCACAAGAGTCAATATTTAGAAAGTTTTGTGTGATTTTATTTGCGTGCTCTTCTCTCCATTGCATCCAGACTGTGGTGTTGATTTGATTACGCACCGTAGTCTTCCATTCCTCTTTCGGGAGAGTGTTTCGGAGAAGTTCATATATGTTTGGGAGGTTGTATTTGTGCAGAATACTGTGGCATTCAATGAACCAGCTGTTACTGTTATGTCCTTTACATTTAGTTTCCTGGCATCAATCTGGTATTATATTGTTTTCTTGTCTGCAAAGATGCTGCGGAGAAGAACTAGCTTTCTACAATCTAGTTCTGCCTATATTGGTCTTATCCCCAATTGGCTCAGGACTGATACAGATGCTGTGCCTGTTGAGAGAGATTGTAGCTGCTTCAAAGTAGTTCTCTGAAACTGTTCTAATGAGTTTAGTGCTGCTTGTGTCAGTCTAACAACTACTTCAAGGCAGTATAGAAGCCGAGGGAGACTTCTTCCAGATGTGACTAGATACGAGTGGAGATAATCCACAATTCCCGTGTAGACCAGCACCTATAATGGAGTAGATTGCCCTACGTGTTGAGTTTATCCGCCTTTCAGCGTTCCCTTTACTAAGGCTTGATCGCTCTATTCCTAGGTGAGTTTCACTCTCGGATATGTTGATGGAGTCACCACCTAGTGTTATGGATTCGTTTATTAAAGTTTTGTTGAGAGAAACACAAGCGTACATTTTTTAGGGTTGATGAGACATCTCTCCTCTTTGGTGTAACTGTCTACGATGCTAAATAACTGCTGAAGCAGTATGTATCATGAGCTAGGATCGCAATATCATCTGCGCAGGTTGGCGCATTACTGTTGATATGACCTATCTTGGCACCAATGTTTGCATCTTCCAACATCCAGTGGAGCTTGTAGTTATACTGCTTATAATGGATGGTTGATAAGGTCCCTCCTTGCCGTACTCCTTGGTGCACATCGTAGGGACTGGCTAAATTGTTCTGTACTTTAACGGCTGTCTGCACGCCTGCATATATCGCCTTAATTGTAGTCCACAACGACCCAGTTACTCCCAGATTGTAAATTTTCCTTTGGAGTGAAGCGTGCCAGACCACATCAAAGGCTTTACATGCATCAAGTGTCACAAGCCGTAACTGTTCGCTGTTGTCCTTTGCCTCATTTTGAGTTTCTGAAATTATCAGTGCAGTGTTTGCTGAAGATGAATTTTCAGTGAAATGCCTTTGGAAGACGGACTGTTCGCTATTATGTACGGCTTTTGTTCTATGGAGTATTACTTTCTCAAGGATATTTCCCATAATTGATAAGACTGTAATTCGTCTGTGGTTAGTTGCCAACCTGGTATCTTTTCCTTTCTTTGGAGCAAGTGTCAGGATACCTTGCTTCGTGGCTTCATGGCATATTTAGTATTAGTTGATACGATGCACATTTTAGTAACTACTTAACCTAGTTGATACGATGCACATTTTAGTAACTACTAAACCTAACATAAAAAGCAATAATAATGAGAATACAATTTATAAAAACCAAAAAGGTGCTCGCCGTATTCTATACATAGTATGATGTAATAAGGTCAAACTGACCTAAGGTGCCTACTTGTAATCAGTGCTACATATGAAAATGAAATAACTATACTACACTAAAAATGAGCTCCTATTAGTCATCAGTACAAAGTCAGTTCTTATAACACAAACGTTCATTCAACGCCTGTTAGTCATCATCACACTTAGGAATCTGTTGATGAAGTTGATGTGGGTGCCTGCTAGTCATCAGCACTAGTAGACATCTGTAGTTAAAGCACCAGTTAGTCATCAGCGCATGGGCGCGTCTGTGGGCGAAGTAACAACTCTAGCCCTGATTTAAGCGTGTGTCAGCGTCTCTGGTCGATATTGGCAGTAGTAGTGATATATTCGGCGTCATGAGCGCTTCATAGTCATCGACACTTACATAATACAACATTTCAATTTACAGCTCTGTAGATGTACCTATAACTTTGTACTAATGAAAGTTGCCTCCATTGATGGAGAGGCTGGTAATAGGTTTATGGCACAAGACAATCCATGTTATCTAGCTCACTGACAGCATTGTAGCTCGTGGGGTTATGTGCTGGTCCGCCATATTGCTCCACTCCATTGCACCGCATGTACAGGATGCACGGGAGTGCTGGTTAGCTGCAGTTCTCGGGGTTGTGGATCCCGTATCGTGACTCCGGAAGGTACAAAGACCAGCTTCTGGAGCCGGTGGAATGATAACGTTCCAGTGGGACTGTGCGACCATTGCCGCCGAGATTGAACCTCACGGTCTCATCACAACTGTTGGTGTCACTGGTATGATGGTCCACAATCTAATTTGAAAGTATGTTCATAATAATAATTAAAAATAACTATACAAACAATGGTACTCGTTTGCTAGTAGATGAGCAAAATTATATAGTACATAGAACCAAACCAGTGTCTTGTCTCTGTGGGCTCGCCAGAGGTACCTCACAGATTCGTAAATCCAACGAGATATCCACGTAAAGGAATAGCCTAATGAGGCTTCTTAAATAGTTTAATATAAACCAATTATACCCCTAGCGCACACAAAATAATATTGTTGTGAGAGGAAAGTGCTTCGTGTGGTCCACCATAACGATAGATCAGTTACCTAAAAATGCTTTTGTGAAAAGTAACCAATGTCCTGTGACGTTTTATGTGGTTACGGAGCGAGATGTCCGGATTCTTACCCAGTTCGAAGGTTTTGCAAAGTAACATGTATGCACGCTGTCTTCAGTATTGATGTCTTAGGGCATCCATTCTCAATAACAGCCGTATCTAAAGGGCTAGGTAGACACCAGCCATTTGCGGCCTAAAATAGTTCTTGTCTCTAGAAACTAAATATGAGGTTAGGCTTAGAAAACATCTCGCTCATAAAACGTCACAGGACATTGGTTACTTTTCACAAAAGCATTTTTAGGCAACTGATCTATCGTTATGGTGGGGGTAAGAGAGATGAATACCCACAGTGAATGTCCTTCCCGTGAAGGTGTGGCAGATCTTAATATCATACCCAGACATTCTTACGGAATTCGGTGGGGATGCGCATCTCGGCCGTCACCAGGTCCTATGGAATTAACCTGGATTTAGGTTTAAACACAAGTTGCCCAGTTATGCACAGCGGTGCAGGAGGATTGTTCAGCAGATTAAAGAAAATAATAATTAAGATATGTTTTAGCAGTGCTTTCCTACATTGGCAAAGGTAACTAACTACTGAGTATCCAAGATACACTGGGAATGTATGTGACACCACACCCTGGCCATCACCGCTCAGAAACTCCAATAGTTTCCCAGGGTCGGATCAGTCCATGGTGCGGATAGGGACATCCAAACAATTACAAAGCCATAAGGCTTAGTGGAACATGAAGAGAGACAATAACTTAGAAATATGAGGCCCTTTAGGTATGTTGGCCAATCTTACACAACCTTGCCGGAGTGCGGGGCTAAATTATTGCAACTACCGGAAAAGAGACGTACACTATGTGTCTCCTAACGAAGAGATTGTCTCTAATCATATTAAACCTATCCTATCGAGCTGAATAGAAAAGGTTTTTAGTTGGTAGCATGTCGGACTAAACAGAATTCTAGCACGGACAGCGACCTCAGTGAAAAATTGTTGGTGTTGGGAGAAAGTGTGGCATATATAAATGTTGCTGTATAGTGTTTCCTACATGCACTGCAGTCCTATATTTTTCTACAAATAAACAAAACATATAAACTGATGGCCATTTGCCATATATAAATTAACCAGAACAATCAATACAAAGATGTAATTAACAGGATAATTAAAATGTCAAGTATAGTTACTTGAATAATCGGTAGCAATTCTTAAGCCTGGGCTATTGTGTTTACTGACATTGATACGTCACCCTTGGTTTGACGTGAGTTGATGCATTCCCTGGAAGCTGGAAAGTTCCCGCATGCCGGTTTCCGCAAACAGGATTCCCGCAAGCAGCCTATGACAGGAGTGGATCGAACTCAGGACTGTAATCACAATATAGAATGTCTAACGAGTAGTCAGAAAGAGATACAATAACATTACTGCTATGACGAAAGTTCCCGTAGATGGATGGTATGGATGGAAGTTGCCAACAACCTGATCATAAGCGGGGGTTGTTGAATGCGGATGAAGATACATAACTAAGCTTAACGGTGCAGGGTATGTCCGCCAGCTCTGAAGACGTACCAGGTAAAGTTTACTTTGCTGCGGTCAAAAAGTTTAGATAAACTTGCACGACATCAGTGCGGGGATGGCTGAATAACAACTTTTTGGTGTGGCCGGCAGATCCAGCGAGTCATCCACCAAAGAATATCGCTGCCTCTACATCTGTAGAATCACATTTAGGCCAGGAAAGGCCTCACTGCAAGTTCGTGTTCCGAGTTAGTTCTTGATGTATTCGTGAACAATATTCAAAAGTTCCAAAAATGCTCCCGCACCAACGGAAGATACAAAATTGCTTCAGTGCGGTGGGTTGGATTGCTGCTGGCTAAGGGAGAGAAACCGACAGAGACCGAAATGATCTGCTTAATGCCTGTCTTGCTGATTGTAGCTGACACAGATCCAACCTAATCGGCCCCTGTCCGAGGATGCTCTCGAGCTCTGGATTTCGTCTCCTTTTATACTACTCGTGACGTCACAGGCGCAGGCTCAAACCAATCATCAGTCGAGCAACAGCCAATCAGCGCGTAGCTAATAATAACGCAGTCGAATGTGTCTAGAACATTCTAGAAGTTCTGCGCACACGTGGTTATGACGCCACGGAAATACCTTGAAGATAATCAAAAGGGGGTTTCCGTGGATAACTCAGCCATTTCTTAACCGATTTTGAAATGGTTTACTGATTTGAAAAGCCCGTCAAATTTTGGTCTTGAATAATGCCAGATTTCGCGAGAATAAGTTATTAAAAAGGATTATGTTGTACCTTCTCAGTACACTAAAAGCGTCATACTATCTTCGTCGTAAATTATGCACTCTGTCAAAAATATTATTAAGCATACGCATGCGCACTATGCGTTTTAACGAACTTAGTCGTTTTTTTACAATGCGATCTCTCCCATAGCCTCATATACGGTTATAGCCCTACCCAGGGGGGCGTGTTCAGGGAACGAATTCAGGATGAGCGGCGCGTACCCAGCTTAGCTGGTACGGCCGGTACCCGACCGGTCGATCCAAACTACACCACTGCCCTCCTAGTTTGACATCCGCTGCAAATGGTTGCGCATTGCGGATCGATGCAGAGACGTACGCTAGATGAGAATTTTAGACTTCCCTTGTAGGCGCGTGGCCGGAGAGGAGCAGTGACGCAATAGATGCGTATTCAAGAGACAGCACATAGGGTGCTAAAGAGGAGAGGGGAGGCATACTTTTAGTTTTAATTTTTAACCTGGAATTATTTTTCCAGGTCTATTTTTATTTTTATTTTTTAAATATTTTGCTGCGTGCTTTCAACTTTATTTAGCTAATGATTCCTAACAATGGCTCACATGGCTGTTCTTTTTGGGTGCGGATAATTATTATCTCCGCAACACCCAAGCTCCAACATACCACAATTTAAGTTAAGATATAAAATGATATATATATATATATATATATATATATATATATATATATATATATATATATATATATATATATATATATATATATATTGAACCAAAAAAGCTTAGCAACACTGAGAATATTACTCTATAAATGTTATTTAACAAAAACAATAAATTGATTCAAATATATTATTTAATTGATAGGTCATTTTCCAATTTGAACAACAGTCTCTTGTTACTGTAATGCTAGCATCGCGCCTTTAACACGGCATCATTCAACGGAAGGGTCCAATTTAAATAATGACACTGAGCTGTCAATACCAGTTGTGACCTCCGCGCACATTAACCACCGCCATACACCGCTTTCTCCTGCTTTGAATTAAGCACCTGATGTCACGAAGAGGAATCGCATCCCATTCCTGGAGCAGTGCAGCTTCCAGCTCCCGCACGTTGTGAAGATGTGGATGGTTCTCACGCACCATATGGCCAAAAATGTGTCACATGTGTTCGATAGGAGACAGGTCCAGTGATCGCGCTGGCCAGTCCAACACCGGAACGTTGTTAGCCTCTAGGAAATCACTGGTGACCCTAGCTGAATGAGGACGGGCGTTGTCTTGCTGAAACATAAAGATTACATAATGCTGCATAAAAGGGATGACAACAGGGGCAACAACTTCTTCACAGTACCGTGAGCCATTAAATTTCCGTGAATCACAATAAGATCTGTTTTGCCATTTTCATGGATTCCAGCCCACACCATGACACTGCTGCCACCGAATCAGTCGTGCTGAATGATGTTGGATGCATCATACCGTTCTCCTAAACGTCGCCAAACCCATTGCCTACCATCCGCCACATCCACACAAAACCTCGACTCATCACTGAACAAAACGTGGCTCCATTATTGAGAATGCCATCGCTAATGAGTTCTTGCCCATGCAAACCGATTCTCGATGTGACGCTTTGTAAGCGAAGCAGCAACAAGTGGGCAATGGGCATACAGTCCAACATCATTGGGTCTGTTTCGCGCAGTTTGTGCAGGCACTGTAGTGCCGGTAGTGGTGTGCAAATTACGAGACAGCCGCAGCGCAATCTCAAATGTGTGATGTCGTGATTACGTCACTAAGTAGCGGTCTTCTCGTGGTGGTGTTGCTCTCGGTCTGCCAGATCGTGGTCGGTCATTAACATGTCCAGTTTCCTGCTCACGTTGGCGAAGACGGGAAATGGTTGAGGCATGAACATTAAAATGTCGAGCAACAGCGCGAATGCTCTGCCCAGCAGCGAATCTTCCCATTGCTTCATGGCGCTGATTTTCGGGTAGCCCTGGGTGGCGGCCCATGTTCGGTAGGGTAAACTTTTAAGCGTTTTCTGTTAACGTTCATTATCTGCTTTTGCAATATGGTGAATTTTTGCCATCGCTACCCGCCAATGTGGGCCAATGCATGAAAAATGCATTTTCACATGCAGTAAGCGTGCGGCCGGGAAATGCAAGAAATGATTTGCATTTCTTCATGATCAGCGAGACATTACATTGACGAAACATGCCTGTAATTTTGGTTATAAATGGACGCATAGTTTTAATACAACAAACTAAACTTCACTGTTGATAAACTTTTTTGGCTCAGTATATATGTAAAATATATGTACATAGTTTTCATGTAACATACCCTTACAGGGTATTTAAAAGATTACCACCGAATTACTTGTGCACCCCGCGTAAATAAAGGGGTATGCAACACGTATCTTTAATTAAAAATATTTGCGGCCCGTTATAGCGGGTCCGCAATGGGCAGCTCTCACTGACCCCATAGCCGTCCTGACATCTAAGACAGGAAGAAAAATAATAAGAAAAATAGAACATAATAATAACACAAAAGTTAGTTTATCAGGCTCCCTCAGCATAGCTGAGACTGCATGATGGGATTATGACATTATTGCACTGCAGGGTGTTGTATTCTTGACATCGCACATGACGTTCTTACAACGCCGGAGTCCGCAGTGCTCATTTTGTGTGGGAGACAGCTGGGCAACTAAGTTGCGCAGCTGTGTCAGATAACCGTCATCATCCTAGGAACGGGATTCAATTGATATAACATATATAATAAAAACAAAAGTATTTAAAAAATAAATTAATAATTAGTAAGTTTCCATAAGTCACACCACTGATGTTCTGCTGTATCAATCTCCCCACTGAGTCTGGGTCCCGCGACTGATGGTGGTTGGTCGCGGTGGATGAATTATTAATGCTGAGATGCGTTCATTATCACTGGCACTTTCGGAAATGTCTGAAGTGATGATTGTGGGAATATGAGCGTCTATAATGTCTCTCACAGTTACTGCAGGTGCTAGAATGTCTGTCCATGCGACAGTGGTTGTGCTAGTGGGTGTTGAGACGGTCGATGCTGCGGTCTTCGTGATGGTCGTCGTGGCAATGGCAGTGAGTTGAATCGTAGGTTGAGGCAATGATGCGGGAGCGGATACGGCAGGTGCTGACATCTTCCGAGACTTGGTGTACTTCAAGAGGCGATTTGCAGTGACATTGGGCACTGGCTGGATGTCCTGTGTGTGAGCGATACGTCTTTTCCCCGTGTATGGTTGTTCAGGCGTAGTTCCCTTCCTGACGGCTGGATCAGAAAGACTGGGATGCGGATGCTGGATGACACGGGTCGGAGTGATGCTAATGGATGTAGGCTGCAATGGTCCCGGTCCCTCGTCTATGGTAAAGTCAGGAGGAGATGGTGACTGTGGATAGCTTGGAATCTCCATCTCCGTAGGCATCATGATAACTACCGATATTAGCTGACTGGCTGTGATTGCTTCGGACACTACGGGTGCGGATGTAGTGGTTGCAGTTTTGTGGCTGGTTACGGATGCGGGTACTGCCGGACTGGATTCTGTGGAGGATTTACGCTTGACTGGAGGTGGCATAGTGCTCCCTTATGCGGCTGCGGCTAGGATTTCATGTCTGGCTGCCGGTATATTGGCCAAGGTAGCCACGGAAGGACGATGACTAAAGGGTTGTCTACGGGTATTATTCTTCGTGCGGGCCATCTTCTCGGTCGGGAGACTTTTAACTGGAAACCAAGATTCAAAACGAATGGCTAAAGCGGCACGATCCTCGTTTCCCCAGGAATTAATGTCACTTCTAACACACAGTGATGATGACAGAGCGCATGGGTCACTCTGTAGCGGGTAGCGGTATAGGGATACTGACACATTACACAAAAGGCTGTCTGGAGGAGATGATCCTTGTTAACATGAAGTGTGCCATCGGAATTTCTCATAAAAGTTCTGGTACAGGGTTCTCTGCTAGCTAATAACGAGCTGCATGGGAATCTTTTTGAAAATGGTACCGATTCTTCTTCATACGAATCCGACAACGCTAAATCTTCGAGGATTGACATCTCGTTCCTGCATGGTAGTTGGCTGTGGGAACCTTATTTAAAACCTAAAGCCCTATCTCTTCATTTTTAACTTTTCAGGCCAAGTATTGTAATAATGAACTAATAATAATAAAGAACAGCAGACGTTAGTTTTCGACACGAAAGAAGCCTAATGCTATTTGTTCTTCCATGGTGTCGAGTTTTGACGGGAAGACGAAGTTTCAGAGCGCGCTTCCTCCTTTTATACTATTTGATGACGTCATAGACGGCGGATGATTACACCTGGAAGTTTTGACAGGTGATTCGGTCAGCCCTATATGGAAAGTTTCTCCTTTTTTCATTCTGATCGTCACTGGATTAAGTCTTCCCATATAAAGGGAGTACATTTAATTATAATAGGAATGGCTCACTAACTTAGTCTTATTTTAGCGCATTTAAAATTTTCCGATCAACATAAAAGCAGGGTACTACTTATTCCCGAGGAGCATCACATTTTAATTGGAGTGATGCAGTTTTACCGATTGGATGCTTATAAACTTGCCTATTTTAATTTTAGACTGGAGCGCCCGATGGGGTGTGTGAGCCTGATGACGTCAGCGGTAAATACCCCGACTCACCCTCGTCACTCCTCCATCATGGCGTGGTAGTCGCGTATTTGGGCGGCTCTGGTTTAAAGCGTTTGATCCAATTTACTGGAAATAGTAGTAAAAGTCACAAGTGGCCTTTGGAAACACGTGGTTGATTGGAAACATATGTGCTTTTTACGGCGATGGCCGAGATACTGTTGCTGAGGTGGTCTTTTGTTGACGCGAGATATGGAAATATATATATGTTATACCAAGATTTCGTTTTATAATAATGTCCCTATTTGCGCGGGTTCTTAAACATGCATCTTATAGTTGTCTGTAAAAGGTAGTTCTCAGCCCGCGTTGATTATGGACTGGAACGCAGAGAAGATAATTTCTGAAATTCTCTTTGTAATTATACTGTTAGATTTTTTATGCCACTTTACCGGCCCGTGCGCTAATGATTTGTAGCACGGTAGAGCAGTTGTTTCTTAATCAAAAATATAACAGTAAAGTTGTAGGTAATTTGATATGTGGTTTAAACAGATCTATTCAGGCGGTAGATCAAAGTTACTGATCCCAACAAGATAGCTGCGTTTTCCGAGCAGGAGGGCTGCCAAGCATTTTCCTCGATTGGTAGAACTAGCTCCGTCCCTGCCTAGACCGGACACATTGATATCATTCAATAATGTTTAGGCTACAGTACAACTCGGAAGTGGTTGCACACAGTGTTACAATTTACAATGCGGTAGTTTGGTGATTGTGAATACAGTCAACCTGAGTGTCTATGTTTCTGACATGTTGGTGATTTGAGTCTGATACGCGTGGCCGGTTAACTGTGGATGATACTTGCGCTATGGTGAAAGTGACGTTTTTATGCCCACCAGGTGCGGCAGGGGATGGGGGGTGGGGTGGGGGGGGGGGGGAAGGCGGTGTGATGTCAACTTTATCAAACCTTGATGGTATTTCGCTCTGTAATGGCCGAGCCCGTGAGTGGGACAGGGGTACTTTAGAGTGCAGGTGACCTGTCGGATGATGTTAAATGATGTTGTTGCCGGTGTTGAATGTCTCTGTTATTCTGAGTATAACCGAGTATGTATGTGATGTGCACGCAATGATGAATTGACGTATCCAGCCTTGAGGGCAGGAGTGTTCTGTATGTGATGACGTTCTGTCTGTGGTGTGATGTCCTGACTGCTCATGGGGGAGTATGGTAGGCCTATTGGATGGGGTGGCCTTTGGACAGGGTGTGTGTGGTCATCTCCCGTTACACAACGGTTGGTGTCCTGTCATAGTCTTTAGACACCGGGAAAATTCGAGCTGAGAGTCTTCTGAACAGGCTGCTTCCCTGCCCACTGCAGGGGGTAATGTTGGTCGGTACGGTGTGGGATGCCACCTCCTCTGTAGCAGCAGTCTCTCTCATATCTGAAGATTGACGGTCAACAGACGACGAGTGGAGTGTGAAATGGACTGGGCCGATGATGTCCGAACTTGGTGTATAGATGAGGGACGCAAATTGGAGTGATGGCAGTGGTGGGACTACGGAAAAGGGTGTCCCTTGGGAGGGGCGTGGTTTCACGATTTTGGGAAGTGGTCGGGTACACCTCGTTGTACGGTTTTGCGGCTCTAGACACGCCAAGGCTTCATCTAGCCTCTTCACTTCCTTGCTATTCATCATATGTTCCCACCCACCCACCCCCACCCCCACCCCCATAGGAAGCATGGATTGGGTCAGCCTCATCTTCCGCTTGTGGTAACTCTATGATAGGGGACATAGCATGAAGTGGGTGGGAATGGGAAGAGATCGGGGAACAGCTTTTCCATCTGGTCCCTTGGACAAAACAAACACAAAGTTCTTCAGATACGGCTTCCCAGATCGAGTAGACCCATGTGGAGGAGGGAGAGGGTGAGTACGTATCTCGTCATCGTCATCAGCATTAGCCACTTGGTCACCCGCATTCTGGCTTGGGAGAAGTGGGGTCGAACTGGCACCACGGTGCTCTGCGCTAACCGTGGGAACACCATTTTCCATAGAAATATCTGTCTTGGTACCGGTGTCACGAGAAATGCGTGTTTAAGCCGATTGAAGTGGATGACTGAGATCAGGCCATCTGAAGCACGGATACGGTAGGTCACATCCGACGTCTTACCTACTACCACATAGGGGCCTTTCCACTGGTAACTCAGTTTACTTGGCACATTTGCAGACCATCGTGAATCGTGTACCCAGACCATTCTTCCTGCTTCATATGGATCTCCATGCACTCTCCGGTCATGCCATGTCTTTTGCCGCCGGTGTGCAGTGGATAGTGTTTCTCTCAATAACTCATGGGCTTGTTCTATCCACTGCCGCAAGAGTTCAACATAGCGAGATGGTGAATTTTTCTCTCCTGATATCCGGGGCATGGCCAGATCCAGGGGTAAGGCTAATTCACAGCCTATCATTAACCTAGCAGGGGTATAGCCCGTGCTGGAATGTGCTGTAAGCCATGAGTACATATGGGAGCCGTAGATCCCAATCTCTACAATCAAGGCGTGTTTCCTTTGTAAGCATCTCCGCGAGAGTTCTATTGTATCTCTCTACAATCCCGTCACTTCGGGGATGGTATGGACTCGTCCTTGTTTTGACGATATGAAACAATTTTCAGAGCTCTGATATGAGCCGGCTCTCAAAATTACTTCCTTGATCAGAGCGCAACTCATAAGGCATACCAAAACGGCAGAACACATTACTTGCCAAGACCTCTGCTACGGTGGATGCCTTTTGGTCTGGCAAAGCAAATGCTTCTACTCACTTCGTATAATGGTCTTGCAATACGAGGATGTATTTATTTCCGTCATCCGCCGTATTCAAGGGTCCGAGCACATCGATAGCCACTCGCTCCCACAGTGCACCAACAATCTTAATTTGCGATGGTGCGATATGGTGCTGACCAACAGTGCGTCTTTGGCATGGGATACATTTGGCAACCCATGCCTTGACACTCTCGCGAATTCCGATCCAGTGGAATCTTGATTTGAGACGGGCAACAGTCCTTTCCATGGCCAGATGCCCGGTGTTATCATGTAGTTCTTTTAATATGAGGTTACGATAACTTTCCGGGACTACCAGACAGTTATTGATGTAAAGAACGTTATTTATCAGTTGACATTCTTCGAACCATTGGCAATAATATTTTGCTGTGGTGGATAGTGGTGTTACCGATTCCTTGGGAGGACGTACCCCCTCCTGGATCCATGCATATATATTTCGTGTCTGCACGTCTGTTGTTTGGTCGTGCATGATTTTCTCTGGATTCCACTCTGCGCACCTCAATTCAAGGAACTACGGAGATGGCTGTGTTGACTGTGTCATGGTGGTAGCCTCTTCGTGTTCAGCCTCCGCGCCAACTCTATTGAGGGCATTGGCATTCCCATGCAATTTTCCGGGACAGTGAACAACGTTGAAGTTATAGGCCTGCAGGGATTCCTGCCCTCTCGCTACCTGGCCCTCTGGGTTTTTTAGATTCCTGAACCAGCGTAGTGAGGCATGGTCTGTACGGAGTATAAACAGGTGCCCGTACAGAAAGTGTTTATAGTACTTGACAAAATATACCGCCGCTAATAGTTCTCACATGGAGGTTGCATATTTTCTCTCCGTTTTATTCAGAGTATGTGAACCAAAACCCAATGCCTGCTCCGTTCCGTCGTCTGTGACCTGAGATAGAACCGCACCGATTGCGTAAGCTGATGCGTCAGTGTCTAAGATGAAATCGAGGTTTGGATTAGGATGAGCAAGAATCGGGGCAGTCATCAAGAGTTCCTTCAACGCCCTGAAGGAGCTTTCACACTCACTCGTTCACTCGAATGGTCGATCTTTTTCCGTGATCATGTAGAGGGGTGATGCAATCTCGCTGAAATGTTGGATATAACGGCGATAGTACTGACATAAGCCAGGAAAACTCTGCATCTCTGTGACTGAAGAAGGCGTCAGGCACTCAGCTACTGCCTTAGTTTTGGACGGCTGAGTAGCCACTCCATCACCGGATATGACGTGTCCCAGGAACTCAACGCTCTGTCTAAAGAGATGACATTTCTTGGGTTTGAGATTCAAATTGGCCGTGCAGAATCTTGAAAGCACAGTGTCCAAATTTATTAAGGTTTGCTCAAACGTAGGTCCGAAGACTATTACGTCATCAATGTAATAGAGATAGATTTCCCATTGCAAGGTGGTTAATACCTGCTCAATGAGACGTTCAAAAGTTCCAGGAGCGTTACACAAGCCGTAGGGCATCTTGCAGAATTGGAAAAGACCATCCCTACAAACGAATGCGGTCTTTTCCATGTCAGCCTCATCCATGGCCACGTGCCAGTAACCGCTAGCTAAGTCAAGGGTACAAAACCACTTGGCTCCGGACAAAGAATCTAAGACCTGATCTATCCGAGGTAATGGATAAGCGTCCTTGACACTAAGATCATTAAGGCGGCGGTAGTCAATGCAAAACCGTACGGTTCCATCCTTTTTGCCTGCTAGTGCTATTGCGCTAGCCCATGGAGATGCTGAGGGTTCGATAATACCAGTCCGCAACATGTCGTTCACTTGTTGATGTGCTTCCGATTCTTTATGAATGGGGAGACATCATACTGGTTGATGTACAGGGCGGTTATTGCCCGTGTCGATGGACTGTCGCACAAGATGAGTTTCTCCGAGATCCATGTCTCTGGAGGAAAAACTATCGCGGTATTTTTACAGTAGTTTCCGAATTTTGTGTTTCTGTGATTGTGGTAATCCAACTGCGGCACGTAGATATAAATCATGTAATGTTCGGGTAAATCATCAGTCATATGCTGTGGTGTGTCGGTAAGTGTAGGTGATTCCAATGAGATTATGGCCACTAAATGGCTGAAGCGTACTCCTGGTTCAAGAGTGATGGGGTTTGCAGTACCATTGAACACTCTAAAAGGTATATATTCCTTATTATTAGTGTCCACTATCATGTGGGGATTTGCGCATTGAGAAGCGATCATGTAATCAGGGTCAGGTTCCAGCATGGCGATGTGTGTGTTGCTTCCTAACTGTGGTGCGGTGGCCCATAAGATTTATTCTTGTCCCGGCTCAACTGTGGCGATACTTGATAATATAACCACACACGTGTCGTATAATGATGATGCCAGTCCAAGAGGTATTCGTCAGCCGTGTATGTCGAGTTCGTGTTGTTTGCAATGTATGATGGCTTCGCTGGCACTGAGGAAATCAGAGCCAAGGAGGGCATCGTTATGAATAGAGGCGATGACAACTCGCTGTATGAATTGCATCTCCTCTATTTGGATGACTAGATTGACTACACCGGCTACGGGCACATCAGCTCCCGTAGCCGTCTGTAGGTAAATGTTTGTAGGTTTAAGGGGAGGCTTTTTATGAGGTGGGAGGCTCTCATCTAAGCGCTTGTTGAATACCGTGATTGAAGCGCCAGTGTCAACGGTGGCACTGGTGGAAACACTGCTAAACAGACAGTCACATTTGTATATCCCTTTGCAGTGTACCTGTTGAAGAGTTTCCAATGATGCCGCCTGCGACAATGATGTCGGAGCAGAATCATTCTGTATATAATCGGCTTGTTTCCAAATGGTTTCTTTTAATGTAGTGGATGGCTGAGTGAGAAAGGGGCCAGTCCGTCGTCGTCACTGCTGTGAGGGCCGCAGCGAGGGCAGAGCTGGGGTTAGCAATGATGATGGAGATGTTGCTGTTTCTGGGTAGGCAGTATTGGTGTAGACAGCGGTGCGTACAGGATGACGGATAAGCTCTTCCTGCGCGAGCCATTTCTTGCAATGCTTCATTGGATGCTTTGGCGAAGCACAGAGGAAACAGTGACTCGCCAGTGACGTGTTTCTCCCCATTTACGTCAGCGTTTACGAATCCATGAGGCGGAGTGACCTGTCCCTCCCGAGTCGCTGCTGTCTGTGGATGCGGAAGATGATGTTGTGTGGGGCGGTGTTTTGCATACCACCAAGATACACCAAGAATTCAGTGTCTTGGTGGCGAACGTGGTGCTTGCAAAAACGTTGTTTCAGCAGAGGTGCTACAACCTACCACTGCCGTTTTACAAAGGAAAGAAGGCTTGTTATGTGCGGAGATAGAGGGGGATGGCGATGCTGCAGATGTGGGAGGCATCGTAGGCATCGACATATGTGAATCCATGCGTTTTGGTGTAGGTGTAAAAGCTGAATTTGGTTGGTAATTATTGGCTAGCAAATGTTGTGGTATGGGGGCCACAGTTGAGCCGGGAAGCAGATACGGGCACCGAGGTGACTCTACTATCGATGCCCTTAAGAGTTTAATGGCTTCTCTAGTTGTGGCGTACTGCGGTCAGGGGCAGGCATTGTAGATGGAGGTCGGTTAGGACACCGTTCCCTCCAATGGCCTGGCTGACCGCATCCGAAACAGGTGTTTGGTGGCAGTGTGGTGTTGGTTGTGTTCGCTGTTCTAAAGTGGGTGGTGGCGAGGTTCGTGCTGAGTGTGGTTATTAAATTTGTTAATGCTGAGATCTGTTTATTGATCTCGTCTATTCGTTCCGTCATGTTGCCGTTAGTGTTATTGTTACGCTGGTTCCCGCGCCCGGGGCCTCTGCTGTAGCTTCCTCTGCAGCCATGCCCCCTTCCTCCAGGCGCTTGATTCTGATTGGAATTTTGTGAATTCGTTTGCTGTGGTGCTGATGCGTTAGGTGTGGATGATCTGGGGGGAGGGTTGGTGGACGTGGCGATAGCTGCACCCTCTATCTCATTGATAGGGTGAAGTTGGCGTCGGATGTTCTTTTCCCGCTCCAGAAAGTTTTCTATGCGGACTGCGGTAGCCATTAATTGGGCCAAACTCCCGTGATCGCCAAGAAATAGTTTTTCTTCAGGGCAGGTTCACCGCTTAATGCATGGATGAATGTGTCAAAATGCAGATGTGTTACGCCTTCTAAATTGGTGCTAGCATATGCGTGGGTGACTAGCCTTCTGATTCGACTAGCTAGCTCGGGAAGAGTTTCTCCCGCACGTCGGTAGAGATTTTAAAGTTGTAGATGGCTTGTTTCTCCAAGAGCCGTGTCACCAAATCGTTCAGTTAGTGCTCCTTCCAATTGGGTGTAAGTGGGTGTATAATCAGTCCCGAGACCCGCAAGAACTTGAAGGGCTTTTCCAGAAAGCTTTGCGGCGAGATACTCACCCATCTGCTGATCGTTCCAGTGGTTAGTTCGACTTATTATCACGGACTGTATTTTATAATTGGTCCGGTCACTCTCCCCACTAAATTCGGGAGGGAGAATGACTCGGCCAAGACCACGGGAAGAATGAAGTGGTTGAAATCCAGGCGGTGGTGGTATTTGGGAGTCTGATAAGTATTCTGAGGCTGGTCGTTGTGCAGGTGATGGTTGTGGTGGTGTTGGTGTTTCCCATCGATGCCGATACCGAGGAGCGAGAACGTGCATACTCCAATCCAGTGAAGCCTGCCCTGTTGTAGAACCATAAACCGGCATGGGTCTGTAGACGGGAAGCGGAATATTTTGAAGATTACATGATCGTTCCTCTCGAGGACTGATATTCCTCGTATGGCGGTAGTGCAGTCAGCTGGCAGTCATGGTGTGTAGCATGACTGATGTACTGGCGAAAAGGTGGTGCGATTCCTCCCGATGATGCCACAGTGTTCCCCTTGAGTATAAGGACGTGTTTGATTGGGGCGGCGCGGGAGGTTGTCTATGATATGGATTGTCACCCTGCCAATTGGTCTCCATAGATGACACGGGTGAACGATAGTAGTCTGAAGGATTATCAGTGTGCCCGTAATTGGGTCTTTGTCGTGATCGTCCACAATTCGTCCATGATGGAGTTGGCCTGTCGCGGACATCCGATATGGTTCTAAACTATGTTCCCGCCTGTGAGGCATCCCGAAAGGTGCTGTCACTGACAGGTCAAAACAGGTTATATTGCAGGGTTGTTGATTCCGCTGGTGAATTTCTGGCATAGTCGGTGAGCATTTGAGCTTGGAATCCATTGTATGACGCTACCTCTTGGTCGATGGAGTCGTCGCTAAATGGAGACACTATCGAACTAAGCTCACTATACGGTATGGGCATGAGTTCGCTGCACATTATTAAGGATGTTCTTCGAGCCCCACATCGGACGCCACTTGTAGCTCACGGGGTAGTGTTGGGCTGTTCTGGTGTCTGGTGTCGACTTGCCTTGCGCCACAAGTGCACGACAAATGATGATGCTGGTTAGCTTCCGGTCTTGGCGTGATGGATCCTGTACGATACTGCCCTACGGGTAACAAAGACCGGCTCCTAAGGCCGGTGGAACTCAATCGTTCCGGTGGGGCCATGCAATCATTGTCGCGAACATTATACACAACAGTCTCATCCCAAGAGTTTGTGTCACCAGTATGCCTGTCCATAGCAATTTTGTGATCTATGGACTTACAGGATTTGATTTAGTGACCCAATTAACATAAGTCTATACAATATTTTTACCTAAACAGACCGTCAAGTATGCTAGATAAATATAATGAGCATACGAAAATACAAGACATAGAGACAGCCTGATGAACTTCTAAACGTGGGGCTCCCGGAGGTACCACACAGACTCATAGGTCCTCAGAGGTATCCCCGTAAGGGAGGCTCCCGTACACGAGATTTAACTAATTAACTTAATATAAGCTATTATAACTCTAAGCTGAAAGGAAAGAAAATTATCTTTTGTAGTGTCGGAAAATCATGTGCCTCATGTGGGCACTACTCCTAGTGCTAGTTTGGGTGAGGAGTATTATCCTCGCATGGACCGTCGTCACTGAATCCTTGCGAGAGGCAAGTGCCTCCCGCGGGCCTCCATCACAGGAAAATGTTGCTGTCGCTTAAAGCGGGAGAAGAGTATTGGCCGAAAAGCCCCACTCTAATATTTAACCAAAATGCTGTAAAGAAAAGACCATACCCAGTGAGATTATGACTATAAGGTGCGTGTTGTTTTACGTGAAGACGGGACGAGCGATTCCCAAAGGAATCCCACGTCGAAGTTTTATGTAATTCTCAATATGCTGAATTAGTAGTTGCGCTTTTATTTATGCGGGCCTTCTTCTAAGCCTAACCTCATATTTAGTTTTTAGAGACAAGAATTATTTTACGCCGCAAATGGCTGGCATCTACCTAGCCCTTTAGATATGGCTGTTATTGAGAATGGATGCCCTAAGACATCAATACTGAAGACAGCGTGCATACATGTTACTTTGCAAAACCTCTGAACTGGGTAAGAATCTGGACATCTCGCTCCGTAACCACATAAAACGTCACAGGACATTGGTTACTTTTCACAAAAGCATTTTTAGGTAACTGATCTATCGTTATGGTGGGGGTAAGAGAGACGAATACCCACCGTGAATGTCCTTCCCGTGAGGGCGTGGCAGATCTTAATATCATACCCAGACATTCTTACGGAATTCGGTGGGGATGAGCATCTCGGCCTTCACCAGGTCCTACGGAACTAACTTTTTAACCTGGTGTTAGGTTTAAACACAAGTTGCCCAGTTATGCACTGCGGTGCGGGAGGATTGTTCAGCAGATTAAAGAAAATAATAATTAAGATATGTTTTAGCAGTGCTTTCCTACATTGGCAAAGGTAACTAACTACTGAGTATCCGAAGATACACGGGGAATGTATGTGACACCACACCCTGGCCATCACCGCTCGGAAACCCCAAAAGTTTCCCAGGGTCGGATCAGTCCATGGTGTGGATAGGGACATCCAAACAATTACGAAGCCATAAGGCTTAGTGGAACATGAAGAGAGACAATAACTTAGAAATATGAGGCCCTTTAGGTATGTTGGCCAATCTTACACAACCTTGTTGGAGTGCGGGGCTAAATTATCGCAACTACCGGAAAAGAGGCGTACACTATGTGTCTCCTAACGAAGAGATTGTCTCTAATCATATTAAACCTATCCTATCGAGCTAAATAGAAAAGGTTTTTAGTCAGTAGCATGCCGGGCTAAACAGAGTTATAGCACGCACAAAGACCTCAGTGAAAAATTGTTGGTGGCGGGAGAAAGTGCTGCATATATAAATGTTGCTGTATAGTGTTTCCTACGTGCACTGCAGTCCTATATTTTTCTACAAATAAACAAAACATATAAACTGATGGCCACTTGCCATATATAAACTAACCAGAACAATCAATACAATGTGAAATGATCCGAATTAAATATATAGTACAGGTTGAGGAACCTACTACGGTGCGGTTAGCGAAAACACTTTACAGAAAATAAGGATAACTATAAACAGATACAGCAATTATAATTAGCGGTCCTAAGACCGTTATGTTGCCTTTTAGTCATCAGGACCGTTTACACAGATACGATATAATTATCAAAGATGTAATTAATGGGATAATTAAAATGTCAAGTATAGTTATTTGAATAATCGGTAGCCATTCTTAAGCTGGATCGAACTCAGGATTGTAATCACAATATAGAATGTCTAACGAGTAGTCAGCAAGAGATACAATAACATTACTGCTATGACGAAAGTTCCCGTACACCGATGGTACGGATGGAAGTTGCCAACAACCCGATCATAAGCGGGGGTTGTTGAATGCGGATGAAGATACATAACTAAGCTTAACGGTGCAGGGTATGTCCGCCAGCTCTGAAGACGTACCAGGTAAAGTTTACTTTGCTGCGGTCAAAAAGTTTAGATAAACCTGCACGACATCTGTGCGGGGATGGCTGAATAACCACTTTTTGGCGTGGCCGGCAGATCCTGCGAGTCATCCACCAAAGAACATCGCTGCCTCTACATCTGTAGAATCACATTTTTAGGCCAGGAAAGGCCTCACCACAAGTTCGTGTTCCGAGTTAGTTCTTGATGTATTCGTGAACAATATTCAAAAGTTCGAAAAATGCTCCCGCACCAACGGGAGATACAAAATTGCTTTAGTGCAGTGGGTTGGATTGCTGCTGGCTACAGGAGAGAAACCGACAGAGACCGAAATGATCTACTTAATGCCTGTCTTGCTGATTGTAGCTGACACAGATCCAACCTAATCACCCCCTGGCAGTCTCCTTTTATACTACTCGTGACGTCACAGGCGCAGGTTCCAACCAATCATCAGTCGAGCAACAGCCAATCAGCGCGTAGCTAATAATAATGCAGTCGAATGTTTCTAGAACATTCTAGAAGTTCTGCGCACACGTGGTTATGACGTCACGGCAATACCTTGAAGATAATCAAAAGGGGTTTTCCGTGGATAACCCAGCCATTTCTTAACCGATTTTGAAATGGTTTACAGATTTGGAAAGCCCGTCGAATTCTGCTCTTGAATAATTCCAGACTCCGCGGGAACAAGTTATTAAAAAGGATTACGTTGTACCTTCTCGGTACACTAAAAGCGTCATCCTATCTTGGTCATAAATTATGCGCTCTGTCAAAAATAGTATTAAGCGTGTGCATGCGCACTATGCGTTTTAACGAACTTAGCTGTTTTTTGCAACACGATCTCTCCCATGGGCTCATATATGCTTATAGCTCTACCCAGGGGGGGCGTGTTCAGGAAACAAATCCAGGATGGGCAGCGCATACCCAGCTTAGCTGGTATGGCCGGTATCCAACTGGTCGATCCGAACTACATCGCCCCACATAGCATCTTCCTCAGAAAGACAGTGCGCGGACATGTTTCGGAGCGACAGCTCCCGAATCATATGACGATCCAGTCACATATCACACCGCAACCACATATAACATCACTAGGACAATTTACCATTCACATAAGCAATTTAGAAAGCGCAGTGGCATTTTTATGGCGGGGAGTAAGAGGCAGATATCCATCCCTAGTGGCCTTACCATGACTGTGTGGTGGGCTCTAAGACTGCACCCAGTCACCATACCGAGTTGGATGGAGATCTGCATCTCGTCTGTTACCCGTGTGTTACGGAACTAACATTTTACCTGTCATTAGGATTATGTTCCAGAATGCCCAGAGATGCACTGCAGGCCGGGGTTACATAATATAATTTCTTTTCGCATTGCTTCCTACCCTGGCGGGGGTATCTAAACTAACTGGTATCCGAAGATACAGGGGGAGTGTATGCGAAATCGACACTAGTTTTCACCGCTCGAAAACCCGGATAGTTTCCCAGTCGGATCCTGCCAACGTGTCAATTGGGAGTCGAGACAATTATCATGAAGCCATGCGGCTGGAGGAGCGTGAAAGATACAATCCCTCATCATTACTAAGAGGCCCTAAGGTAATTGGCCAATTTATATTATCTAGCCAGTGTGCGGTGTTACATATCTGCAACAGCCGGAAAAGAGGCATACACAATATGTCTCTTATGGAGAGATTGTCCCTAACTACTTTAAACCTATCCTATCGAGCTAGAATAGCCAGATTTAGTCGGTCACATGTCAGGCTTGAGCAATGTGAGCATGATCAGTTACCTCAGTGTAAAATTGATGCTGGGGGAATATAGTGATGCGGATAGAATGTTGCTGTATAGCATTGCCTAGCGTACTGCGCCCTCGAGTTTTTACATAAACAAAACAAAATAACTAGGATGGCTACTTGCCATATGCATAACTAACTAGTACGGTGCTAACAGTATATCAGGTCATAGGACCTTCCGGTGCTTGTTAGTTGTAAGCACACAGAAATAAAGATAATATGTACATTATGAAACAGAAAATATAAAAATGCGGTCTCATGTCCGGGAAGGTACCTATTAGTCATCAGTACCTATTACGGAATTAATAAATAGCACAATAGTATAGTTACTTGAGTACCTATTGGTCATCGGTACGGTAAGAGTTCATAAATCGCTGTAGTTGATGCGCTACGGATGGGTAGCATGAGGTCGCACTATTCTGAAGTTGCTGGGAAGATTTCCGCAGGCAGACTGTTGATGCAGCTCACTCTTAAGACAGTGAAGAAGGACGGCTGTAGAGAGATGTCCATTAGATAGTCAGAATAACTAATACCTGAATTTACACAGTAAATTATAAAGCATCCGTCCAACGACGGTAATTTGAAAGTTTCCCATAACTAAGAGGGCTACAGTGGTAATTAAATGTTGCATGTACATAACTGGGAAAACCGTGCGTGATACATCGCATAGCTCTTGCGGTGTACTGGGCAGAGTTCCACCAGACTGTAGCCTAAAACTTAATTAAACACACGACATGCTGCGCAGAAGTTTGATACCACTTTTCAGTGTGGTCCGGAAGATCCAGCGAGTTATCCACCAAGATTCACCATGGCTCTACATCCTGTAGAATTTATATCAGGGCTGCAAGGCCCATCCATAGAGAAGCTCCTCTGTAAGTTGTTCCGAATAGGGAGTCCTTATTTATTTAGTTTCCCTCGGATGGCCGTCCGAGGGCGTACAAAAACTTGTGATAGCGGATAAAAGGTTGCTGACCGGAGCAGGAGATCTAAATTCCGATAGGCACTGCTGCGGAGTAGGATACCACAGTCAGTAAGCAGTTAGCCCACGTCTAGCACTGCGCTGGTCCAGCAACATTGCTGTCGGCTGTTCCTCACCGAAGTGCTTTCGATTCTTGATTTCTCGCTCCTTTTATACTACTACAGTAAGCGGGCGAGCAGTAGCCAATCAGTGTGCAGCCTAAAAGGGTGACGTGGCGACCACGTGCTCAGCGCATTCCCCATAGACTTAATACATACATACACACGATTACGACGTACAAGTAATATTTTGAAAATAATTTTAGTGAGCTATTTATGGATAACTCGGGCATTTCTGGTCAGATTTTAAAAAGGTAAACGGTTTTGAAATCCTCGTTTCATTCTGCTCCTGATCGGTACCAGGAACGACGAGAATGGAGTCATTTGAAGAAATCACAATTGCCAACTCGGTACACTATAAGTATACACTCTCTTCCAATACTGACATGTGTTGCCAGAGAAGCTCTGATGCGTGCACATGCGCGCTACGCGTTCTTACGGACTTAGCCATTTTATAGAAACCTCTCTCATATGGGTTTATACATTTGCGCTATCCTACCCGGTGGGGCATGCTTGGAACATAAATGGAGCGGTCGTTCCATACCCAGGATAGCTGGGACAGTTCGTACCCATCCCGCCGATCTCTGCTACAAGCATGGAGGGCAATGTTCCCAAGCAGTGACAAAATGATTAAAACAGTGTGCTTAGAAACATGCTTCATTTGGTCTCCACTAATTGAAGTGGTTCGGCAGGTTCGGCGAGACATCAGATGGACCACTCGTTCTACATATTGACGGTGGCCGAAACCGCGCTCATACTCAGATGGGTTCCCACTAGTTGGTGTTTGGGTGACCTGACTTTAGAATTTAGCTTATTGGCCCCTGGGCACAGGGCTATCAAAAAGTGAGTACAGCGATGTGATGGCAAAGAGCCGAAGTGGGGCGCAGGTTCTGTGCTTAATATACATTGGCATAGATTGTAAACAGACTCGCTCTACATAGTAGGTGGCTGAATGATTACCCACTCCGACACTCTTCCATCGACTGACAATTTCAGCATGGATCATTTATAGGATTTGACGTCCAATCAGCGAGCGATGTTGTAGCGCTCAACCAATCAGCATGCACTTCATAGCAAGCTAGCGTAAAGCGGTCATGTGACTATGACTTCACACAACCTCACACACGTGCGATGATGACTTTACAAAGTTGTAAACACATACTATCAATAGTTTTTAATATTCTGATATCGCAGCCGTCCCTGAACCGATTTCACTTCTGCTAATGGATTCGTTTTCCCCGATGATTCCTGGTCTTGATTCATACCAAGATGTAATGAATTGGGCCCATATTATGAAATTAAGTAACATGGGCAAATGTTTAATTTATATTTTTATGTATATATATGTATATATACACCTGTGCAAAAGTTAAGCACCAGCAAAAACAATAGAACGTAGAAACATGATGGTACAACTAGGCTGCCATACTTTTTGTCCCCGCGTTAGCTGACATAATTCCAAGTACGAAATGCACATGCATGCATGACTTCACGCCGCTTGATGTCCGTGCGTGGCGGGAAACAGCACACGTGTTCAGTTATGTAAAAGTCCAGTTTGAGGTGTAGAACATTACATACAGATCTAGGCGACAAGATTAGGAATTTTGTGTTCATGACCGTGGTTTATTTGTACAGAGAGAATTAGCTCTTGATTGTGAACCGCTATGGCAAGACGAAGGTTAAGTGATCATGTGAAATGTCAAATCATAGGCATGCATACCACTGGTATGTCATGCAGAGAGATTGGCAGACAGCTGAACATTAACCATACTGTAATCAGTCGTTTGATTGCAAAACATGGGTAAACTAACGAGGTGAAGGACAGGCCTAGATCTGGAAGACCGAAGAAGACTACTGCACGTGATGATCGAGCCCTAGTACGCCTTGTTAGGAGATCTCCATTCACCAACAGCAGAGTGCTCATCCAGCAATGGGAAACGCGCAATAGAGTGTCAATGTCTACCGTCAAAAGGAGACTGTATGCTGCTGGCATGAAAGCTAGGAGACCTGTCAGACGTCCTCTCCTCACTGCACACCACAAAGAGGAGCGTCTGAGGTGGTGCAACGAAAGAAGACACTGGAACATGAGATCCTGGAGACGGGTACACTGGTCCGATGAAAGTCGGTTCCTGCTTCATGCCACAGATGGTCGAACTCGTGTATGGAGGTCCAGACGCACGGCGTACGACCAACGTAACATCATGGAAGAAGTTCCATTTGGTGGAGGTTCCGTTATGATATGGGGGTGCATCTCATTTGATTGTAAGCTGGATCTGTTGACTGTACCTGGAAAACTAAATGGACAAAGATATCAAGATTCCATACTGGATAGAGTTGTGGTCCCTCATTTTGTAAATCATGCACCTGGAACCCACCCTATATTCATGGATGACAACGCCCGACCACATCGTGCTAGAGCTGTGCATGAATACCTCCGCCAGAATGCCATCGAAACCCTACCATGGCCAGCAAGGAGCCCTGACATGAACCCTATTGAGCATATCTGGGACATTCTGGGAAACATGGCGAGAAGGAGGGATCCTCCTGTGCAGAACCTACAGGAATTAACAGACGCACTCCATCTTGAATGGCAACGAATACCACAATGGCGTATCAGTCGGTTGGTGACCAGCATGAGACGTCGTGTCCAGGCCATCATCCAGGCACAAGGTGGATATACCCGGTATTAATAATGACAGTCTCAAACTCGTGCACAGATGTTAAACTTCGTTTTCAGACACCATTAATGACAATCTAGCCACGTGTGTCAACTGTAGGGCAATAGTTGTCAGTTGTGTCAACGTAACCATATTCAGGCATCGTTTTCAAGTTCAAACAAAAACATACAGTGTTTCCCCACCATCATAATCAGCATTCCTCTAGTTGCATTATTACCTCTTGCACTAAGATGGATGGGTACATAAATGTTTATGCTATTGCTTTCTTCATAGCACATGAATATACCCTCGCATGTGCGTAAAAATAGGGTGGTGCTTAACTTTTGCACAGGTATATATATATATATATATATATATATATATATATATATATATATATATATATATATATATATATATATATATATATATATATATATATATATATAAAATAAAGCCAGCCATTCTCCATACGCTAATACACACAGCATGCATGAGCTATCTCGAGTGATGGGCACGTGCACTGAGCTCTTTTGCGAACTCTAATTATTTGAGTGTTGTCTCGATTGGCTACACGCACAAACCCATATACCAATGGGCATGTGGTAGGAGCATCTCAGATCAGGCCATTTCGTACCCGGGCAATCCGTGTCAGTTTGTACCCAACCGAGCGATCTGCCTTACAGTAGTGAGAGCTTGCAGCCCAATATCATATGAGTGGGCATAAACCTAATGCTGGAATCTGCTGTGTGTGATAGACCATCATTACGAAAGGCAGACTCAAGTCCCAATCGCAGCAATGTAGTTGCATTTTCTTTGTCTGCATAATTGGCAGTGTTCGGTTAAGCCGGCCCACCATCCAGTCTCTACACGTGTGCATGTTTAAATTATACAGAACAGTTGGGAGAGTTCCTGAAACAGTTTGCTCTCAAAATTGTACCAATTTTGAGAGCAAATTGTTTCAGGAACTCTGCTACCTGCTTCGTATAGTTAAAACATGCACACCTGTGTCAGAATGCAATTCCCTTGGGACTCCATGACTGGAGAACACCTGGTTTACCAAGATGTCGGCAATGGTAGCAGACTCTTGGTTTGGGAGGGCGAAAGTTTGAAAGGTGAAATAATCTTGAAAGATGAGAATATAACAAAGGAAGTCACTGTTCCCATTACGTCGATGGCAACTCATTCAAAAAGGGTACCTACTATATAAGACTAGTAGTATATAAATGAGCGTGTGTGACCACACACTCCCACCCCAGGTCGGGCCCTACTGAACCACACCCATCAACTCAAACTGGTCCAGTTCGAGATAAGTAGCCATAGTGATATACCAACCACACATTACATGGTCTAAACATCCTGAGACGAATCTGATCAACTTTGTGTACCATGGTTTACCTACCGAAGAACTATTACGTTATATACATGGTGTAGGCTATGTGGCAGATCGCTTGAGTCCTGGAGAGGTTCTGTGGACCTAACATTCTCAATAGTAGTAGACAAGGTACTCTCCTGAAAACCACCAACAGTGCACGAGTTAGTGGTCAGAGGCTATCTGCTGACAGCAATGGAAATGGCACAACTATGGCAGTATTTAGACCTACAGTTTTGAAATGGATGATGCTATCGAGTTAGAACAAAAATATCACGATCAGACTGCTCAAACAAACACGTAGTCACGACCGGTGTCACGTCGGCATAAGGGGATTACCCACAGGCCCTTCCAGCTGCCTTGACAATGGCGGATTCTGGTATGGTCACATGTGATACAGAGGATCTGGTGTTTGCGAGTGCTTGCTTTCTCGGCTGCAGACAATCCCGTCCACCCTCTCCACACCATAGCACTGGTAGACAGACTCTATCTCCTCACGTAGGTGAAAGCGGTCATAGATTATTTTCCTGTAAATGGTCGTGGTAGGTATTATACAGAGGTTCATCTCGGAAGTGGGCCCACTTAGCATCTAATATCATGGCTGTCTGTGAGGCAGCCAGCACAGGTATGAGCAGTAGTTGAACCAGCATCTCGCACCTATATATGGATGTTTAAACCAAACAGGGTGAACTCCTCGAGAAATATCTGTCAGATCGAGCCCTGTACTGGCCTCGATGCCAATCTTCATCCCATCAGGGGCGGGTCTTAACTGCTTCACTTTACCACCAACTAGAAGCCGCAGTTTTATCACAATATGGGGTGTCTGCGAACTGGTGAGCCCAACACGCTCGAGCAGCTTCACCAATGCATTTGCCTTCGAGGAGTGTGACACACCCTCTATCCGCAGGATGCCCTCCTGAATATTGATAGCTTCCTCTTGTCTATCAAATGGGCGACGCAGCACGAGCTTTCCTCCAGTGAACACAATCCTATAACCCACCACAACTAGGGTTGTGCCACACTGTCCAATATAGGTCAAGAAAGATTACCCACAGTTATAAAGCTTCCGGACTTTGCCATCCTTTTTCACAACAGTACAGAGTACTTTAAGGTCAATAACTGCCAGGAGCCTATATAGCAGCAACCATGGTTGCCACTTGTCTTTAGGGCTAGGGCGATACCGCACTTCATTCTTCACAAGCATGAGCTGCAAACACTTTGCTAGAGTCAACAGTATACCATGATGTGTCTTGAGTGGGAAATTGTCCATAGCGAGTGGGACCACGTGGAAGATGAAGTCAGCAACCAGGTTGTCAACGTCTGTCAATAGCGCATCTGCCACCTTGATCAGGGTCTTCTTCGGGAAATCGTAGTGAGACATGACCTTGTCACCATCCATGTTTTGACCTAGACGCTGTTTGGAGACATCGTTTAGGTACATTAACAATTCTACGCCATCGCTGCCCATGGGATGGAGTGAGAAAGCTTTGGAGTCTGCTCCATATTGTAGGAGGAACCACTTGCCATCTCTTTCCTTAACACTGGCAGCATCAACATCGTACACGTCCACGAGATCAGCTAGACTGGTCGAGTGAGCAAATATGGGCTCCATTGTATACAGAGTGTAAAGCAGGCTTGTGTACAAGTGTAAATGCAGTTGCATTTGCATTTGAATGCATTTACACATGCATTTGCATTTAAATGCAATTATGAAAGTTCTGACGCATTTGCACTTGCATTTGAATCTCATGTATTTGCATTTGCATTTGTATGAATAAGGTTGCATTTGCATTTGAGTTTTCAAATGCATTTGATTTTTTTCAAAAGCACTACTTGTCTCATTTTACATTTCTTTCAAAATTGATTGGAACTTGCTGTTGTGAAAAGCAGCTACAGCATTCAGCCAAATTAATTAAAAAATATTCAATCAAATTATTTGTTAAATCATAAAAATTGTATTTCTGTTGCTAGAAATTAAAAATGTAATTCTCTGTGATTTTCACTATGAATTTCTTAGCATGTGGCTCTCAGCCATCAATATACCTAAATATGCAAACTCAGGTAACTGTATAGTCATGACGATTGTCTGATTGCTACTCCGAAATGGTGAGAATGTGATCAGACCATCTCTAGTTGGTATACATGTGGTTCAGTATTGGATAGATTGGGTTCTCTTCAAAGTAGCTCAGCATTCCACCACATATGTACATGCCGATGTGTTACATCCACCTGCAGGAAGTACCTACTACAGCTCACTGACTGAAGTTGGGTTAGACGTGATAGAGCTTAAGCTGCTCATACTCATTGACCTGTCTACATGACATTCCTAAAATGCAGGTTAAACAAATAGAGAACCGCCCCATCCCCGAGGGGCTAATTCAGATCTATGGATGCCAGTGGTTGAACTCGTATGAACGGAATGCCAAAGTGGCACAGAAATATCTGGACATTGCTGAGATGCTGTATAAGCTGATAGAGGACTACTGTAGCTTGCGGGGAAGTGTCGGGGCGTTCCGGTGTATGATGTCAACTCGCCGTGCCGCAAGTGCCCGCCGAATGATGATGCTGGTCAGCTTCCGGCCTCGGGGTGACGGATCCTGTACGATACTGCCCTATGGGTAACAAAGAACTGCTCCTAAGGCCGGTGGAACTCAATCATTCTGGCGAGGCCATGCGACCAGTGTCGCGAACATTAAACACAACAGTGTCATCCCAAGCGTTTGTGTCACCAGTATGCCTGTTCATAGCAATTTCGTGATCTATTGACTTACAAGATTTGATTTGGTGACCTAATTAAAATAAGTCTATACAATAATTTTACCTAAACAGACTGTCGAGTATGCTAGATAAAAATGGTGAGCATACGAAAATACAGGACATAGAGACAGCCGGATGAACTTTTAAATGTGGGGCTCCCGGAGGTACCACACAGACTCGTAGGTCCGCAGAGGTATCCCCGCAAGGGAGGCTCCCATAAACGAGACGTAACTAATTAACTTAATATAACCTATTATACCTCTAAGCTGAAAGGAAAGAAAATTATCTCTGTAGTGACGAACAATCATGTGCCTCATGCGGGCACTACTCCTAGTGCTAGTTTGGGTGAGAAGTATTATCCTCGCATGGACCATCATCACTGAATCCTTGCGAGAGGCAAGTGCCTCGCGTGGGCCTCCGTTATGGGAGGGTGTTGCCACTGCTTAAAGCGGGAGAATAGTAGTAGGCAAAAATGGGCCCACTTTAATATTTAACCAAAATGCTGAAAAGAAAAGACCATACCTAGTGAGATTATGACTATAGGGTTGCGTGCTGTTTTACGTGAAGACGGGACGAACGATTCCCGAAGGAATCCCACGTCACCGTCTTATGTAATTCCTAGTATGCTGGTTTAGTAGTTGCCGCTTTATTTATGCAGGCCTTCTTCTATCCTTATCTCAAATTTAGTTTTTAGTGACAAGAACTATTTTAGGCCGCAAATGGCGGGTGTCTACCTAGCCGTTAGATACGGCTATCATTGAGAACGGATGCTCTAAGACATCAATACTGAGGACAGCACTCATACATGTTACTTAGTAAGATCTCCGAACTGGATAAGAATCCGGACATCTAGCTCCGTAACCACATAAAACATCACAAGACACTGGTTACTTTTTACAAAAGCATTTTTAGGCAACTGATCTATCGTTATGGTGGGGGTAAGAGAGACGAGTACCCACCATAAATGTCCTTCCCGTGAGGGCGTGGCAGATCTAAATATCGTGCCCAGACATTGTTACGGAATTCGGTGGGGATGCGCATCTCGCCCGTCACCTGGTCCTATGGAACTAATCGTTTAACCTGTCATTAGGTTTAAATACAAGTTGCCCAGTTTTGCACTGCGGTGCTGGAGGATTGTTCAGTAAGTAAAAGAATATAATAATTAAGATATGTTTGCGCAGTGCTTTCCTACATTGGCAGAAGTGCTAACTACTAAGTATCCGGGGATACACAGGGAATGTATGTGATACCACACCTTGGCCATCACCACTCGGAAACCCCAACAGTTTCCCAGGGTCGGATCAGCCCATGGTGCGGAGGGAGACATCCAAACAATTAAGAAGTCACAAGGCTTAGTGGAACATGAAGAGAGACAATATCTTAGAGATATGAATCTTGCCAGAGTGCGGGGCTAAATTATCGCAACTACAGGGAAAGAGCCGTATACTACAGATTTCCTAACGAAGAAATTGTCTCTAATCATAGCAAACCTATCCTATCGAGCTGAATAGAAAGGGTTTTAGTCGGTAGCATGCCGGGCTAAACAGAGTTATAGCACGGACAGCGACCTTAGTGAAAGATTGTTGATGGCGGGAGAGTGCTGCATGTATAAGTGTTGCTGTATAGTGTTTCCTACGTGCACTGCAGTCCTATATTTTCTACAACTAAACAAAACATACGAACTGATGGCCACTGGCCATATATATATAACCTAACCAGAACAATGAATACAGTGTGGAATGATCAGAATTAAATATCTTAGTACAGGTTAACGGACCTATTACGGTGCGGTTAGTGAAAACACCTTAAAGAAAATGAGAATAACTATTAACATATACAGAAATTATAACTAGCGGTCCTAAGACCGTTACGGTACCTTTTGGTACTCGGGACCGTTTATATGGGTACAATACAATTGAGAAAAAATACATTTAACGGAATAATTAATGTGTTAAGTATAGTTACTTGAATAATCAGTAGCCATTCTTAAGTCTGGCTATCGTGTTACTGAAATTGATACGTCATTCTTAGTTTGACATGAGTTGATGCATTCTCAGGAAGCTGGAAAGTTCCCGCAGGTTGGTTCCCGCAAACAGGATTCCCGCAGGCAGCTCATGATGGGAGCGGATCGAACTCAGGACTGTAATCACGATTTAGAATGTCTAACGAGTAGTCAGCAAGAGATACAATAACATTGCTGCTATGAAGAAAGTTCCCATACACCGATGGTATGGATGGAAGTTGATAACAACCCGATCATAAGCGGGGGTTGTAAGATGCAGATGAAGATACAAAACAAAGGTTAATGGTTTGGGGTACGTCAACCAGCTCTGAAGACGTATCGGGCAAAGTTTACTTGCTGCGGTCGAAAGTTTAGAAGAACCTGCACGACATCAGTGCGAGGACGGTTAAATATCCACTTTTTGGCGTGGCCGGCAGATCCGGCGAGTCATCCACCAAAGAACATCGCTGCCTCTACATCTGTAGAATCACATTTTCAGGCCGTAAAGGCCTCACCGCAAGTTCGTGTTCCGAAGTAGCTCTTGATATATTCGTGAGCAATAACTAGAAAGTTCCAAAATGCTCCCGCAAAGATGGGAGTTACAAAATTGCTTTTAGTGCGGTGGGCTGGAGTACTGCTAGCTACGAGAGAGAAACCAACAGAAGGCGAAGAGATCTACATAATGTCATGCTGATCGTAGCTGGAACAGGTCCAACCTATTCGGCCCCTGGCCGATGATGCTCTCGAACTCTGGATCTCGTCTCCTTTTATACTACTCGTGACGTCACAGGTGCAGGCTCCAACCAATCATTGGTCGAGCAACAGCCAATCAGCGCGTAGCTAATAATAATGCAGTCGATTGTTCTAGAACATTCTAGAAGTTCTGCGTCCACGTGGTTATGACGTCACGGCAATATTTTGAAAATAATTAAAAGGGTTTTTTCGGGAACAGCTACTTAAAAAGGATTACATGGTACCATCTCGGTACACTAAAAGCGTCATCCCATCTTTGTCATAAACTACGTGTTCGGCCAAAAATAGCATCTAAGTGTGAGCATGCGCACTATGCGCTTTAACGAACTTATTCTTTTTTATAACGTGATCTCTCTCATAGGCCCATATACGCTTATGGCTCTACCCAGGGGGCGTGTTCATGGAATGAATCCAGGACAGGCGGCGCGTACCCAGCTTGGCTGGTACGGCTGGTACCCGCCCGGTCGATCCGAACTACACTGCCCCTTCATGACCCCCATATGGATAAAGGAGCTAAATGAGCAGGGGCTCACAGATCGACAGTCCTCCCGACAAGGAGGTGAGCGACTGCAGTGGGGAGCTTGTATGAACCAAGGAGATGAAGGGACTAAAATATGGTTCAAGTGAGATCCTCATCGGGCAGGAAGGGGCCACAGTAGGGCCAAATGTGTTTGATTTCTTAGACGAGTCTGTAGAAGTCATACAATGGGATGAGGAGAGGGTGCAGGAGTTTAAATACAAGAAAGTTAGCCGACAGCGGGCATATTACCACGGGAACAATGTGAAGTTCCAGATGGCATGACTGCGCAGGCTATGGGCCCCTGACATGCTGGAGGTGAGTATTTGAGAGAGGTATGTCTCCACACCAATAACCTCACACATTTCGCTAGTTTAGCTGAGATGAATCCCACGATGAGTTATCGGCAGATCCTACTGAGATAGCACGAATTTAAGACCTAGGTATACCATGATTAAATCTGAGTGGCGAAAGCAACCTAAACTATATCCCACATTAGCACCTGGTGAGGGTGGTACAGTCCACGGTTTGTGACTACAGCAGATCGACACTATCAGACAGAATATTGTTCATGAAACAGAAAAGTACAGCAGACTATGAAGACGATTTAAAATAGCCTACAACAGTCTCACACACACAACCACAGCTGCTGGAATGATTGGAGCCAGTGCCAGTGTGGCAGCCATTGCCACCCTCGCTACAGGGGTGGGTGCTATCGTCACTATCCCGCTGGCGTGACCCTTGCCACCACTGTCCTGACCACCGGCTTGGCAGTTGGACAGCGGCAGATCAGCAGGAAGCTGGAGAAGCATGCTAAGTATGTGACATTAACACAAAGTCCCCCTACGGGCCATTGACGAATCGGTCAGTAACGCTCTCGAGAATGAACAGATCAGTGATGAAAAGTACCACCATGTGCTAAAGCTCCACATCCTGTACCACACGGAGAAATCCAAAGTGTGCCAACAATACCTCAATGGTTCCAGTGGGCGGGTGGAGATGGTGCGACGGGGCCGCATCTCGGATCTCTATGATGCCAAATAGTGTGCTGAATCTGCAACAGTTTTACAATGACTACTATAGATAGCCTTTGCGGTGAACCTTACAGCGATCATCCAGAGACAACCACCCCTCCTAGGTATGCTCTGGACTGGCCATTTATGTGGTCTGCTGGATGAGGTCCCAGATCTAAGACCGATCTCCATCATGGTCGATGGGTGGTCCCGCATCAGCTTCTCCATCAATCCACGACCACTGACCAACCTCACAACTCATCCCTTCCCCACATTTGGATGTGATGGGGGAGGTGTCGGTGGGGTGGGGGTGGTTGGACTACATTAATTTCTACCCGCACCCTACAGTAAATAAACAATGATTTATGGCACTATGAATTAATTAACCAATGTGCAGGAAACTACTCAGAGCATCTCATTTTCTAATTCTTACTGGGGAAGGTGCATGCCACCCCTCCTCAACCCCACCACCATTGGGAACCCCCACCCAGACCATGACTGCTAGGTTGGACACACCCCATAATATAGTCTTAAAGCCACCATGACACAGTTCGTGAATTTATTATTAAATTCTCCGGACTTGAGTGTTATTTTCACAGATTTTGTTTTTTGTGGGGTCAGTGACAGAAACAAGAGGTCAGCTAGGGAGCATTAGGCCCCTAAAAGTTTTAGATGGCGTGTGTGTGTGTGTGTGTGTGTGCGCGCGTGCGCGCGCGCGTGTGTGCGTGCGCGCGCACGTGTGAGCGTGCGTGCATGCGTGTGTGCATGCATGCGTATGTGTGAAAAAGTGGAGGGCGGGGTGGTGGTTAAGACAATTTCAATTCCTGGTAGCAACCTTGAGAATGTATAATAGTCAGTAAATAAAATAATACTAAATACAGTCATACTCAAATAGCTGATCAGTACAGTATATTTTAATATTTAACTGGAAAAATATCTGAAATTTACAGAATGAAAATGGTGAGGCCATGTGCTGTGGGACCTGGCTCTAAGGCTATTTGTCCAGCATTATCCCTGTAATGGTGAGGATTAGTAAATGATATTTGAATATTTGCTTAGTAAATCACCATTTGTAAGTCAAGGGAAGATTTTTTAAATTTACTTTATTTTACTGCCCCTGGAACAAAGCCAGTCATTTCATTTTTCAAAAAGTAATCTTCTCCTGACTTGCAAATGGCCATCTTTCAAGACATACCACTACAGAAGCAATTTTTGGCAAACATGACAATTTCCCCTTTAATGATCAATTTTCGTAGAGAAAATTTCTATTTTCTCACACAAAGTGCGCGTTTACATTTTCTCACACAGAATGCGCATTTACACATTGCAGATCCAAAGGAGGCAATTTCTTAAATTTACAACTGAAATGGCTGCCTTGATTATGGAGCCAGGCATTATAGTTGTCCAAATTTCGGCCCGGTAAGATGCGTTATCAGGGTATGGGTATATAATTTATCACCATTCATATCATCATTAGAACACTTATTTGAGCATGAACAGTACAAATGTCGCCATTCACAAACACAATGGGCAATGACCAACATGGTATGAAAACAGCAAATAAATCTCAGTATCATACACAAATAAACTGGAAATTGAATACATTTTGCCAAACAATTATTATTTAGAGGGTTACTGCGGTGTAAGATAAGATTTATGGCCAGCAAGATCAGTGTCTATTTTATCACACCAGTGGCCACTTGACGGCCAGGTTGTTGTTGTTCGTATATCCCTCCTCTTGATAGGAGCACCCACATGTGTGGTTACGTAGACTACAGTTTGATTTATGAACATTATATAATTGTAATTTTAGTCCGCAATTATAGATTAGCTAAATATGTTGTCCGCATACGTTTCAATAATAATAACACAAACACTGTTCAGCACCAGAGTGCATGGACAATTATATATAAATACAGTTCTGATTCAGGATATCAGTTAACAGCAGTTACTGTTGATTAATGTTGTTGTGGAAGCTGGTTAAAGAGGAAGCTTCTACCGCAATGCAGGTTGTAACATAGTTTTCTAGTTATACATTCCAATTCACATAATAATGAGAAGTTGTTAGGTAGTAATCCAGCCCTGACTAGACTTGTACAGCCGATAATAAGTTTTACGAGGTGATCTTCTATGCTGGAGATATATTTCCAGGAATTCTCGCCAAGGTGGTCGATGATGGTTTTCTTGAGCAGTGATAAATATTGATTTCTATACTGATGGAGTGCACCACAGTGTAGCAAGAAGTGTTGATAATCTTCAGAACTCAACTGACAGAGACGGCATGTGGGGTTCACAATGTTTTGGTTGAATTTACTTAGTGTTGCTTGTACTAGGTATGTTCCTGTGATGAGCCTGGCTTTAATGACACTACGTTTTACATCCTTGTTGTCATTGTCTACAGTGTGCACGGATATATGGCATTTCCCAATACAAAAGTCTTTAGTGTTACAGTTTTTAAGTGTACTTTTGGTTTCACACGCAAACTGTAGGTCCTCGTTCCATTGGCTGTCCACAGCAGATTTTACTACTGATTTCCATTTTAACTTAGAGGGTAAATTCAGAATAAGCTCTTGGATGTTTGATAAGTTGTATCTCTCTAGCAAATTCTTAATATAAATAAACCAACTGCCCGATTTTGGAGTCTCAAACGCCAACTATCTTACTAGTATGTGGTTAAGTGGCTTGTTTTGGCATGCCAGGATGCTCCTCAAAAGTGTTAGCTGACGTATGTGTAGCTCTGCAGTGATTGGTCTAGCGCCAGGTAGAAGGAGTACAGCACATTTCGCGGTCCTCGTTGGAATGGCATGGCTTGTATCTTCCTAAGTATGTCAATAAAGAAGCTTTCTAGTTGATCAATTTCTTGTTTTTGTAGTACAAGGATCTCTAGTCCATAGAGTAGTCGAGGGATGACATAAAGCTGGATGATACGGTATGCAATTTCTGTTGATATACCATTCGAGCCATGTGGAGACAGACATTTCTAATTCGCCAAGACACCATTTAGGCAAGTGCGGAACAGATTTTCTGCGTACTGAATTGTGCAGTATTGTAGACTTTTCTGGATGTATTAGGTATCGCTCACGAGCTAAGTAACGATATACAATATCAAGCATACATTGCAGTTCAAATTCTGAGTTGCTCATTAGGGTGAGATCGTCAGCAACTGTTGGGCATCCTGTATACTGAGTTCCCATGAATGTTCCTAGTTGTGAAGATTCTAATTGCTGCAGCAGGTTGTTAATGTAAACTTTGTACAACCCAGTGGAGAGGTTGCCCCCTTGTCGGACACCTTGCAGTATCGGGAATGAGTGGCTTAGAGAACCTCCACACTTCACTTTCGCAGTAAGATCCTTGTAGAGCAGATCAGTAATTTGCAGTAAGTGTAGATTTATACCTTCGTCATACAGCTTACACTTTAAGGATGCGTGATCCACCACATCAAATGCCTTCTGAGTGTCTAGGAAGGAGGTATACAGCGGGACATGTAGATCTTTGCATTCTGTAGTAGTTTCTGAGAGTTTTAAACCAGCCATAAGTGGCGAAAGTCCTCTAGTAAATTCAAACTGCAGAGATGATTGATTGCATGGTAACGACTCTTCAATTTTGTCAAGGATGACATGCTCAAAGATTTTACCCAGTAGAGATGTTACAGTGATACCTCTGTAATTACCCAGATTTGAGGGGTCCTTTCCTTTCTTATGTACTGGAGTAATAATTCCCCGTTTGAAGATGTCTGGAATCTGTTTCGACTCAAAGATGTAGTTGAACAACTTGGCCACTACTGTTATAATTGACTGTCCTGCATGAATAAAGTGCTCTGCATTGAGGCCAAATTCATCTGCGGATTTGCCAGTGTGGAGCTTTGAAATTGCTTCATAGATTTCGGTAGGTGTTACTGTAGGAAGTATTTCTTGATTCTGGGCATATGTACATTGGATCAAATGAAGGTCGATCTTAACTCGTGCATGGTAATCATTATCAAAGTTTACATGTTGGGAAGGTTTTGCTAGGTCTTCATAGAAGGCTGCAAGTCCATTCCGTTGCTTTACCATATCTGTAGTGGGAACTCCATTGACAACTAAAGAGTCAGTATCACTACGCCAGGGTTTCCCCCGTTCTAAAAATAATGACGTAATGATGTCACGAAGTCATCCTATAGGGAAAACTGTCCAGAATTTACTTGCGGGCGCCTGAGGTATCGAGTATTACGGATATGTCCACCCGTAATAATAACTTTTTACAACGGATATATCAGCATAGGCCTTTGAATTTTCGTCCATCCATCCCTCTACCATATATCCCTCCTACTATATATAATATACACAAGGTATAAAACCTTCATCCGTGGGCACCATTGTCAGAAAGCTGATTGGTTGGTTTGTAGTCAGAAATGTGATGTCAGCGGATTTTGACAATAAACAAACCAATCAGCTTCCTGACAATGGTGCCCATAGAAGAAGGTTTCACACCTTGTGTATATTTATATATATAGTAGGGGAAATATGTGGTAGAGGGATGGATGGACGAAAATTCAAAGGCCTGTGATATCAGTAACTAGGAAATCATTTACTTGATGTGAGTTTAGAAATAGTAACTTTTGTGGTAGCAAAATATATATTTACTGCTTAGTCTAGGTGTATGCCAAATTTTGAATGTTACCATATTTCGTAATAAGCTACCTCTGAGTTACGGCGTCG
>CM067360.1:88421433-88760317 GCA_034401795.1 Chaetoderma sp. LZ-2023a | reverse complement strand
CTTTGTAATTGTTTGGATGTCCCCTATCCGCACCATGGACTGATCCGACCCTGGGAAACTATTGGAGTTTCTGAGCGGTGATGGCCAGGGGTGTGGTGTCACATACATTCCCAGTGTATCTTGGATACTCAGTAGTTAGTTACCTTTGCCAATGTAGGAAAGCACTGCTAAAACATATCTTAATTATTATTTTCTTTAATCTGCTGAACAATCCTCCCGCACCGCTGTGCATAACTGGGCAACTTGTGTTTAAACCTAAATCCAGGTTAATTCCATAGGACCTGGTGACGGCCGAGATGCGCATCCCCACCGAATTCCGTAAGAATGTCTGGGTATGATATTAAGATCTGCCACACCTTCACGGGAAGGACATTCACTGTGGGTATTCATCTCTCTTACCCCCACCATAACGATAGATCAGTTGCCTAAAAATGCTTTTGTGAAAAGTAACCAATGTCCTGTGACGTTTTATGAGCGAGATGTTTTCTAAGCCTAACCTCATATTTAGTTTCTAGAGACAAGAACTATTTTAGGCCGCAAATGGCTGGTGTCTACCTAGCCCTTTAGATACGGCTGTTATTGAGAATGGATGCCCTAAGACATCAATACTGAAGACAGCGTGCATACATGTTACTTTGCAAAACCTTCGAACTGGGTAAGAATCCGGACATCTCGCTCCGTAACCACATAAAACGTCACAGGACATTGGTTACTTTTCACAAAAGCATTTTTAGGTAACTGATCTATCGTTATGGTGGACCACACGAAGCACTTTCCTCTCACAACAATATTATTTTGTGTGCGCTAGGGGTAATAATTGGTTTATATTAAACTATTTAAGAAGCCTCATTAGGCTATTCCTTTACGTGGATATCTCGTTGGATTTACGAATCTGTGAGGTACCTCTGGCGAGCCCACAGAGACAAGACACTGGTTTTGGTTCTATGTACTATATAATTTTGCTCATCTACTAGCAAACGAGTACCATTGTTTGTATAGTTATTTTTAATTATTATTATGAACATACTTTCAAATTAGATTGTGGACCATCATACCAGTGACACCAACAGTTGTGATGAGACCGTGAGGTTCAATCTCGGCGGCAATGGTCGCACAGTCCCACTGGAACGTTATCATTCCACCGGCTCCAGAAGCTGGTCTTTGTACCTTCCGGAGTCACGATACGGGATCCACAACCCCGAGAACTGCAGCTAACCAGCACTCCCGTGCATCCTGTACATGCGGTGCAATGGAGTGGAGCAATATGGCGGACCAGCACATAACCCCACGAGCTACAATGCTGTCAGTGAGCTAGATAACATGGATTGTCTTGTGCCAAAAACCTATTACCAGCCTCTCCATCAATGGAGGCAACTTTCATTAGTACCAAGTTATAGGTACATCTACAGAGCTGTAAATTGAAATGTTGTATTATGTAAGTGTCGATGACTATGAAGCGCTCATGACGCCGAATATATCACTACTACTGCCAATATCGACCAGAGACGCTGACACACGCTTAAATCAGGGCTAGAGTTGTTACTTCGCCCACAGACGCGCCCATGCGCTGATGACTAACTGGTGCTTTAACCACAGATGTCTACTAGTGCTGATGACTAGCAGGCACCCACATCAACTTCATCAACAGATTCCTAAGTGTGATGATGACTAACAGGCGTTGAATGAACGTTTGTGTTATAAGAACTGACTTTGTACTGATGACTAATAGGAGCTCATTTTTAGTGTAGTATAGTTATTTCATTTTCATATGTAGCACTGATTACAAGTAGGCACCTTAGGTCAGTTTGACCTTATTACATCATACTATGTATAGAATACGGCGAGCACCTTTTTGGTTTTTATAAATTGTATTCTCATTATTATTGCTTTTTATGTTAGGTTTAGTAGTTACTAAAATGTGCATCGTATCAACTAGGTTAAGTAGTTACTAAAATGTGCATCGTATCAACTAATACTAAATATGCCATGAAGCCACGAAGCAAGGTATCCTGACACTTGCTCCAAAGAAAGGAAAAGATACCAGGTTGGCAACTAACCACAGACGAATTACAGTCTTATCAATTATGGGAAATATCCTTGAGAAAGTAATACTCCATAGAACAAAAGCCGTACATAATAGCGAACAGTCCGTCTTCCAAAGGCATTTCACTGAAAAATTCATCTTCAGCAAACACTGCACTGATAATTCAGAAAACTCAAAATGAGCAAAGGACAACAGCGAACAGTTACGGCTTGACACTTGATGCATGTAAAGCCTTTGATGTGGTCTGGCACGCTTCACTCCAAAGGAAAATTTACAATCTGGGAGTAACTGGGTCGTTGTGGCAGGCGTGCAGACAGCCGTTAAAGTACAGAACAATTTAGCCAGTCCCTACGATGTGCACCAAGGAGTACGGCAAGGAGGGACCTTATCAACCATCCATTATAAGCAGTATAACTACAAGCTCCACTGGATGTTGGAAGATGCAAACATTGGTGCCAAGATAGGTCATATCAACAGTAATGCGCCAACCTGCGCAGATGATATTGCGATCCTAGCTCATGATACATACTACTTCAGCAGTTATTTAGCATCGTAGACAGTTACACCAAAGAGGAGAGATGTCTCATCAACCCTAAAAAATGTACGCTTGTGTTTCTCTCAACAAAACTTTAATAAACGAATCCATAACACTAGGTGGTGACTCCATCAACATATCCGAGAGTGAAACTCACCTAGGAATAGAGCGATCAAGCCTTAGTAAAGGGAACGCTGAAAGGCGGATAAACTCAACACGTAGGGCAATCTACTCCATTATAGGTGCTGGTCTACACGGGAATTGTGGATTATCTCCACTCGTATCTAGTCACATCTGGAAGAAGTCTCCCTCGGCTTCTATACTGCCTTGAAGTAGTTGTTAGACTGACACAAGCAGCACTAAACTCATTAGAACAGTTTCAGAGAACTACTTTGAAGCAGCTACAATCTCTCTCAACAGGCACAGCATCTGTATCAGTCCTGAGCCAATTGGGGATAAGACCAATATAGGCAGAACTAGATTGTAGAAAGCTAGTTCTTCTCCGCAGCATCTTTGCAGACAAGAAAACAATATAATACCAGATTGATGCCAGGAAACTAAATGTAAAGGACATAACAGTAACAGCTGGTTCATTGAATGCCACAGTATTCTGCACAAATACAACCTCCCAGCATATATGAACTTCTCCGAAACACTCTCCCGAAAGAGGAATGGAAGACTACGGTGCGTAATCAAATCAACACCACAGTCTGGATGCAATGGAGAGAAGAGCACGCAAATAAAATCACACAAAACTTTCTAAATATTGACTCTTGTGCTGTTGGTTCCATACACCATTGCTGGAGCTTGGCTAACAATAATGTCAGAGATGCCAGACATGCCGCCATGAAAGCTAAACAGCTTACAGGGACATACATACTTCAGTCTAATCGAGCACGCTTCAACCAATAGAGTCCCTTATACATGCCCTCTGTCTTGCGGCGCCTGAAGACAGGATTCATTTTCTCATGAACTGCAAGGAAGCCATATATATCTAATATCCTGAGAATCCGTGAAGGAAGAAAACAACCAGGACCAAGTTGACAACTTCATGAATGACCCTGAAATGGTAGGCCAACTAATGCTTGAATCCGAAAAACTGCCACAACTGCCAGGTATACAGTTATCACCGCAAAATGCTATACAAATTGCTAGACTCACCCGTTTCCTCTGTTATGCTGTACACCTTGTGAGATGGTACATATTAGGAATACCTGCAAATGTCTTCGTCTGCTAGCTTAGACTTGTACAATTATCTAAAATTACTCACTGTACATATCACACAGTCGTAAACGTAAATGTACTCGCAAATAACAGTGGTTGTATAGAACAAACATTAGGCGCCGAGAACCGAGATATATATCGTGTCTCCGCATAGTCGACTACAATATTGTGATGACTATATATTCTGGATAATCTTTCTAGATGTACTAGATTCTGGACAACTACCCTGGATTCCCTGGGGGGGTGGGGGGGGGGGGGTGAGCCCATCGAGGCTGGATTTCCTACAAGAAGAATAGCTACATAAATACACACTTAAACCTCCTAATATACGGCAATATAATTTCACTACAGCCGTCTCTCACGCCATACGTCCTGGATACGGGTTTTTTTTCTAGGGTAGAGTGGTTAGGGACAACTGATCAAAGGAAGGAGTGCTGTTTTATTGTAAAGCTTCTTTCTCGGCGGTGCTGCTATGCTACATAAGCATACCGGATTTACATAGTTGGTCATTAACTTAAGGCTTCCTAAATTACTTCTGGAGTAGCTGTTTCTTCTACGACTCTCTGTCCATCTGGTACACCAATTGTCTGGTAGTCTCGTCCACCGGTTTGGTTAGCGCCGACCCAGGAAATCGCAGAGGTTTCCTTGTGAGAATAAAAAACCCGGCAATGTTTCACATGCACGTCCCCTGTTAGCTAGTCTTAAGCCATAAGTATGAGTCACTGCGCAAACATAATTATGGTAGGTACGTCCTAGCAGTGAACCTCATGGGCAATTTAAATAACCCTAAATGCAGCTAAATGTTAGCTCCAGGGAGTGAATCTCATCTCTCGTCACGCTTGGTGATGACTAAGAACGTGGTTCGCAAACTAATTCAATGCCGACTGGGTGATGCCCCGATGTGGGGCCCGATTCAGCAAACCCATTACCCATCTGTCTCGACTGTTGCAGCCACCGTTCTGCCTTGACGAGTATTCCCCAGAAAATTAAGAATACTGTGATGGCCGAACAGCGCACGCTGTAAACTGATTTTGTGGTCGCCGGTGCCATGCTCGCACCTCCCTCAGCAACCTCCGAGGCTAGCTAACCAGCAGCATCGCGCCAGTAGTGAAACACCAGAATCTGAGGACGAGTTTGGCGGGCGACGTGGCGCCGGAGCTACACTACCACTAGATATAATAATGCCCATGTGGCAGGAGAGTTAAACTCTCCATCATTGTATGTAGAGCTTCTCCATCAGCGCAAAGACACGCATGAAAATGTGAGCACATTTTTCAGAATTATACAAACGTCAGAAATTCACCACACGACCACTGAGCTTATGGCGAGCCCATACATCGTTGGCGATCATGTCTGGATAAGCGACCTGACTCCGCTGAATGGAGCCCGTCACAAGCTAAGTTATAAGCAGAAGGGACCATGCACTGTCATCAGCGAAAGTCGGACGTGGCCTATCTCCTCTGCGTGCCAGAGAGCACTTTGATCATCTGACACGGTGTGTGAAAGAAAGGAGTGTACAACCCCTGGAGCGTGATGCCGCCCAGTATCGGCCACTGACAATTTAACTACCATCACCCCAATCGATGCCCAATAGCAACCAGTAAAAACATAAATAAATAGGAATAATGTGTCACTCTGGCGGGAACCAATCAGTGACACATGTGGTGCTGTGCGCTCTGGTTTATGCTGAACGAATAAATAATACCCACTACAGTCGGTCATATTATCTCAGTTACATTCGCGCTAAACTGATTAGCCACTACTTTCTACAGGTAAAATACTGTCTAATCCTAAAACAATTTGACTGAAATCCGTTGTTTCCAGGGACATGATCTGCATTCAGTTACGAATTTCAAAATAATCAGTAGGCACCATGTTGCGACCTTGGAAACCAGCAGTGTATTTTGAAATCATTTTTACCAAAACTCGTTGCTTCCACCAGAAACAGTGACTTTCAAATGCTTTCAAAAGAATCAAGTGAATTAACAGTAGTGAGTTAATTGCTCTACATCAGCGCCTATAGAGAATACTATTCATACCGCTTACAAAAACTATATTCATGCTTGCTTTTGTTATATTCGAGTACGCGTTATATATGCACACACAATTGACACACAGCGGAGAGTGAAGCATGGGCTACTTCACTAACTGGTTCCAAGTTAAAAGCTCATAGATTTAGTAAATGCTTTTTCTCAAATAATCCGGATTCATTTCCATATGTTAACCAATAAACATCATTGTTATTTCCGTTTTCCCTTCATTTGACAAATGCGGAGCAGGAATTAAACCAGGGTGACATAGCCGATTAATGCCACTGATTGTTAACTCTGTCAACAAAACCATTCCCCTTGCGGGACAGTGGATCAAAACAATAGCATTATTGTTGATACAACTACGCCCCGTGGCTTGACACTTCGCGCCAGACGGTCACACACAACCTTTGCCCTCACATCCCCTTATGTCACTAGAGATTGGAAGTTTCTGATGTTTTAAGGCAACAGAAACCCACATCTCTGACCGATTATGAACATGGCTGCGAGGGTCAGAGTGCACGTGTTCATCCTGTTATCACAGCATTTCCAGAGATGGGGGAAACAACACGGTGACACCGTTTGTAGAATACAATAAATGCTGTATATAGATATTATCTCATAATAAGATAATAGACGGGCAACCTCGCCATAATAAACATACCCTTTTTGAATGGATAATATTGAACTTACGCTGATAGCCATATGTCATATGTTGTTTATAAATAAAATGTCTGGGAAACTTCAGCTTGACATCATCGTTTTGCGCGAATCCCGCCCAATAAAAAATGATCACCATAAAGTCGTTCAAGCCTAGCTGGACAAGGAACTTTGTCACCCCGTGCCACATTTTCAGCAATAAAAATGGATATGCCATGCCTTTTATTGCTGCAATCACTTCTCACACCCGTGTCGCCTGACCTATCTTTCCGAATTCTGTGTCTTTACTATCAAATCGCAAACCACAAAGCTTATTGGCATCACCGTCTGAAAAAGATAAAATTCACTGTTGAAATAAAATACTCCTTCCTCAAGGACAACGAATTAAGAGATCCCAAAGACGACAGGAAGGAGCAAAAGATTGCCACAGTCATTTATACTGCAGGACTTTATACCTCGGATCCTGTTTATGATATCGCGCTTACCCCAGTCTAAAGGATATGAGATGAGGGAATTACAATTTTGATGAAACCTTTTTAACAGGATTTTAAATAAGGAGGGATATATAAGTGAATGGCATATATAAGCATAAGAACCATTTTAATGTCAGCTTCATAACGAGCTGTAGTTTTTTTAAATCCTAGATTACCGATTGTCATTACAATGCGTAAAAGCTACCTGTGCCCCCACTGCTCGAAAACTGCAACCACGTCGAACGACTTACGCACACACCATGAAAGCCAACAGAGCAGTATTGTTTGATCATGCAAAGAAATTTGCCTGTCCGGTGACACAAGGCCAACGCCATGCCAAAACTTCAGCCCACACCATTCGGATAGTCATCCTGAACCTCAGAGAATGGGACATATCTGTCATTGTCCATTGACTTGCTGGCTGTAGACTTCCCCACACCTGGCGATTCTCCGACGGTTCCGATCTATCTCTCAGTGATAACACTCTTCTGTGTCATCTACTGCCAGGGGCGTTGTGCAAGACGAAAATTTGGGGGAGCACAGAAGGCAACTAGATTGGGTGACATAATTGTCATGCTACAATCAAGATGTTTAACTAATATTGGGGACCAAGCAGATGGGTATTGATACTATTGATCATATTTCCACTCCATGAAAATATTGTTTTAAACAATTATTCTCTCAGAAGCCATCTACTACATTTCAAGACATAAATATTGTCAGACGATTGCATACACAATTATCATGTTTTTGCTCAGTTTCTTCTGAAAAATAGTTGTCCAAATTTTGAAAATCTATGTCAGCAAGCCAGATCCACACACATTTATAGCTATGAAGTCGAAAGCCTGGAAAGCTGAATATCAACATTCACGGAACATAACTCAAACAAGTGTGACAGATGCGACATATGCCGATCAAGACCTAATAAAATTGTGGCAAGCACATTTTGAGGGATTGTCTGAACCCATGGAGAACGAAAATTTCAATCCAGAAAAACACCAAACCGAGCTAGTCAAACTTATTATCGTGAACATATGCAGAGCATCTGAGAAGTCCATACAACCATTTACATCAGTTGAAGTCGATTGTGCAATTACATCACTAAATAAGAATGCAGCTGATATTGAAAGCTTGACAGCCGAACATCTCATACATGGAGGGGAACCAGCCAGTACCTTTGCTACGAGCTTGCTCAATACTATTGTGGAAAATACTATGTCCCAGATATCATGAAAATGGGCTTAGTAACATTGATTCTGAAGAAAGGGAGACTGTACAGACATTAATAATTATCGGGGCATTACAGTTCTGCCAATGGTGAGTAAAGTTCTAGAAAAGCGTGTCCTATCATGAATAAAGAGTATTGTAAGGTCACATTAACATGTGAAGATGATATAGCACTGGTGAGCGGAAGCGCACATGGAAGGAATGGTGGAATTAGTAGAGCACTGTGTTAACCACAACAGACAGAAAATTAACGTATCAAAAGGTGCATGTATCACAAGAAACGTAAAGACTACAACCTTGGAGGGGCACCAGCCTATTATCAATGGAATTGAAATACCAAGCTGCCAATCAGCAATCCACCTTGGAATTAATAGAGACTCGGCAGGAAAAGTAGCAATCAACGCCTAAATAAATTTGGCTAGGAGAACAATATATCAGTTGATGGGAGCTGGCCTACATGGAAGGAATGGGATGAACCCAATGGTTAGTGTCAACATCTGGAAAGTGTACATAATCCCAAGAATGCTGCATGGACTGGAAGTACTGAAACCATCTAAAGCAAACATTTGTGCTCTGGAAAACTTCCAAAAGAAAACCTTAAAACAGCTACATCTTCCGGATAGCTGCGCAAACGTCATTGCTCTATTCCTCATAGGAGCGGAGAAGATAGAATCAATCATTGATAAGCGTGTAATCGGTCTGTACCTGAATATATGTAGAAATACAGAATCCATAGCCCATCAATTAGCTCTCAGACAGCTAGTGAACAAACCTCTCAACAGTAAGAGCTGGTTTTCACACGCGAGACACCTACTCAACAAGTATGACTTGCCCTCTGCAACAGACCTACTTCAAAACCCACCATCTCCATACATAGCAAAAAACTTGATCAAGAAACATGTTGACAATTACTGGCGCTTTATTATGCTAGCAAAAGCAGCCAAGAAAAGGTCTAGTATGTTCTTGAATCTTCAATCATGCAATATTAATAAGCCACACCATGTATGGACCACAGTCACGTCAGATGTCTGAGATGTTGAACATGCATGTGTGAAAGCTAAACTGTTCACTGGATCCTACATGGTGCAAGCCAATAGAGCACGCTTCAACCAGAATGAGGTGGATCCAACGTGTATCCTGTGTACTAGTACCCCAGAAGATCGCGAGCATTTTCTCTGCAGCTGCAGCAAATTAGCATCAGCTAGGGAGGTATGTAAACAGAAGATGTGATAGAGATCCTCATGCAACATAATGGTGGTGTCCTAGTGCACAAGAAGCAAATTACGAACAAAGTCTTTCTGCAGATCCTGTTAGATGCAACGTTCCTGATAGATGACAAGTTGCCCGAACACCACATGATGTTAGCTGCAATAGAAGCAACATCAAGACAATATATTCATAAAATACACCAATTATGGCCCTTCCTTCTCACATCACTTACTTTGTAAATATTGTAGCTTGCGGGGTAGTGTCGGGACATTCTGGTGTCTGGTGTTGACTCGCCGTGCCGCATGTGCATGACGAGTGATGACGCTGGTTAGCTTCCGGTCTCAGGGTTACGGATCCCATGCGATACTGCCCTATGGGTAACAAAGACCGGCTCCTAAGGCTGGTGGAACTCAATCATTCCGGTGGGGCTGTGCGACCATTGTCGCGAACATTAAACACAACAGTCTCATCCCAAGAGTTTGTGTCACTGGTATGCCTGTCCATAGCAATTTCGTGATCTATGGACTTACAAGATTTGATTCGTGACCTAATTAAAATAAGTCTATACAATGATTTTACCTAAAACAGACCATCAAGTATGCTAGATAAAAATGACCATACGAAAATACAAGACATAGAGACAGCCTGATGAACTTTTAAACGTGGGGCTCCTGGAGGTACCCCACAGACTCGTAGGTCTGCAGAGGTATCCCCGCAAGGGAGGCTCCCGTACACGAGATAACTAATTAACTTAATATAAGCCATTACACCTCTAAGCTGAAAGGAAAGAAAATTATCTTTTGTTGTATCGAAAAGTCAAGTGCCTCATGCGGGCCTCACTACTAGTGCTAGTTTTGGTGAGGAGCATTATCCTCACGTGGGCCGTCGCCACTGAATCCTTGCGAGAGGCAAATGCCTCACGTGGCCTCCATCACAGAAAAATGTTGCCACCGCTTAAAGCGGGAGAAGAGTACTGGCCAAAAACGGTGCCTACTCTAATATTCAACCAAAATACTGTAAAGAAAAGACCATACCTAGTGAAATTATGACTATACGGTTGCGTGCTGTTTTACGTGAAGACGGGGCGAGCGATTCCCGAAGGATTCCCACGTCACCGTCTTATGTAGTTTTCAATATGCTGAATTAGTAGTTGACGCTTTTATTTATGCAGGCCTTCTTCTATGCCTATCCTTATATTTAGTTTTGAGAGACAAGAACCATTTTAGGCCGCAAATGGCTGGCGTCTACCTAGCTTTTAGATACGGCTGTCATTGAGAACGGATGTTCTAAGACATCAATACTGAAGACAGCGTGCATACATGTTACTTCGCAAGATCTCCGAACTGGGTAAGAATCCAGACATCTTGCTCCGTAATCACATAAAATGTCACAGGACATTGGTTATTTTTCTACAAAAGCAAGTTTAGGCAACTGATCTATCGTTACGTGGGGGTAAGAGAGACGAATATCCACCGTGAATGTCTTTCCCGTGAGGGTGTGGCAGGTCTTGATATCATGCCAAGACATTCTTACAGAATTCTGTGGGGATGTGCATTTCGCCCATCACCACGTCCTATGGAGATATCTTTTTAACCTGATGTTAGGCTTAGACGCAAGTTTGTCCATGATTGTCCAGCAGATAAAAGGAAATAATAATTAAGATATGTTTTTGCAGTGCTTCCTACCGTGGCAAGGATAACTAACTACTAGGTATCCGAAGATACACAGGAAATGTGTGTGATACCACACCCTAGTCATCACCGCTCAGAAACCCCAATAGTTTCCCAGGGTCGAATCAGTCCATGGTGCGGATAGGGACATCCAAACAATTAAGAAGCCATAAGGCTTAGTGGAACATGAAGAGAGGCAATAACTTATAAATATGAGGCCCATTATGTATGTTGGCCAATTTTACACAACCTTGCCGGAGTACAGGGCTAAATTATCGCAACTCCCGGAAAAGAGGCGTACACTATGTGTCTCCTAACGAAGAAATTGTCTCTAATCATTTTAATCCTATCCTATCGAGCTATATAGAAAGGCTTTGTCGGTAGCATGCCGGGCTAAACAGTGTTCTAGCGCAGACAGCGACCCAGTGAAAAATTGTTGGTGGCGGGAGAACGTGCTGCATATATAAATGTTGCTGTATAGTGTTTCCTACGTGCACTGCAGTCCTATATTTTTCTATAAATAAACAAAACATATAAACTGATGTCTACTTGCCATATATAAAACTAACCAGAACAAGCAATACAATGTGAAATGATCAGAATCATATATAAAGTACAGATTGAGAAACCTACTAATGTGCGGTTAGTTAAAACACCTTACAGAAAATAAGAATAACTATAAACAGATACAGAAATTATAACTAGCGGTCCTAAGACCGTTACAGTGCTTTTAGTCATCGGACCGTTTATACAGATAAAGTATAATTATTAAACCTGTAATTAACGGAATAATTAAAATGTTAAGTATAGTTACTTGAATAATCGGTAGCCATTCTTAAGCATTAGTTGTAACTTAAATTGATACGTCATCCTTGGTGTGATGTGAGTTGACGCATTCTCTGGAAGCTGGAAAGTTCCCACATGTCGGCTCCCGCAAACAGGATTTCCGCATGCAGTCCAGGACGGGAGCGGATCGAACTCAGGACTGTAATCACAATATAGAATGTCCAACGAGTAGTCAGTAAGAGATACAATAACATTACTGCTAAAACGAAAGTTCCCGATTGTACGGATGCAAGTTGATAACAACCCATTCATAAGCAGGGGTTGTTGAATACGGATGACGATACATAACTAAGTTTAACGGTGCGAGGTACGTCAGTCAGCTCTGCAGACGTATCGGGCAATGTTCACTTGCTGCGGTTAAAAGGTTAAAATAAACCTGCATGAGATCAGTGCCGGGTAGGTTGGATAACCACTTTTTGGCGTGGCTGGCAGATCCGGCGAGTCATCCACCAAAGAACATCGTGCCTCTACATCTGTAGAATCACATTTTAAGGCCGGGAAAGGCCTCACCGCAAGTTTGTGTTCCGAGTTAGTTGATGTATTCGTGAACAATATTCAAAAGTTCCAAAAATGTTCCTGTACAATCGGGAGATACAAAATTGCTTTTAGTGCGGTGGGTTGGATTGCTGCTGTGGCTACAGAAGAGAAACCTCCCGAGACAGAAGTGATCTGCTTAATGCCTGTCTTGCTGATAGTAGCTGCATACAGATCCAACCTATTCGGCCTCTGGCCGAGGATGCTCTCGAGTTCTGGATTTCATCTCCTTTTATACTACCTGTGACGTCATAGGCGCAGGTTTCAACCAATCATCGGTCGAGCACTAGCTAATCAGCGCATAGCTCATAATGACGCAGTCGAATGTTCTATAACATTCTAGAATTTATGACGTCACAGCAATATTTTGAAGATAATCCGTGGATAACTCAGTCATTTCTAAACCGATTTTGAAATGGTGCCATAATACTCCCACTGCCTAAAGAACATTGTGCAGTAGAACCATCTACAGAAATGAACTTCAACCACTGCTGCGTCTGTGCTCGCTTTCTCGAGAGGAACCGCCCAGACTTTCTTCGTTTCTAGAAGTTTTGCCTCCCCGGCATAGTGATCTCCGGCTGCTCGGGACTAAGTCACCTCGTGCCTTGGGAACATATCTACCATAGCTGAACAAACTTGTATTCCTATGCCGTAAGGATGCTTCCTGTCAAATATACTTATAATTGGGCTAGCAGTTTTCGAGAAGCCATTTTACATTTCTAATTAAATTTTCAATTGCTTTAGTATGGGCCTGTATGGAAATCAGCCCAGTGGTTCTTGAGAAGTTGTTTAAAGAAAATGTTGACATACAGACAGATGGACAGTCACCACTGCACATGCTCACTTGGCCAGGTGCGCTAATAAAAGAAATATGTCACCATTGTTTATGAGAGACAGAAAGGCTGGCACGGGATGAGGGGGTCATCGCTATAAGTTTGACCTATAGCTATAAAGAAGACGTCTACGGGGCCTGTACCACTCACCTTGAATTGTCATATCAAGTAGAAAGGCCATGTTATACATGTAGACCTCTGCTCATTACTTGTCAGAAATTAAATAATTACAAATTGTGGCCAGGCCAAGTAATATTTTTAATTATTTCCTGGACATTTTTTGGACAATTGGCCAATCCAAATTCTTAGAAGTGATGAAGCCTACTACAGAAAGCGATTTATCAAGATTGTTAATAGAAATTCTACAGCCTATCACCATAGGATCTTTCCGGACAAATTTGGCTAAAATCTGCCACATGATTTAGGACGTGATACATTTGAAACAAGAGGCACAAGGGGTCTGTATTGCTCACCTGGAACATAGGCATTTTAACTAGAAAGGTGATTGGCTATAAGTAGAGATCCTGGAGTTGTTTTTGCGAAAACTAGGTCATCCAAGATGTCTACTAAGAAAATTTGGATTAGTTTTTTACCCAGATGATGTTTCACGAGTCTAGAACTGATCCCCCAAGTAGTTTCGGAGATCTTTAGACATTTCTAAAAATCGGCCAAAATCAAAGATGGCCACCGGCCAAATTGCCGATTGGCTTCGTTTGAACAAACTTGAATCTCCACACCCTAACGATGTTTCCTGCCAAACGTAATTGAAATCAGGCTAGTAGTTCTCGAGAAGACATTTAAAATTTCCCATTGCTTTAGTATGGGAGCTTTTGGCGGGAAAACGATCAAAGATGGCCACCAAACCGTTTATCCAACGGTTTCGAAAATTGCAAATTTGAGATCAGAATAGCAAAAAAATACCCCATATAAAACCAATTTCGGCCTCAAAATCTTTCAATATAAAAAAACCTATATGGCCACCAAACACGCTATATTTTGATTGGCCTACAGCGGTCATGGTTTTTTTACAATTCAACTTCACTTGAACAAACTTTAATGCCCCTTAGTCCCTAATCATATCTGCCAAATTTCGACCCGAGCCGTTCAGCGGTTCTGGAGAAGCCGTTTTCGCTAAAACTAAGTCAACCAAGATGGCTGTCAAACCATTTGACCAATCAAGTTCCCTTGAACAAACTTGGTTCAGCTCTTGCCCTAAATCATATTTCATGGGGTTTGCATCAATCTCACAAGTGGTTTTGGAGAGCGAGATTGTTAGACATTTCTAAAAATCGGCCGAAATCCAAGATGGCCACCGGCCAAATTGGCTGATCGGCTTCGTTTGAACAAAATTAAATCTCTATGCCCTAGGGATGCTTCCTGCCAAATATAATTCAAATCGGCCCAGTAGTTCTCGAGAATTCATTTTAAATTTCCCATTGCTTTAGTATGGGAGCTTTTGGCGGGAAAATGATCCAAGATGGCCGCCAAACTGTTTATTCGACACTTTCGAAAATTGCAAATTTGAGATCAGAATACCCAAAAACCTATATAAAACGAATATCGGTCTCAAAATCCATCAAATAAAAAAATCCAATATGGCTGCCAAACACACTGTATTTTTATTGGTCCACCGCGGCCATGTTTTTTGACGAATCAACTTCTCCTGAACAACCATTAATCGTCTTTAGTTGCTAATTATATATCACAAATTTCGGCCTGATCGCTTTAGCAGTTCTGGGGAAGAAGTTGTTTTAGTGAAAACTACGTCATCCAAGATGGCCGCTGAACCATTTAGTGAATCAAGTTCCCTTGAACAAAGTTTATTCAGCGCTTACCCTAGATCATATTTCGTGAGTTTTGAATCGATCGCTCAAATGGTTTGGGAGAAGATTTTTAGACATTTCTAAAAATCGGCCGAAATCCAAGATTGTCGCTGGCCAAATTGGATGATCGGGTTCGTTAGAACAACCTTGAATCTCTATGCCTTACGGATGCTTCATGCCAAGTATAATTGAAATCGGCTCAGTAGTTCTCGAGAAGCTATTTTAAATTTCCCATTAAGTCGTTTAAAGGAAACGTTGATGGACGCATGGATGGTCCCCACGACATAACCTCAATTGGCCTTTCAGGCCAGGTGAGCTAATAATAAAACAAGAATTAAATGTCTCGCCTGTCTCCTGTTTGTCACAGTGGCATTGACATTTGACCTCGTGATATCCGTGTTATTATGCTGATTACAAACATTATAGGTAACCATGTATTCAAATTTAGTTCCAATACAATTAACCAATCCTGAAATATAAATGATTTGCTGAATGGAAAAACTTAAGGTTGAAAAAGCAGTGGTCAAATAGCAATATTAGAATGGCCTTGACCTTTAACCTCCATGTCACCATCCTGTATCCTCTTGGCATAAGCAACCCAAGTTGTGTTTCATTAGGGTTAAGCAATCCCGAAATATAACATAAGATTTGCTAAGCCTGAAAACTTGAGAAATAACAGTTTTGTAGAGGTCAAAATGACCGTGACCTTCGACGTTGTGACTTCACTGTCAACATGCTGCTTCCTAACATTATAGGTAACAAGAGGCCCAAGGCGCTCACATGGACCATTAGCGTTTGAACCATTTGCCTTTAAATAGATATAATAGATAATTTTCGGAAAATCCAAGGTCGCCCAAAAAATTGACCAATAAAAATTCTGAATAGAAATTCTATTCTACCTTGATAGGGCCACTAGCCAAATTTGTTTGATAAAATGTTTAACAAGTAAGGAGAAGCAGCGTTTTGACAATTTCTGAAGAATTTTTCATAAAATCTAAGATTTTCACCCAAAAAAATTGATGAATCAAAATTCTGAATAGAATTTCTAGAGCCTACCACCATAGAATCCATTAGTGAAATTTGGTTGAAATATGTCAAGCAGCTAAGGAGGAGTACCAATTTGACAATTTCCGGTACATTCTTCATAAAATCTAAGATTTTCACAAGCAAACAAATGATGAATCAAAAATTCTGAATGGAAGTTCTATAACCTATGCCCATAGGATCCTTTCAGCCAAATTTGATTGAAATCAGTCAAATGGGTAAGGAGAGAAGCAATTTGAAAATTTGCGGTAAATTTTTAATAAAATCTAGGATTTTCACTCAAAATAATTACGCAACAAAATTATTAATGCAAGTTCTAGAGCCTATGCGCATGGGATTCTTTCAGCCCAATTTGGTTGAAATCGGTCACAATTCTAAGGAGAAGAAACAATTTGACAATTTCCGCTAAAATCTAAGTTTTTCACCCATGATATTTACGAATCAAAATTCTGAATGGAGGTTCTATAACCTATGACCATAGGATCCTTTCAGCCAAATTTGATTGAAAAAGGTAAAAAAGGTAAGGAGAAGAAGCAATTGAACAATTTTCAGTAAATTTTTAATAAAATCTAAGATTTTGACCCAAAAAATTTTTGAATCAAAATACCAAACGGAAGTTCCGGATCCGAGCACAATAGCATCCTTTGACCAAAATTTAATTCAGATTCGGCTATTGGTTAAGGAGTAGCGTTTTAAAACAAAAGTTGACGGACGACGGATGGGCGCCACGGCATAAGCTCACTTGGCCTTTCAGGCCAGGTGAGCTAAAAATGTCTAGCCAAATTTGTTTGAAATATGTTAAACAACTAAGAAGAAGCGTTTTGACAATTTCTGGTGAATTTTTCATAAAATCTAAGATTTTCACCAAAAAAATTTGATCAATCAAAATTCTGAATGGAAGTTCTAGAGCCTATGTATGACCATAGTATTCTTTCAGCCCAATTTGGTTGAAATCCGTCAAAATTCTAAGGAGAAGAAGCAATTTGACAATTTCCGGTAAATCTTTAATAAAATCTAAGTTTTTCACCCAAAATATTTACGATTCATAATTCTGAATGGAAGTTCTATAACCTATCACCATAGGCTCTTTTCTGCCAAATTTGATTGAAATCGGTCAAAAAGGTAAGGAGAAGAAGCAATTTAACAATTTTCGGTATTTTTAATAAAATCTAAGATTTTGACCCAAAAAATGTATGAATCAAAATTCCAAAAGGTAGTTCCGGATCCGAGCACAATAGCATCCTTTGACCAAAATTTAGCTAAGATTCGGCTATTGGTTAAGGAGGAGTAGCGTTTTAAAGCAAAAGCTGACGGACGGACGGACGGTCGCCACAACATAAGCTCACTTGGTCTTTTAGGCCAGGTGAGTTAAAAACTGAGTTTGGTATCAAGGTCACAGTGATCTTGCCCTTGTGACCTCCTTATAAACATGCTGCTTCCTAACCTTATAGGTTACATGCATGTATCCAAGTTTAGTTTCAATAGGATTAACCAATCCTGAAATAAAAGCTGATAAGCTTCGCTAAAGAAGCAATTTGACAATTTCCGGAATTTTTAAAAATAAAATCTAAGAATTTCAACCAAAATATTTATCATTCAAAATTCTGAATGGCAGTTCTAGAGCCTATGTCCATAGGATCCTTTCAGTCAAATTTGGTTAAAACTGGACATCTAAGATTTTCGCCCAAAAATTTGACGAATTAAAATTATGAATAGAAGATCTAGAGCCTAGCACAATAGGATACTTTCAGGCCAATTTTGTTAAAATCTATGCAAATGGTAAGAAGAAATTTGACAACTTCCGGTAAATTTTTAATAAAATCTAAGATTTTCACCCCAAAAACTGAGGAATCAAAATTCTGAATGGATGTTCTAGAGCTTATAACAATAGGATCGTCTTAGTGTAATTTGGTTGAAATCGGTCAAAATGGTAAGATGCAATTTGACAATTTCCAGTACATTTTTCATAAAATCTAAGATTTTCACCCACAAAATATAAGAATCAAAATTCTGAATGGAAGTTCTGGAGCCTATGCCCATAGGGTACTTCTAGCCAAATTTGTTTGAAATCGGTCAAGCGGTTAATGAGTAGTGTATTAAAGCAAAGGTTGATGGACGAACGACGGATGGTCACCACAGCATAAGCTCACTTCGGGCAAGTTGAGCTGAAAAACCAAGGAAATTGAAAAAAATATTAAGTGTTTGCATTGAAAAGCCAATTTTCACACAAAATCTTGGACCTATAAAGGTGAATCCGCCAAAAGGCACCCATCATAAAGAGGCTGCCCACTGTAGTTTGGATCGACCGGGCGGGTACCGGCCGTACCAGCCAAGCTGGGTACGCGCCGCCCATCCTGGATTCGTTCCCCGAACACGCCCCTGGGTAGAGCCATAAGCGTATATGGGCCTATGAGAGATCGCGTTGTATAAACGACTACGTTCGTTAAAGCGCATAGTGCGTATGCGCACGCTTAGATACTATTTTTGATGGAGCACGTAGTTTACGAACAAGATGGGATGACGCTTTTAGTGTACCGAGATGGTACCATGTAATCTTTCTTAATTACTTGTTCCCGCTGAATCTGGCATTAATCAAGACCAGAATTCGATGGGCTTTTTAAATCTGTAAACCATTTCACAATCGGTTAAGAAATGGCTGAGTTATCCACAGAAAACCTTTTTGATTATCTTTAAAATATTGACGTGACGTCATAACCACGGGGACGCATAACTTCTAGAACATTTGACTGCGCTATTATCAGCTACACGCTGATTGGCTGTTGCTCGGCCGATGATTGGTTGGAGCTTGCGCCTGTGACGTCACGAGTAGTATAAAAGGAGACATGATCCAGAAATCGAGAGCATCCTCGGCCAGGGGGCGAATAGGTTGGACCTGTTCCAGCTACGATCAGCGCGACATTACGCGGATCACTTCACCTTCCGTCGGTTTCTCTCCCGTAGCTAGCAGTATCCAACCCACCGCACTAAAGCAATTGTGTAACTCCCCTTACTTGCGGGAGCAATTTGGAGCTTTCTAAGTATTGTTCACGAATATCAAGATCTACTTCGGAACATGAACTTGCGGTGAGGCCTTTACGGCCTGAATGTGATTCTATAGATGTAGAGACAGCGATGTTCTTTGATGGACGACTCGCCGGATCTGCCGGTCACGTCAAAAAGTGGTATTTCAATCATCCCCGCACCGATGTTATGCAGGTTCTTCTAACTTTTGACCGCAGCAAGTAAACTTTGCCCGGTGCGTCTTCAGAGCTGGCTGATGTACCCAGCACCGTTAAGCTTTGTTTTGTATCTTCATCTGCATCTAACAACACCCCCCCCCCCCCCCCACTTGTGATCGGGTTATCAACTTAAATCTGTACCATCGGTGTACGGGAACTTTCTTCATAGCAGTAATGCTATTCTATCTCTTGCTGACTATTCGTTAGACATTCTATATCGTGATTACAGTCCTGAGTTCGATCCGCTCCCGTCATGAGCTGCTTGCGGGAACCAACCTGCGGGAACTTTCCAGCTTCCTGAGAATGCATCAACTCACGTCAAACTAAGAATGACGTATCAATTTCAGTAACACGATAGCCAAACTTAAGAATGGCTACCGAGTATTCAAGTAACTATACTTAACATTTTAATTATTCCGTTAAATGTACTCTTCTAATTATATTGTATCAGTATAAATGGTCCCGATGACTAAAAGGTACCGTAACGGTCTTAGGACCGCTAGTTATAATTTCTGTATATGTTCATAGTTATTCTCATTTTCTGTAAGGCGTTTTCACTAACCGCACCGTAGTAGGTTCGTTAACCTGTACTAAAGATATATAATTCTGATCATTTTATACTGTATTGATTGTTCTGGTTAGTTTATATACACCTGTGCAAAAGTTAAGCACCAGCAAAAAGAATAGAATGTAGAAACATGATGGTACAACTAGGCTGCCATACTTTTTGTCCCCGCGTTAGCTGACATAATTCCAAGTACGAAATGCACATGCATGCATGACTTCACGCCGCTTGATGTCCGTGCGTGGCGGGAAACAGCACACGTGTTCAGTTATGTAAAAGTCCTGTTTGAGGTGTAGAACATTACATACAGATTTAGGCGACAAGATTAGGAATTTTGTGTTCATGACCGTGGTTTATTTGTACAGAGAGAATTAGCTCTTGATTGTGAACCGCTATGGCAAGACGAAGGTTAAGTGATCGTGTGAAATGGCAAATCATAGGCATGCATACCACTGGTATGTCATGCAGAGAGATTGGCAGACAGCTGATACATTAACCATACTGTAATCAGTCGTTTGATTGCAAAACATGGGCAAACTAACGAGGTGAAGGACAGGCCTAGACCTGGAAGACCGAAGAAGACTACTGCCCGTGATGATCGAGCCCTAGTACGCCTTGTTAGGAGATCTCCATTCACCAACAGCAGAGTGCTCAGCAAGCAATGGGAAACGCGCAACAGAGTGTCAATGTCTACCGTCAAAAGGAGACTATGCTGCGGGCATGAAAGCTAGGAGACCTGTCAGACGTCCTCTCCTCACTGCACACCACAAAGAGGAGCGTCTGAGGTGGTGCAACGAAAGAAGACACTGGAACATGAGATCCTGGAGACGGGTACACTGGTCCGATGAAAGTCGGTTCCTGCTTCATGCCACAGATGGTCGAACTCGTGTATGGAGGTCCAGACGCACGGCGTACGACCAACGTAACATCATGGAAGAAGTTCCGTTTGGTGGCGGTTCCGTTATGATATGGGGGTGCATCTCATTTGATTGTAAGCTGGATCTGTTGACTGTACCTGGAACACTAAATGGACAAAGATATCAAGATTCCATACTGGATAGAGTTGTGGTCCCTCATTTTGTAAATCATGCACCTGGAACCCACCCTATATTCATGGATGACAACGCCCGACCACATCGTGCTAGAGCTGTGCATGGCCAGCAAGGAGCCCTGACATGAACCCTATTGAGCATATCTGGGAAACATGGTGAGAAGGAGGGATCCTCCGGTGCAGAACTTACAGGAATTAACAGACGCACTCCATCTTGAATGGCAACGAATACCACAATGGCGTATCAGTCGGTTGGTGACCAGCATGAGACGTCGTGTCCAGGCCGTCATCCAGGCACAAGGTGGATATACCCGGTATTAATAATGAGTCTCAAACTCGTGCACAGATGTTAAACTTCGTTTTCAGACACCATTAATGACAATCTAGCCACGTGTGTCAACTGTAGGGCAATAGTTGTCAGTTGTGTCAACGTAACCATATTCAGGCCTCGTTTTCAAGTTCAAACAAAAACATAGTGTTTCCCCACCATCATAATCAGCATTCCTCTAGTTGCATTATTACCTCTTGCACTAAGATGGATGGGTACATAAATGTTTATGCTATTGCTTTCTTCATAGCACATGAATATACCCTCGCATGTGCGTAAAAATAGGGTGGTGCTTAACTTTTGCACAGGTGTATATCTATATGGCCAGTGGCCATCAGTTCATATGTTTTGTTTATTTGTAGAAAATATATAGGACTGCAGTGCACATAGGAAACACTATACAGCAACACTTATATATGTAGCACTTTCATGTTTTATAGTGATTAATAAAACTACAGAACAACACACAAGGGGGTCCGTTGGGGGTTGTTATTACCCCACAAAAACATCCACTACCGTTCAATCACTACTTGCTAAACCCGTAGATTTGGTCAGTGCCCCACTTAAAAACCCTTGGTGGGTGGAGATTTGATAATCATTAAACAAGCATAAAAATTAACCAACTCACATCCAAATGTTAATAAAATAACATAATAGTGCATCCATAACAAATCACAGTGATTATCAAACAAGTAAAATTGTCAACTCAATGAAATAAACAAAACAAGAGAATATTCTCACCATATCTGACTAACGAAATTGGTGAGATGTGCTTAGTAAATGGCCCTTGTCTTGTTTTGTTAAAAAACGTTATATTTCCAAAAAAGGAGGCCGCTGGGCTTTGATCCTTTAAATAGAGATAAAAGTTGATTAAGATTTCCAAACTGCGACTTGCACGACGTCGTCCAATAATGAGCAAAAAGAGCGAAGGAGGAAGCCATACCACAAAGGTCGAGAGCCTTGACATGGGCTAAATTTACCTCACCTGGGGAGGCAATCTCATAGCATAATTTTATGGTCTCACAGAAACATCTGGCAACTGTGGCCTTAGAAACTGGTCTAGCCACATCCTCCACATACGGAACCCATAAGTGCGAAAAATCTGATCTTTTTAACATTGGTACAACGTTTATAGACTTTTAAGGCCCTGTCAGACGACCACAATATGTCCGACGGTGAAAAAGACAATAAATATTTAAGAATAATAGGTTTGGCTGAGTAACAGTTAGACTGGGTCTTCGATAAAAAATACCTTCCGGGATATAAAATTAGACCGTCCCCAAAATCGATAAATCTGTCTTTTTCTGTGAAAAGAGAATGAATTTCGGATCTTCTCCTAGCTGAAGATGCAGCAACAAGGAAAAACGGCCTTAAGAGTCAATAGTTTGAGACCGATAGATCCAATTGGCTCAAAATGGTAACCTGCCAAAACTTGAAGAATCAAGGCCAAATTTCAGGAAGACAAAGTCTTAGCCACTGGAGGACGAATATTGCCCAATCTTCTAATAAAACTATTGAGAATCCTTGATATCAGCATTCAGAAGACAAGGAAGAGAAGAAGCCAAAGAAATCTATAACCCTAACGGTGATAGCTGATAAATGAAATGAATTGAATAGATATGATTAAAAATATAACACCTAGGAAATAGTAACGGAATCAGGCAAGAAACCATGCTTTAAAAAACCATTTAATAGTCGACCATTGTACAAATTCAGATGAAGATGTAAGCCCCTTACTTGAGCGAGATCTGATGATACTGGGAGCAGGCTAACAAAATCTTACCAGAAGATCGAGAAAGGCTACCAAAAGGGTGCTGCTAGAAGAAATTCTTTAAACTGGTCCATGACTATCTTAAGAACCATTAGAATCAGGAATATTGGGAGAACATGAAATCAAACAATCTGTCCAGAACTGAGACAGTGCGATCATCGCCCAAACCTGACTGTCCAAAAAGGGAGACATGAATGATAAGATCTGGGCAATCAGACATGTTGCAAAAAGATCTACATGGGGAAGACCCAGAAGCTTGAAAACGCTTTCAGCTACCAAGCTTTTAAACTGCCACTCGGTGAGTGAGAACTTGCTAGGACTGAACTACTGGTCCACAAGAAATATCCGTCTGACTGGGAACTAGAAAGATTTGGATCTAGTGACATCCCAAGAAAAGGATCGAAAATCCCAATATAAAGAAGAAAAAACCTCGTTCCTCCGTCTGAAAATGAAAGAAAACTCAGTGGCATTGACTGATTGAATCAAGATCTTGATGCCTATCACTTAATCCGACCAAAAGTGGAGAGGCTTCAGAGGGAAACCCCCAACCCCCCGCCCCCCACCCCCCTTTGTGGGTTGGTCTGTTGTTTTATTAACCACTATAAAAACATACTTGCCGTTCAATCACTATTTGCTAAATCAATTATCTGCATTTGGCTACCAGAATAAGATTTTTATGCTTGCATACACTCCTCCCCATGCCTATTCATATAAATATGGACCCTCAACCAGGCTACTGGTTAGGTTCATCTCCAGTATATTAACTGATATAGACTGGCACCAGTCTGTACTCACTCCACAGTGACGCCTGTCACTAAGCGCGCTTGCGCATGCGCACTGGAGCCCAAATAGGAAACAGATTTGTACTTTTCTGAATTTAAGTGCCAAATATTATTGGCAAATTCTCAAATCAATTCCACGCGGGGTGGCTGAGGCTGGGTCGTAGTGATTGAACGGTAAGTATGTTTTTATAGTGGTTAATAAAACAACAGACCAACCCGTAAGGGGGGTCTGTGGGGGGTTGTTATTACACCACAAAAGCATCCATTACCGTTCAATCACTACTTGCTAAACCCGTAGATTTGGTCAGTGTCCGACTTAAAACATTAGGTGGGAGGCGATTTGAGAATCAACAAACAAGGATAAAAATCAAACCAATCTTATCCAAATGTTAATAACATAACATAATAGTGCATTTAAATCAATCACACCGTGATTATCAAATAAGGAAAACTTGAACTTAGAGATAAATAAAAACCAAAATAAACTCTCACCATTTCTTAGACGCAGTCTTAACGAAAATGGCGAGATGTGCTTGGTAAATCGTCTTCGGCTATTTTGGTTAAAATCATAATATTACGAAAGGAGGCTGCTGCACTCTGATCTTTCAGATAAAAGGTTGTAAAAGAGGATTCAGATTTCCATCCTGCAACCTGCATGACTTCGTCTAAATAAGAACCGGCAAAAAGCGCAAAAGAGGAAGCCATTCCTCTAACATCGTGAGCTTTAATATGGGGGAGATTAATTTGTTCCGGAGAAGCAATCTCGTAACAAAGCTTAATCATCTCCCAAATCCATCAGGATATCGTAAACTTTGAGACCGGCTTAGCTAACTCTTCCACATAAGAAAACCATAAAAGGGACAAATCAAATCTTTTGAAATCAGTTCGCTGTTTGTACATTCTTAATGCCCTAACAGGACACCAGAGTTTGTAGGAAGGCGAAAAAGACGATAATGAGTTTAAAATGATTGGACTAGCAGGAAACCGGTTAGACTGAGTTTTAGATATAAAAAAAACCCTTCTCGGATTAAAACTAAACCATCTCCTGAAACTATAAATCTCTCCCTTTCAGCAGAAAAAGCATGTATTTCTGAACGCCTTCTAGCAGAGGCCGTTAATACTAATAGAGGAGAGGTTCAAAATGATGGCCTACCAGCACTTGAAGAACCAAAGCCAAGTTCCATGAAGGTAAAGGCTTAGTTATCGGAGGACGAATATTGCCTAGACCTCTAATAAAAACTATTAAAGGTCTTAGTGTCCGTGAGATCGGCATACAGACGGCAAGGAAGAGAAGATACCAGAGAAAATCTATATCCCCTAACCGTATTAGCTGATAAATGTAAGGAATCGAAGATGTTAAAAAGTCTAATACTTGGGGAATAGAAACAGAATCCGGCACGAGACCTTGGTCTGAACACCATTCTCCAAAAATTTTAAGTCGACCCTGATAAACTCTGCGAGTCGACTCTCTTCTAGAAGAATCGATAGTTACTGGAGATCTTGAAGAAACCTTATTCTCGTAGACTTCAGTTTCGATATTCTCCAAACACAGACTGAAGATTTCTGGGTTTAGATGAAGACAAAGACCTCTTACTTGAGAAGATCCTGGGAGAATGGAAGAAGACGAGGGAAGTCTACCTGGAGATCTAGGTCTACAAACCAAACCCTCTTTGGCCAAAAAGGAGCTATTAAAAGAATCTCGCAGATTTGTTCTTTGACCTTCAACACTAACGGAATCAAAATCGTTGGAGGGAACACAGACGAACATTCCTGTCCAGGACTGAGACAGGGCATCCACTGCCAGGGCTTGACTGTCCGGAAAAGGAGACATGTAAGAGGAGATCTGAGCATTCAGAGATGTCGCTAACAGATCTACCAGAGGACGATCCATAAGACTGAAAATCACTTTGACAACCGACCTCTTTAACTGCCACTTTGTGTGGGTGAATTTGCTGGGACATGACAGTTTGTTCGCAAGAAAATTCAGACTGCCTGGGACATGAGAAGACACTAGAAGAATCTGATTCTTGCGACACCATAAGAGAAGGTTCCACACTTCTAGACAAAGGAGGGATGACCTTGTACCCCAACCCCACCCCCCCCCCTTCCAACTGCTTCCAAAGGGACAGTAAATACATTTGGAAGGGTCTTCTCATCAGCGCCGCCCATGAAATAACATTCTCTACGCTGACCATCAAGCCTATCACTCTTAGCAGAAATGTTGCTCAGACCATGGAAGAAGACAGGATTTCCATTGCCACTGATAAAGCCTCTATTCTTGGATTTGAGGGGAAGACTAGACCCTGGGCCAGATCGAAAGAAACGCCTAGATGCGTGAAGATTTGAGAGGGACCTAGGCTTGATTTCTTTAGATTTAAAATCCACCCTAGGTTGCATGCCAGACTGCAAATCGCTGGAAGAATTCCTGAGAGAATTGAGGAAGACTGCTTTACTAACCAATCGTCTATATAAACATGTAGATGGATAGAATGACGGTGTAAAATTCCTGCCACGGCTCAGACTAGGCGAGTAAAAAGAAAAGGAGCCATGGTCAGGACAAAAGGCATGGCGCGAAACTGCCAAACTCGATCTTTGTAAGCAAATCTCAGGATTTTCTGAAGGAAGGGTGAATGAGAACATGAAAGGCGTTGCAGATTTGAATGTTTCAGAGTGAATAGAGATCATTTCAATTTACTAAGATTTAATGACAGGGTAGGAATTCCTACCCTAGGCTGAACGCTCTCAAGAAGAGGAAGAGAAGAGATAAAATAGAAGAAAAGGTTGGACTTACCCGGGCGGAGGCCACACTTTCACTCTCTTAGCTTGAAAAACCTCTGTGTGAAGACCTACCACTAGACCTTGAACTAGGTGTCTGTAAAAATAAGTCTGGCCCCCTCTCGCTCTAAGAGCAGGGGGTTGACTAAACTTAGAATAATCTTTAACATGAGAGGAAAGAACTTCCCAGGAAGATCCAGAGCATCATATTTAGAGGTAAGAGAAAATTACTTAGAATTAACATCATTCACAAAGAAAACTAACATGTTAATGACAAAATTGTCAATTGGAAGGACCTGAGGAGACAACAAAGAAGAATTAGAAGAGCCGACACAAAAGAAGGAATGTCTATAGAAAACTCGTCCTTAAAAGGAACAGAAGAGTCTAAGCAATCCACCTATGAGCCAGGGATCAGTCATCCGAAGAGACCCTGACTGGACAAAATCTCCTCAGCCCTGACCGACTTGGGAATTGAAGGATTAGATGGAGAAGAAAAATGATGAGAAGAGTCATCAGAGGCCAAATAATCAACAGTTCAAACGGAGAGAGGAGAAGAGCAAGGCCTCCTTGAAGAGCTTGTAAAGAATCAGAAAAGGAATGATTGATCAGAAGGAATGTGATCAGATACATCCTGACCAGAGGACATGGAAAGTGATTCAGGCCACTAGCGGAAAACCTTGAAAGAATAGAGGAAAAAACTGACATGAAAGAACGAACAAGGGACGAATCCCTAAGCACAGAAAACAATGAGAAAATCATACCTTAATCAACAATTAGAAACTCAAGCTCAAATGAGAGAACGACAGAAACAATTGGATCAACATGATCAAAGGAGGAAGGCGGAAGAGAGGAATTAAGAAGAATGGAAGATGAAGAGGAAAGAACAGGACCAGAAGATCCCTGGAGAGGATTGATAGAAGATGAAATACGGGAAAATCCCAGAGGGGAAAAGGAGGAAGACTGAGAGAGAGGAAGGAGAACATGACTAAAAGAAGAAAACTTTAGAAGGGGCAGAGGATGAAGGAAGAAACCTATACTTATCTTTACTTATTTATATTTAGACTTAGAACCAATATTATCATCTTGTAAAGACAGATGTCATTGAGTTTGATATGCCAATAAAAGGAATGATTGATAGATTGATAATGAATCTCCGGGAACAGCTCGAATGTTAAATACACAAAACACTGATACTTGATTATGATGAAACACTGGGTTGAATGATGAAACAAAACGCTGAAAGACACAGGCGATATAAAATCAAAGCCAAATGACTTACCAAAACCATGACTGTGACAACGCAGAAGAAAAAACTCGGCTTTTATTCCTTCTTCCTTCAAACTTTTTGTCTTATTTCTCTATTCTCAGCGTCTTCTTGCTCTTGTAATCATTAATCTTAGAACCATACCCTTCCCTATGAATTCACTACTGAATCTTTTCCTTTCAGCGCCTGTCAGAAATAGACTAAGAATTACGCTAGAAACATGGATTTTCTTCAACAAATTAACTCCCTTTGGTTAAAATAAATATGTCAACCTGCCGACATAAGAGGAAAGAAGAGTGCGAAAAAAGGCTGAACGGTCCAGAGACAACTGGCCATCTAAAGTTGGATGAAATTAAAAATTATGTATGTAGCGATAATGCGTAGAATACAGACTGACTTATCGGCTGGAACTAAAAACCCATCTGGCAACCAGTCGTAAGTCTTTAATTACGTTGAATTGTTTCACTGATAAAAGAATTCCAAGAGAGACTTCAAGACTGGCAATGTCTCGGAATTCATATTTTCAGCGATTAAACATTCCGATTTTAAAAGCACTTACTGAAATAAGACTAACTCTTAGGCAAGATGATGACTAGATCCTAGGAAAGACAAACCTGGAATCTCAGTAAGAGCTATCACCGGAAATCCAAAAAAGGAAGACAGAACCAGAAGTTAATCATAGAACACCATGAAAACCGGTAATGACCCTATCCCCGGATGTACGAATCCGGTAGTGGAAAAATAGGAAATGGAAATGTGCAAACCGGAAGACAACTGGAAACTGAACCCGGATGTACAGTAAAAAACCCAGAATAAGCATAGGAAACAGAAATATGTAAACCGGAACTGATGAACACTAGCTACAGGCGGAATGACCAAGACTGACATTGGCATATGTGTTTAGGACGGGGGCTTCCGCCGCCGCCACCACTGCTTGAGGGTCATGCCTTTTCTTCATTTTACAACCTCAAGACGCATGTGGGTTTGACCCCGAGACCTGCTCGAGTTCACCTTTGAGAGCTTATTTGCTCTAATTTTTTGCTCTTTGACATTGGCATATGAGTTTAGGACGGGGGCCTCCGCCGCCACCACTGCTTGAGGGTCATGCCTTTTCTTCTTTTTCAAACTCAAGACTCACATGGGTTTGACCCGGTGATCTGCTTGAGTTCGAGAGCTTATTTGCTCTAGTTATTTGCTTTTTGACATTAGCATACGAGTTTAGGATGGGGGCTTCCGCCGCTGCCACCACTGCTTGAGGGTTATGCCTTCTTTATACATCCGCTATACCAGAAGTTACGTCCCAACCAGAAGCAGAAGTCGGAAGAGCTTATTTGATCAGAAGACGCAGATGACTCAAATCTTGCATACAAAACCAAACCGGCTTCAGCATTCGCCGAAGAAGACCCCCCCCCCACACCCCTCCATTGCTGATGGTTTAGATACATTAGATTAACAAGACACAGCTTATACTTAACAGCAACGGGGTGGGGGGAGAATGACCTGAGGGCAGCGCTGTTAGGACGAATAATCCTTAAAGAAAAGCTTAGATACGAACGCAGACCACCCTATGCTAAGCCCACACATCGATGTGGGGTACACGTAGTGCACTTTAAACAGACATGTCTCCCATAATCCACAGAGTGAACTCGGTCCCAGATTGAGGACGTCACGGCACTATTTTGAAGATAATCATGAAGAATTTTCCCTGGATAACTCAGCCATTTCTCAACCGATTTTGAAATGGTTTACAGATTTGAAGCCTGTTGAATTCTGGTCTTGATTAATGCCAGATTTAACGGGAACAGGCAATCAATAAGGATTACAGGGTACCATCTCGGTACACTAAAAGCGCCATCCTATCTAGGTCGTAACTACGCGCTCCATATAAACAGCGTACCGGCGCGCGCATGCGCTTTAACGAACTGTCGGTTTTTTCGACACGCTATCTCTCCCATAGGCCTATATGCGCTTATGGCTCTACCCAGAGGGGCGTGTTCAGGAAACGAATCCAGACCGGGCGGCACGTACCCAGCTTAGCTTGTACTCCCGCATCCGACCGGTCGATCCGAACTACACCAGCTTCATGAGTTCTGGTATTTGATATATTGTTTAATTAGATATCCCAAACAATCCGATATTCATGCCGAGTGGCAGTAAACTTAAAGCATAGCCCTACACATTAAACCGTTAATTTTTTTATTTTTTTTAATATTCATAGTCTAAGAACAAATATTTTCATCTTTGTAATGGTGTATGTCATTGTGTTTGATATGCCAATACAAGGATCGATTGATTGACTGATTAATAATGAATCTCCAGGATTAGCTCGAATGTTAAATACACAAAACATTAACACTTGATTAAAAACAAATGAAGACGTCATAAATAAGCATTTATGATGAAATAATGCGAAATACACACTACTGGGTTGAATCACGCGCAGAGACGTCATACCTAATCATGCCCATAGAATGAAATTCAACTGCCAAATTAAAATAAAAACAGATTTTGAGTTAACAATTATGGTAGAAAAAGGGAAAACAAAATTTGAAAAATTAGAGAAAAATTACAAAAAACGCTGAAAAGACAGGCAATATGAAAGCATGGCGAAATGACTCCCCGAAATCATGATGACACAGAAGAACTTAGCTTTCATTCCTTCTTCCTTTATGGGTTATTTCTCCTTTCTTAGCATCTTTTTGTTCTTGTGGTCATTATTCTTGGTGCCATTCTCTTCCCTATGTATCCTCAAATGATTCTATTTCCTTTCAGCGACTGTCAGATTTAGACTAAGAATTACACTAGAATCAGGGCAACAAATTAACTCCCTTTGGTTAAAATAAATGTCAACCTGCCGACGTAAGAGGAAGAGTGAAAAAAGGCTGAACTGCCCGAAGACAACTGGCTATCTAAAGCTGGATGAAAGGGAAAATTACGTATCTAGAGATAATGAGTAGAATACAGACTGACTCGGCTGAGTGAGACCATTCGAAATTAATTGATGATATGCGCATATAAAATAAGCTGCAACAAAAAAAAACCCTATGGCAACCAGTCGGAAGAGTCTTTAACTACGTTGAAAATTGTCACTGATAAAAGAATAAATGCTGAATATCTACAATTTCAAGTCTTCAAGACTGGCAATGCCTCGGTACGAATATTTTCAGCTATTAAACATTCCGGAAAGTAATTACGGAAATAAGACTAACTCTTAGGCAAGATGATGACTACATCCTAGGAAAGCCAACATGTAAACCGGACCTGAAGAACAAACCTGGAACCCCAGGAAGTTCTCTATCACCGGAAATCCAAAACATGAAGACCGAACCGGAAGTTAATCCTGGAACACTAGAAAGATCCATGAAAACCGGAAATGACCCTATCCGCGATGTACGAAATCTGGAAGTGGAAAAATAGGAAACGGAAATGCGCAAACTGAAGTCGACAACCGGAAACTGAACAGGATCCTACAGACCCAGATGTACACTACAAAACCAGAATTTGTATAGGAACCGGAAATACACAAACCGGAAGCGGAAGAACCGGAAATGGAAACCGGAAGTATCCCCGGGTCTTGGAGACCAGCATCTACTAAGTACAGACCGTAAGTTCTTGCTAAACCGGAAGTTACCAAACTTCCTGACTGCATTAAGCTGGACAAAGGTGCTCTATTAACGTTCCTGGCTTCTGGTATGACCGAAAACTTAACGTTGGCATAGGCTTTGTGGTCGGGGACTTCAGTCGCCGCCACCACTGCTTGAGCCCTTCCTCAAGACATGTGGATTTTACCTGGTGACCTACTAGAGTTCACCTTCGAGAGCCTCTTCCTAATCTCTAATTTTCTGTTTTGGTGACCGAATCTCCTGCCTGGACGTGAGGGAAGTAGGCTTCTCTCATTTGCGGCCACGCCCGCTAACCTTCTGGTTATCGTCTGATCCTTAGGCGCGCGGATGGCTGACGATATTCGCTCATCTAATGATTTCGTCAAGACGGTCGCAAGACTTGAATCTGGCAAAAAGGGCTAACACGGAATCAGAATTAGATGAAGTGCAACCCCACCACCAGGCCCTCCGTTGTTGCTGGTTTAGAAACAGAAGGATTAGCAAAAGACACAGCTTTAGCCTTTGAAGCAACGGGGGAGGAGCAATCAGAGGACAACGTGGACTTGGCTACAAAATCCTTAAAATATGCTTTAGAAACAGTCGACGACTATCCTTTGCATACGTGCATTGCTTTCAAACTTTCTTAGGGATATAAAACGAAATGCACCCAAAGATTTGATTCTAGAAATAAGTGAATATAAATGCTCTTTAGTTTAATTGAGGGTTAGAAATGATGATGATGACTTAGGCATTTTGTTTACTACGAGAATGGGATACTACCACGAAAACTGGCAACACATATATAGAGTATACAATGTAGTAAAAACCACGAAATACTCGATAAACATAAATTAGGGAGGATAAGCTTCATAGTAGGCATAATCATGAATTGAAGTACTCTCAAATAAGCTGAACTCAGCGCAAAGCTATAAAAACTTAGGTGGAATATGTGCAGACTGTACTGCTTGCAGAATATTTGAAGTGAATCTGTTTCCTATTTGGGCTCCTATGCGCATGCATGAGTGTGCTTAGTGACAGGTGTCACCAATGAGTGAGTACAGACTGGTGCCAGTCTCTATCAGGTCATATGCTGGGGGTGTACCCTACTAGTAGCCTGGTTGAGGGTATACATAGAAATGGAATAGGCATATGGGGGTTTGTCAGCAAGCATAAAAATCTTATTCTGGTGGCTAAATGCAGAGTAGTTGATTTAGCAAGCAGTGATTGAAGGTAATGGATGTTTTTGTGGTGTAATAACAACTTGTGTTTTTGCATTAAATTTTCACCCAAAATCTTGGACCTACAAAGGTGAATCCTTCAAAAGGCACATCTATCCATTGCAAAGAAGCCACCTGCCAAGTTTCATTAAATTACATTAAGAGATTCTGTATGATATGGTGTTTACGAGCAGTGACAAAAATCACGGATTTTTGCATTAAAAATCCCATTTTCACACGAAATCTTGGACCTATAAAGATGAATTCTTCAAAAGGCACACACATGTGTATTAGGTGTCCCTAAAAAGCGGATTTATAATGAATAGTATCTTAAAATCTTTAAACTGTATGCTCTAACAACTCTGGCCATAAGCATTTAAAGTAACCTAAGACCAACTCAGTCCTGAATCCTGAATAGTAGACAGATACAAAACAGTATCGTCTCTACCTCAAGACACCAGGCTGCTTAATCTACCACAAGGGTAACGCCAGGCTACCTACATTAACAGCTGCACAGATGACTCCTTGTGGATGGTGAAATTAAGAAATAGTAAATATGACCACAAGTTGTCTAGAACAAGAGGTATTAGAAGATATAAAAAATACAGCTGGTATATTGTCGCAGGATACTATCTATTACATGTACCGGAGCCTGCCCGTGACTAAATATTTAAATATTCAGTGAAAATAAATGAAATGTTCAAATTATTATTTGAAGAGGCCCAAGTGGTGAGACGCTTAAAGCTCTCGAGCCTACATTGTACATGCATGACATAATGTACGTATATGTAATTCTTGAATGACTTCAACATATTTGGTCTAAACATGTGCTGGCAGAATGGTTTATTGAGGGTTGCAATTAGGAAACTATAATCCTACTTTGGAAACTCAAACCATTTTCATGAAAAGTAGGTCATGATAACATACTTTTGGGGACACCTTTAGCATACAATGCATCCATAGACCAACTTTGGCTGCAGTATACAATAAACTCTTGAAACTTCAGCCAGAAGAGGAATTTCCTATGATGCTCAGTGAAACATGAAAAGGTTACACTGACCTAATTATGAGATGTGATATACCCCTAGCGTACAATAGATCAATACACCATGTTTAATTACTGCATCCGAAAACCTATGATATGCAGTGAACCATGGAAAGGTCATGCTCACCTACTTTTGACACATGAGACACCTTTAGGCTATGATTCATCCATACACCAAACGTGGCGATTATGTAGACGTCTTGAAACTGTGCTCGGGATTTAAAAAATGTTTTATGCTGTTCAGGGAACCGTGAAAAGTAGGTTACGCTTAACTAAATTTGACATAAAGGACACCATTAGACAATAATGCATCCACACACCAAACTTGGTTACTGTATAAGAAATTCTTGAAACTACAACCTGGTCAAGGATTTTCTATGACGTTCAGTGAACTGTGAAAAGGTCACTGACCTAATTTTGACACAGGACATACCATTAGCCAACAAAGCATCCATACATTATAAACCCATTCCAAAATCAATCAAATCAATACAAAATTCTAATATGGCGACCAAGACAAGTTTTGATTGGTTGATGGTGGCCATGTTTTTTTAAAGTAATACCTTCCCTTGAACAAACTCGAATGGTCCTTAGTTCCTAAATATATTTCCCAAATTTCTCCCTGATACTGAACAAGAGCTCCGCAAACGGCGCATTATACCCCGCCATGATAACAAACGAATGAATGAGAGCTATAATTAGAAAATATTTTTTTCTTCGTCAGACCCATCACACCAGTCATCCTTATGAAGTGTCAAAGCGATCTGTTAAACGGTCAAGGAGGTATCGTCCGGAAAACAATTTTCAAGATGGCGACCGCTGACTGGCAGCCATATTGGATTTCGGATTATCATAAATTTTGATGTTTCTTCACCAGACTTATTCCAATGACCCTAGGAAGTGATCTGCTAAATGGCAACGGAGATATCATCCAGAAACCAACTTTCAAGATGGCAACCCATGGCTGGCGGCCATCTTGTAGTTCAATCATCGTCAATTTCGATAGGTTTGTTTCTCCAGACCTAGTCCAACCACTCCATTAAGTTTCAAAGCGATCCGATAAACGGTAACGAGTTATCATCTGGAAACCAATTTTCAAGTTGGCCACCGCTGGCTGGCGGCCATCTTGGAGTTCATATCATTGTCAATCTCAATAGGTTTCTTCCCCAGAGGTAGTCGAACCACACCAAGAAGTTTCATAGCAATCCGATAACGATGTTATCATTTGCAAACCAATTTTCAAGATGGCCACCGGTGGCTGGTGGCCATCTTGGATTTCGGATCATTGTCGATTTCGATAGGTTTCTTCCTCATACCACTCCATGAAGTTTCAAAGCGATCCGATAAACGGTAACGGAGTTATCATCCGCAAACCAATTTTCAAGATGGCCTCCAGTGGCCGACGGCCATCTTGGATCATTGTTGATTTCAATGTTTCTTCCTAAGACCTAGTCCAACGACTATGAAGTTTCAAAGCAATGCAATAAACAGTAACGGAGTTATCATTCGGAAACCAATTTTCAAGATGGCCGCCAGTGGCTGGCGGCCATCTTGGATCACGAATAATCGTTGATTTCGATAGGTTTCTTCTCCAGACCTAGTCCAACCACTCCATGAAGTTTCAAAGCGATCCGATAAACGGTAATGGAGTTATCATCCGGAAACCAATTTTCAAGATAGCCACCAGTGGCTGGCGGCCACCTTGGGCTTCGGATCATCGTCGCTTTCGATAGGTTTCTTCCCCAGACCTAGTCCAACCACCCTATGAAGTTTCAATGCGATCCGACAAACGGTAACAGAGTTATCATCCGGAAACCCCTCTGCCGCCAGCCATCCTGCCCGGACGGCACCATTATATAATAATAAAACATTTGGCGGGGTATAAAAATGATTCTAAAAAATCTGCCAAAATCCAAGATGGCCACCGGCTAAATTTGCCGATCGGCTTCGTTTGAAGAAATTTACATCTGCATGGTCAAAGGATGTTTCCTGCCAAATTTGGTTGAAATCTGCTCAATAGTTCTTGAGAAATTGTTTAAGAGGTTGTTGGATAACGGATGGCCAGTTGCCATGGCATAAGCTCACTTGGCCACTCAGGAAAAGCCCCTTTAACCCTCGTCGGCCAAAAGCGGCTTCTGTAGTTGGCATGGGAAATGTTCATATACAGACCAATTAGCCTATTTCGGAAAATTTACCGCTGGCATGACTAGCTCGATAAACGAGTCAATCATTCCAGTGGTCAATTTTAAACAAGGCAAATCAATAAATTGATGTATGCTCCCCGAAGGCATACTCTGCAGAGAAACTGAATGGATAACCCTGAAGGCATATGCTTCAGGGAAAGGTTTTGAACTGTGGCTCAGACAATGAATCTAAATGTATGTGAGAATGGTACTATAATGAATGAGGTTTGCACGAGGACATTGTTTTGCCATCAGTAAAATACACATGCATTGTGCCAGTAATACTAATATATATATATATATATATATATATATATATATATATATATATATATATATATATATGCAGGCCACACCAAGCAATTAGTACAGGCCACACAAGCAATTAGTAATATGTGCATTACAGTCTACTGGCTACTCAAACCAATAGCTGTTTCCAGTGCCACCTCGTGGAGGATCTACATTATACAAATGCAGCCGGTAAATGTACAAGAGGCCCAATGGGCCTGTATCGCTCACCTGGAACATTGGCATTTCAACTAATCTTACTTAAGTTTTACATCCATCGGTGTTACTTCTAATGACTTTCAGTAAAATGGTTTAGTTTTCGAGATATTGACAACAATCGCTGGACTGTTTTTTTGCATTAGTGATTTTGAACAATGTTTAAGTAAAAATAGATGATATCAGTGCTAACTACAGCTGGTTTCTTAACTGTCTCATTGCTGCAAGCCAGTGCAGCCAATAATTTCAATTTTCAAAAGCTCTTCACTTGTTGAATATTTTGAAAACAATTCGATTGAAAGTTGTTGGTGGCTTAGCCACCAACAATTTCAGTCCAATTGTTTTCAATATATTTATCAGGTTCAGAGATATAACCTTTGGAATATGTCGTCTGCAAAAACTCAGATGGTTATTAGAGGTGTAAATACAATTGAAGAAAATGGTCTCTAAAGGCAGGTAGGTGGTCTTTATAGTAGGTTATTGCCCACCACCACACAATCCATGTAACACATGCACATCTGGCTGAATCACCAAGTTAGCAGAGAGGTAGCGTGAGCTGGAGTTGATTTAAAAAATAATTTGACTGAAATCATTGCTGCCTTAGGCAGCAACAACTTTCACTGCTGCCTAACGCAGCAACAACTTTCAATCAAATACATTTCAAAATATTTTTAAGAGCATAGATGTCAGAGCACATAATACATATCTTAAACTTTTCGGCAGTACTGAAAGGTCAATCCGTTAATTGGAATTTAATATCTAGTTTGGCAACAAAATCTGATATAGTGATAAATCAATGGACGGTGGAAACAAACCTATATTTGCCATATGAAAGTGGACTGCAAATATTTAAGGAGTGGTAACTCTGGTATTTGACGTCCTATCAGTTTCATTTTCAAAACACAGATATTAGATGCCAACATTAACATTGTGACCAAGTTTGGTGTCAATCCGTCAAGAAATAACAAAATGAGCTGCCATTGTTGGTGAGACAGACAGACAGATGGATGGATGGACATACAGAAGACAGATGCGGTCATCGCTATATGACAGCTGACTGACAAGTAAGCGGAGTTAAGAAAACCAATTTGGGCTTCAAAATCCATCAAATAAAAAAATAGAATATGGCAACCAAACACGCTAAAATTTGATTGGTCCACGGTGGCCATGTTTTTTACCGATCAACTTCCCATGAACAAACTTTAATGGCCCTTAGTCCATAATCATATCACACAAATTTCAGCCCGATCCGTTCAGCGGTTCTGCAGAATGTCGTTTTCACGAAAACTATGTCATCCAAGATGGCTGCCGAACCATTTGGCCAATCAAGTTCCTTCGAACAAACTTGGTTCAGCTCTTGCCCTATATGATATTTTGTGAGTTTTGAATCGATCCACCAAGCGGTTTCGGAGAAGATTTTTAGTCATTTCCTAAAATCGGCCAAAATCCAAGATGGCCAAGTCGTTTAAAGAAAAAAGTTGACGGACAGACAACAGACGGCGACATGGCATAAGCTCACTTGGCCATTCTGGCCAGGTGAGCTAATAAATTGATAAGAAGCGAATCTTATTACCGCATTTAACTGGAAATAAGGGTTGTGTAAGCTGTTGCTGTCAATTATATAACAGCAACAGCACTGTCTATGACAGCAATGGTGTTTACAAACTGTACAGCAGCCTTTCTAATAATGGCTTTGTAACAATTAATCTTTAGACATTGGTGTGACAAGGGTTGAATAGTCAGGCTGAAAACTGTTGCTGCACTTGACAGTAACAGACATCGTCAGCAAAACTATTTTCAAAATGCTCATCACCATGCTACATGCTATCCAACAAAACTTGTGAATAACGCAATACTGAACTAAATTTATTGCTAGAATTAATTGGCTTTAACCCTTTAACCCTCAAATTTATTCAAGACAATTGAAATTTTCTCAAAGAAAATGTCCACTTGCAGACCAAGAGAAGACTATTTTTGAAAATTTATCATTTCAGTGGTAAATTTCCAAAAACCGTCTTCTTTTAGTCGGCAGAAGCCCTTTTTTGCTGATATGAGTGTTAAAGTGTTAATGATGAATTAATTAAATAAATCTTTTAGAATCAGTATGTGAACATGGTACACTTCATCAGCTCACTACCTCACAGGGTATTAACTTCATTTCAATCTTGGGAATTAGAGTTGTGGTTTTAAATTACAAGATTAAATGTTTTCCTATGCTGGCTAAATATCTAAGATATGTCTTGTGTGTGCTGACATCTATAACTTTGAATATTTTGATATCTATTTGATAGAAAGTTGTTGCATTCTAAGGAAGCAATGACTCAGTCAAATTATTATTTTGAACTAGTGAACAACTGCTGCTAAGTGAGTTGGGTCACTCTGTCAAATGATTACAAGGGTTTTAGAATGCAGTTAAACATGCTATAAAGACCACCTGTACTAAATGCCAATTTTACTACATGCCGCCAAGCCGTTTATCTGATAGATTCAGAAATGGCATGGTTGAAATCAGCATGCTCATAACCCTGTAGCAAACAACTTTTGGCTTCAAAATCAATCAAATAAAAAAATCCAATATGGCCGCCAAACATGCTGTATTTTGATTGGCCCACTGTGGCCATGTTTTTTGACAGATCAACTTCCCTTGAACAAAGTTTAATGGCCCTTACTCCCCAATCATATCTGTCAAATTTCGACCTGATTCCTTCCGCTGTTCTACAGAAGTAATTTTTGCTAAAACTAGGTCAACCAAAATGGACGCTGAACCATTTGGCCCAGCAAGTTCCCTTGAACAAACTTAGTTCAGCTCTTGCCATAGATCATATTTCATGGGAGTTGCTTCAATCCACCAAGCGGTTTCGGAGGTTTTTAAAGGTTTCTAAAAATCGGCCAAAATTCAAGATGGCCGATCGGCTTCGTTTGAACAAATTTGAATCTCTACACCCTAAGGATGCTTCCTGCCATATATAATTGAAATCGGCCCAGAAGTTCTCGAGATGTAGACATTTTAAATTTCCCATTGCCTTAGTATTGGAGCTTTTGGCGGGAAAATGATCGAAGATGGCCGCCAAACTGTTTATCCGACAGCTTTGAAAATTGCAAATTTGTGATCAGAATACCCAAAAACATATATAAAACCAATTTCAGCCTCAAAATCCATCAAAAAAAAAAATCCAATATGGCCACCAAACATGCTGTATTTTGATTGGCCGACTGCACCATGTTTTTTGACGGATTAACTTCCCTTGAACAAACTTTAATGGCCTTTAGTCCCTAATCATATCTGCCAAATTTCGGCCTGATCCCGTCAGCGGTTCTGGAGAAGTTGTTTTCGCTAAAACTATGTCAACCAAAATAGCCACTGAACCATTTGGCCAATCAAGTTCCCTTGAACAAACTTGGTTCAGTTCTTGCCCTAGATAATATTTCATGGGATTTGCTTCAATCCACCAAGCGGTTTCGGAGATTTTTAAAGACATTTCCTAAAATTGGCCAAAATCCAAATTGGCCACTGGCCAAATTGCCCGATCGGCTTCGTTTGAACAAACTTGGATCCCTATGCCCTAAGGATACTTCCTGCCAAAGATAACTTATATCGGCCTAGTGGTTCTTGAGAAGAAGTCGTTTAAAGGAAAAAGTTGACGGACGGACACCATGGCATAAGCTCACTTGGCCATTCTAGCCAGGTGAGCTAATAATATACAGGTCATGCAAGGTGATATCTCATAAACAAGACCCAAGGGGCCTGTATCGCTCCTCTGGGGAGTAGGAATGATTCGGTGGGCCGTCATTCTTTTGGTCTGGCGGGATTTGCCCTAATGAACAATTTGTTAAGGATAGCTTAATAAAAGCAAAATCTAAGTTTCTCTAAATAAACAGACTTAGACTTTGCTTGGCACCATATGAAAAATACATATAAAAACTATGTTCAAAATGAACAGAGATATTTTCTGTAATAATCAATACCAAGTTTGGTGACCATATGTTAAAGTCTTGAAACTATGGCCCGGAGAAACATTTTCTGTAATATTCAGTTGACCATGAAAAGTAGGTCAACATGACCTACTTTTCATACTGTGCACACCTCCTCCCTAAGATGCATCCACATACCAAGTTTGGTGACCATATGTGATCTTGAAACTATGGCCCGGGCAAACATTTTCTGTGATATTCAGGCAACCATGAAAATTAGGTCAGCATGACCTACTTTTGATACTCCGCAACCTTTTCCATAAGATGTATCCACGTATCAAGTTTGGTGACCATATGCGAGTCTTGAAACTATAGCCTGGACAAACATTTTCTGTGATATTCAATCGACCATGAAAAGTAGGTCAGCATGACCTATGCTTGACCTGCTTTTCATACTCTGCACACCTCGCTAAGATGCATCCACATACCAAGTTTGGTGAGCACATGTGCAAGTCTTGAAACTATGGCACGGACAAAACTTCTGTGATATTCAGTCGACCATGAAAAGTAGGTCAGCATGACATGCTTTTCATACTCTCGATAAGATGCATCCACATACCAAGTTTGGTGACCATATATGCAAGTCTTCAAACTATGGCGCGGACAAAGATTTTCTGTGATATTCAGACGACCATGAAAAGTAGGTCAGCATGACATACTTTTGACCTACTTTTCAAACTCCGCACACCTTCTCCATAAAATGCATCCACATACCATGTTTGGTGACCATATGTGAGTCTTGAAACTATGCCCTGGACAAATGGATGGATGGATGAACGGACGGACGGAGCAACATTTAATACCTGTGGGCTTATCTTATTATGAGCTTAATTTCGTACAAACTTGTGAGCTTACAAAATAATTCTGAAAATTTATGGTTATGAGCTCCTTAACTGTCTAAACATTGTGAGTTTTTCTAGTTTGAGAACAAATTAAAAATTATAGTCATAGGTAAATTATAGTCACGACTAGTCACACACACGCGCACACACAAACACACTGTGGAACTCGCCTGCTGCAGTGCAGTCAAATACAATATGGCGTCCCCACTCCTCCAGCTTAAAAATATTGTGAGCTTATGTCAACAAAAATGCGGGAATTGTGATTAGTGTAAGGGACGCAACTCCTTTGAACAAGTCCATGGCAATACACAGTTGATGAATCCACATATTATGAAATTATTTTAATCAATAGTTTTTCTTACAGATAAACCCACTAGCATGATTTTTTTGCATTTTTTGTGTCATATTATGAGCTTAAGCTCACAATATTATTAAGCTCATAAACATGTCCTGCACCAAAGGTTAAGCTCATAAGTGACAAATTTTAGAGCGGACGGACAAACCAGCGACTATATGCTCCTGCAAATTTTTTTTCGGGGAGCATAAAAATTGTCTTCTCTTGGTCTGCAAATGGACATTTTTGACAAGAAAATTTAAATTTTTCTTGAAGAAATTTGAGGATTAAAGGGTTAAAATGATTTTATTTAAGCAGCTAAATTATAATCCCTCATACGCTCCCAAGCGTGGTGATAATAATAATAATAATCTTAAAACATTAAAACTGTATGCTCTAACAACTATGGGCATAAGCATTTAAGTAACCTAAGACCAACTCTCAAGAGCAAATTAGTCCTGAATCCTGAATAGTAGACAGATACCAAAACAGTATCGTGTCTACCTCAAGACACCAGGCTTCTTAATCTACCACAAGGGTAACGCCAGGCTAGCTACATTAACAGCTGCACAGCTGACTCCTTGTGGATGGTGAAATTAAGAAATATTCCTAGAAGTTATCTATATAGATATCCCAAAAACCTATATAAAACAATTTCAGCCTCTATCAAATAAAAAAATCCAATATGGCCACCAAACATGCTCTATTTTGATTGGCCCACCGCAGCCATGTTTTTTGACGGATCAACTTCTCTTGAACAAACTTTACTGGCCCTTAGTCCCTAATCATATCTGCCAAATTTTGGCCTGATTGCTTCAGCGGTTCTGGAGAAGTAATTTTCGCCAAAACTAGGTCAACCAAGATGGCCACTGAACCATTTGACCAATCAAGTTCCCCTGAACAAACTTGGTTGAGCTCTTGCCCTGGATCATATTTCATGAGGTTTCCTTCAATCCCTCAAGCGGTTTCGGAGATTTTCAAAGATGTTTCTAAAAATCGGCCAAAATCCAAGATGGCTGCTGGCCAAATTGGCCGATCGGCTTCGCTTGAACAAACTTGGATCCCTATACCCTAAGGATTCTTCCTGCCAAATATAATTGAAATCATCCCAGCGGTTCTTGGTCGTTTTAAAGGAAAAGTTGACGGACGGACACACGACGGCCACCACGACATAAGCTCACTTGGCCTTTCAGGCCAGGTGAGCTAATAATGGTTGGCTATAAAGACAATTTAATTTCAGGTCAAAAATCTAGGTCACACAATCATTAAGTGCATCCAGAAACACACATTTTTAGCCATAAATCGGGAATGCATGTAGGTAGTCACCAAATTTGGCACGGCACATCCATTCAAATTATAAGATTCAGGACAAAACACCAAATATCTAAGTAACGAGGTCACAAAGTGCATACTGGAATAGACACTTTTGGCCGTAACTCTGTATTGCAAGAAAGTTGAATCACCAGATTTAGCACACCCCTTTATATTGTGACAGATTATGATTGCCGAGGTTGAGGTCAATGAATGAATTATCTATGTCACTGGGTCACTAAGTGCATTGTGAAGACAGGGTGGAAAGTCATGAATCAGCATCTCCCTTGAGTGCATTCTAGTTTAAAATAATTTTATTCAAGCAGCAAAATTATAATCCTCCTATGCTCACTTCCGCCAAACAGGATGAAAATAGTAATCTTAAAACTGTATGCTCTAACAACTATGGCCATAAGCACTTAAGTAACCTAAGGCCAACTCTCAAGAGCAAATTAGTCCTGAATCCTGAATAGTAGACAGATACCAAAACAGTATCGTGTCTACCTCAAGACACCAGGCTGCTTAATCTACCACAAGGGTAACGCCAGGCTAGCTACATTAACAGCTGCACAGCTGACTCCTTGTGGATGGTGAAATTAAGAAATATGCCTAGAAGTTATCTATATAGATATCCCAAAAACCTATATAAAACAATTTCAGCCTCTATCAAATAAAAAAATCCAATATGACCACCAAACATGCTCTATTTTGATTGGCCACCCGCAGCCATGTTTTTTGACGGATCAACTTCTCTTGAACAAACTTTACTGGCCCTTAGTCCCTAATCATATCTGCCAAATTTTGGCCTGATCGCTTCAGCAGTTCTGGAGAAGTAATTTTCGCCAAAATTAGGTCAACCAAGATGGCCGCCGAACCATTTGACCAATCAAGTTACCCTGAACAAACTCGGTTGAGCTCTTGCCCTGGATAATATTTCATGAGGTTTCCTTCAATCCCTCAAGTGGTTTCGGAGATTTTCAAAGATGTTTCTAAAAATCGGCCAAAAATCCAAGATGGCCGCCGGCCAAATTGGCCGATCAGCTTCGCTTGAACAAACTTGGATCCCTATACCCTAAGGATGCTTCCTGCCAAATATAATTGAAATCATCCCAGCGGTTCTTGGTCGTTTTAAAGGAAAAGTTGACGTACGGACACACGACGGCCACCACGACATAAGCTCACGTGGCCTTTCCGACCAGGTGAGCTAATAATGGTTGGCTATAAAGACAATTTAATTTCAGGTAAAAAATCTAGGTCACACGATCGTTAAGTGCATCCAGCAACATACATTTTTAGCCATAAATCGGGAATGCATGTAGGTAGTCACCAAATTTGGCACATCCATTCAAATTATAAGTTTCAGGACAAAACACCAAATATCTAAGTAACGAGGTCACAAAGTGCATACTGGAATAGACACTTTTGGCCGTAACTCTGTATTGCAAGAAAGTTGAATCACCAGATTTAGCACACCCCTTTATATTGTGACAGATTATGATTGCCGAGGTTGAGGTCAATGAATGAACTATCTATGTCACTTGGTCACTAAGGGCATTGTCAAGACAGGGTGGAAAGTCATGAATCAGCATCTCCCTTGAGTGCATTCTAGTTTTAAATAATTTTATTCAAGCAGCAAAATTATAATCCTCCTATGCTCACTTCCGCCAAACAGGATGAAAATAGTAATCTTAAAACTGTATGCTCTAACAACTATGGCCATAAGCACTTAAGTAACCTAAGGCCAACTCTCAAGAGCAAATTAGTCCTGAATCCTGAATAGTAGACAGATACCAAAACAGTATCGTGTCTACCTCAAGAAACCAGGCTGCTTAATCTACCACAAGGGTAACGCCAGGCTAGCTACATTAACAACTACACAGCTGACTCCTTGTGGATGGTCAAATGAACAAATTTTAAATATGGCCATAAGTTGTCTAGAACAAGCGGTATTAGATGATGATACTGTCTGAAACAATGTACAGTACTTGGGCCTGTCCTGGAATAGTCAGCGAAAACACATGAAGAGCTATCACAAGATCGCAAATAGCTTACTGCTAGCAAAACTGTCATAAGATATAATGGACCATGAGATACACACTCATTTTGAACAATCAAAATGCCCATTGCATTACCTAACCAGTAAGCAAGCTTCAAGATTGAACAATAAAGCCTAACTGCATGAAGGTAATCTGAAGTACAATGACTACTAGCCCACTAAGGCTAAAACAAAATGAGATGACAACTGGAATAATTTCTAAATCTAATTTCTGTGAAGGTTTAGCTCAGTGGTTAATAAGTATTCTTTTATATGATTGCCATGTTTTTTTACGTCTCAATCTCCTTTGAACATACTTTAATGGCCCTTAATCCCAAATCATATTACACAAATTTCATCCAGATCTATTCTGCGGTTCTGGAGAAGTCATTTTCGCAAAAACTAGTTCATCCAAGATGTCCACCGAACCATTTGGTCAATCAGAGTTCCCCTGGACAAATTTGATCCAGCTGTTCATGATATTTTGAATCAATCCCCAAAGTGGTTTCGCCAATTTTTAAAGAAGCATTGAAAAATCAACCAAAATCTAAGCTGGCCAATGGCCAAAATGGCCGCCCGACTTCCTTTGAACAAACTCGGATCTCTATGCCCTAAGGATGCTTCCTGACAAATAAAATTGAAATCAGCCCAGTGGATCTCGAGAAGACATTTTAAATTTCATATTGCTTTAGTATGAGTTTTTGGCAGGAAAGTCTTAGCATCAGCTAAATCAGCATTCTTATTTCATATGCTACTTTTGCCTATATTGTGAGAAACACATTTTCAAGTACTTTTCAATGCAAATTTAAAATTCAAGCACTTTCTAGGACTGATACTAAAATTCAAGTGCTTTTCAAATTTCTATGAACCCTGAATTAGAAAGCAGTTCATGATGTAGATGGTATTGCATCAGGACTATATACCGAGTCAGAATCTTCTGTTCTGAATTTCCTGGACAACACTCAGTAATTTGTCAAAGCAACTCTGGTGTGATTGGCACGCATTGTGTCCGTGTGGTGCCATGGGACCGCTTTTTTATCCCCATTACGCCCTTGTCCTTCGACTGCATTTCGACGTGTGGCTCGGGCACCACTTTCTATGTCGTGTCACCTTCTGCGCTGGAAGGGCACCCTACAGCTCGAGGAGCTTCTTGGTCTCGCTTCGGTGTTTGGTTATTGCTCTGATGGCGTCTCTCGCTTCTTTCTGACCGGGTGGCTTCATCAACAATGCATGAATGCCGTTTCGAGGCCACTTGATTCCGACCGTAGATCTGTCAATTTCTTATATGTTCGTAAACTGCGGTGGTTAGGTATAAGCCCATTGCTTTGCTATGTAGGAATGCTGCATCATCTCTTGGTGGTTGATACGGGACACTAGGCAGGAACGTAGGCATCGGTTTCTCTCTGTCTGGCTTGGTAGCAGCCTGTCACATTGCACCTTGATGGGCACTGTTTTACAGACAGAGTTCTGTCATAGGTGACAGGTGCCCAAATCCACGTGTTCAGCTCAATTTTTGGTGCGCTGTATGCAGCTGGCGTGTCATGTATTGCCTCTTTGGTGGATGGCCTCCGGGCAAGTGGGCTGGAACTGGTCAAAAAGACCACGGAAAGTGGTCTACTTTCCTCTGGTAACCCATTCATCTTTTTCGAGTGTGGGTGCTCCAGCTCTGGGCACCATATAGCTCTCTGCTGGTGGCAGTGCCGGTATGGCTTGCTTGCCATCAAGTTACTTCTTAGTGTGTTAGTGCAGGCAGGGACGCGAGTGCAACTACTTCTTATGCCGTGTTTGTCCTCTGATGCGTGAAGGTTTCTTGGATGAAGAAGGGTAATCTTCTCTGCCTTAAGAGTCAATCTTAAGACTGTATGCCATGATCATTTGACACCCAGTCTCAAACGATCTCAGTATAAGGTCTTAAGAATACTTAGACTGAAGCTAAGACAGAGATAATATTACAATATTACCCAACCCCACAAGAAATATAGGACAATATTGAAAACCATTCATCGCATGAGGCACACTAGATGCAATTGAAGTATGGAAATCTGTAGTTTTCTTGAAATAGAGTAACCTGTTGATTTAATTGTTGTTTGAAAACAGTTTAGACATAGCAAAAAGGTTAACCTGTAGCACTAGTGATGTAAATTCACTAAAATAAATATGTATCTGTATTCTGAATAGTCCTAATCATCGGATAAACCACAAAATTCATTGAAATCTGATACATAATTTTTGACTAAACTGTCATTAGAAAGGGCGTTGAAAGTCTCATTGTACATGTACTTAATTTCTAACTGATTTCAACATATTTGGTCTAAATAGCTGAAAATAACTCAAATTCGACTCGTTGATGTGTTATTAATGGTCATGTTGGTTCTAATAAGGAAACTATAATCTTAGTGATGCCACAGCGCCTATCACGTGTACAAATCTGAACTCTTGAAACAACCGCAAGAATTTTTGATAGTCAGTGAATCCTGAAAAGTAGGTCATGACGACATACTTTGGGTATGTAACACCTTTAGCATACAATGCATTCATACACTAATTTTGGCTACAGTATACAAAACAACTGTTTAAACTTCAGCCAGAACTGGAATCTTCTATGATGTTCAGTGAACCATGATGATGTATCCATACACTAAGTGTGGGGACTATGTGAAAAAGTCTTTACATGTATATACGATGGTCTCAATAGCTTTTATGGTGGTCACAGTGAACCATGAAATGCAGTGAAAAGTACGTCACAGTGGCTATTAAACATTATCCCATACTGGATCCAAACACCAAGTTTGGTTATTGTATATGGAAGCTGACATGAACTGCCTGAATAATTTACTATTGATTCCATAGGGTAAATTACCAGAAACGTGGCCAGTCTGACCTAGTTCTTATATGGGTTGTAGCGTATGACCAAATGTACCCACCCACTAGAGCTGGGCGGTATTGACAGTTACATGACGGTATCGGTACCATGAAAAAATACTGCGGTACCACGGTTTACCATCATCTGAGGTTGAGGCATGCCACGAAATTTGAATTTTTTTCATTTCCTTTTCATTTCCATCTACAATCAACGGTGAAAAAAATTATGGCTATTGCGACTGCTTAGTTTCACGACTTTATTAGGTCACTATTTTTTTGGACATATCATTCGCGGGAATATCGGTCAGTGTGTGGTCGACTCGCTAACTATAACCCGCTGTTTGAGACATTGGAGCGCGCTATTTTCAATCTGGATTGTTCTTGCTATTAATGCGTGCAACCAGCAAACGGTAAATTTTATTTTGGCAGTCGAGCGCGTTGATAAACAAGAGTCCCGACAAAATCCGTGAGTATTTAAACGAGGCCAGTATTGTACTCTTTTATTTCTGTTGGAGTCGTATATTCGGTTACTCGCGAAAACAGGCCTATACACATGCATATAACACGACATTAAATACAGCCGATTCCAAAGCTTCTGATAATTTAAACGAAATCTAGGATTTCTTTTTTCACGAGAGAGTTGATACTTACCTCCCTAGATACTTTTGATATTGCTAAATATCGGCTTTCACTCAATAAAACACTCAGATTAAAAACAGTTAGGTGCCCCTACTGGGCAGGGAGTCAGAGGTAGTCCGGCGGATGCTCGCCCCACCACCGCGCATGCGCCGACTACTACTTCCTCTGGCTCATTTATTGGCTAACACATGCAACTACCAAGAGCCTGAAGACCGAGCCTCTGTGGGGCGGAGAGGCCGGGTCAGTATCTAGGGAGGTAAGTATCAACTCTCTCGTGAAAAAAGAAATCCTAGATTTCGTTTATTTCACATCAAGAGTATACTTACCTCCCTAATACTTTTGATATTGCCAGAATTCGAAAGTGAATCTGGCGGGAGGGAGGCGAGGTCAAAAGACCAGCTCTTCCCTATACGCTTTCAAGCGTTTAAGGCACTTATGACGTCTGAAACTGTGTGAAAACACAGTCAGGATTTGATAAACCATCGGATAACACAACCGATGTTTGAGAGATGACCGATTTGTCATATGCGCTCCCCCCCCCCCCCTTGGGAGGAAGATTAAATGACCTCAATGTCCTACACGCTCTCTACGTACTAGTGCCAAGTACTATAGGACAGAGACGAAAAGGCTCCATTTTCGTATACTCTCTCTAAAGAACCACAACCCACATAAACCATCACCATATTAATAACACTGGGTAACGTGACAATACAAACAATGAACAACACATGAACAAGACTGACCTTGTTGTACTAGGAAGCTGTCATCATGAATCCAGTAGAGAAGGATGATACAGTCCCGACAAGTGGTTGTCACCGTCGCTGAATGGCGAAGTATATAAGCAATGCGGAAGCACTCTTCACAAACATAAAGCGGTTATTGTTTCAAAATCGACAAGGCGAGAGGGTTAGAGGTGTCACGGAGGTAATGGTCTGTAAAACTTGACTCACAGTGCCACTGAGCCACTGACATAATATCATCCACAGGGACCCCACTAAACAGGGCAGTGGATGCCACGACACCGCGGACACTGTGAGCCTTGGCCACGTCAACCTGTCGCCCGGTGGCGGATTTGTGACAAAATTGAATACATTCCACAATCCACCTAGAAATGGTGTCCTTAGATGCCCTACCATGGGGTTCAATATATGACAACCATAACGCTGACTGGTCGGTACGCCACTCCGAAGTACGCTGTTTGTACCGGAGCAGCGCCCGTACGGGGCACCATACTTTAGAATTAGGATCATATCTAGTTAAAGATGGCAAAAAAATAGGCTGACCTGGATATTTCAATGACTGATTTTTAGACAAGAAATTAATCCTAGGTAGAAGCTTAAGGCCTTCCCCTGTAACCACAAACCGGTCAACCTCGGCTGATAAGGCGTGAATTTCACTCCTACGCCTTGCCGAGGCCGCAGCAATTAAAAATACAGTTTTAAGAGTTAACATTTTCATAGAAATGGAACTAAGTGGTTCAAAAGGCTTATCACCTAGTACCTGGAGCACCAGTGATAAACTCCAAGACAGAATCAGTGGAGGATTCCTTGGTCTTAGATTGCCCATGCCTTTAATTAATACATTCAATGTACTTACTTCATCACTCCCCCTATTAGCCAAGCAAGGAATAACAGTCATTAAAGCTGACTTATAACCAGCAATAGAGTTAGGCTTGAGGCTATAGGCATCATATAGGTGACAGAGGAAATCAGCCACTACCTGAATAGATGATTCCATTGGATCAATACATCTTTTTGAGCACCATTCTGCAAATCTGTTGATTTTATAATTATATGCTCTGGAGGTTGACCCCCTCCTGGCTTTGGCCATAAACATGGCCGCTTGCTCAGAAAAGCCCTCCTTAATTCTAGATTCCTTGACAACATCCACGCAGTCAATCGGAACATTGACGGATTGTCGTGAAGGGCCTTGCCCTGGAAGATAAGGTTGTCCATCAGAGGCAGCGGAACCGGATTGCAGACCAGAAGGTCCAGCAGATCCGTATACCACGATCGGCTTGGCCAATCCGGGGCGATCAGAAGCACTTGGCACTCCTGCTGCCTGATTTTCTGAAGCACCTTTGGAATCAGGATTGCTGGGGGGAATGCGTATGCATACATTCCCTCCCAGCTGATAGCTAACGCATCTGTTGCGAAAGCGCTTGGGTCTGGAATCGGAGACGTACGTCGTCATCTTCGCATTCTTCTTCATCGCGAACAAATCTATGTTGGGTTTCCCCCAATGGTCGAACAGACGATCCGCCACACATTGATTTAGTTGCCATTCCGTGGGTAAAACACTCATCCTTCGGCTCAATGAGTCTGCTAGCAGATTTAACCTCCCCGGAATATGAACTGCTTTCAAGGTGATCCCATGATCCAGGCACCAACAAAGCAGTTTCCATGTCATCATACAGAGACTGGGCGACTTCGTTCCGCCCTGGCGGTTTATGTAAGTCACTACTGTTGAGTTGTCTGAACGAATTAGAACAATCTTGCCCTGAACTTTCTGTAAGAAATGTTCCAGGCCCAGGACTACTGCTCTTAGCTCTAGTAGATTGATATGTTCCTTGGACTGATCCAGATCCCAAAGCCCTGATACTGTGGACTCTTCCAGACAAGCTCCCCACCCCTCCATCGATGCATCTGTATACACAGTCACCTGAGGGTGGGGAGGGGTTAGCAAAACCCCCGGCAAGAGATTCTCTGTATTCAACCACCATTGCAGGTGGTGAATCAGAGGCGCCAATACTGACACGTTCGAGTCCAGCGAACCTGAACTCTGGGTCCACTGTGTCATGAGAAACAACTGGATCGGGCGCCTGCGCAAGGCGGCCTGCGGAATGACTGGTTCCAAAGAAACCATCAAGCCCAGCATTCTCAAGTAAACCCGTGCCAGGACATGACGACTGTCGCACACCGACTGTATTACCGAGATGAGTATTTGAACCCTCTCCTGAGTGGGGTACACATACCCCGTCTCCAGATCGAAGAACATGCCCAGGTAAACAAACTTCTGGGATGGAGTTAGCTCTGATTTCGGGAAATTGATCATCCAGCCCAAGTCCGAGAGAGTTTTCAAAACAATCTCCAGATTGGCTGACAATGATTCCCGGGTGTGTGCTTTCAACAGCCAGTCGTCTATGTACGTGTGGACTGCTATGCTTCTCCTGCGGAGGTATGCAGTGATCGCGAGAACCACACGGGTGAAGACCCGAGGAGCCGTGGAAATCCCGAAGGGTAACACCCTGAATTCCCACCGCCGGCCCTGAAATGCAAATCTCAGGAAGCGACGGAAACTCCTCTCTATGGGAATGTGGAAATAAGCATCCTTCAAATCTATTGACGCTGTCCACATTCCTCGCTCTAACCCCGCCAACACCGAGCGCACAGTCTCCATCTTGAAACTGGGCGTCTCTATGAACTTGTTCAATGGCTTGAGGTTGAGAATCGGCCTCCACCCTCCGGTGTTTTTTGGTACTAAGAACAGGGTTGAATAAAAGCCCGGGCACCTTAGTGCCGGCTGAATGGCTCCTTTTTGTATGAGGGAATTTATTTCCTCCTCTATACACAACCTCTGATCCGGATCCCGTGGAATAGGAGTCCAGATCGGCGCGAGAGACAGTCGCGATGGCGGGCCTGTCAGCCAGTCGGGACGATACCCGACTGAAAGCCATCGCAAGACTAAACGGTCCTGAGTCAACCGTTTCCACTCTGGCAAGTGGCCGGCCAAACGGCCGCCCACCGGTCCACCTAGGGATAGAGGTGGACATAAGGAGTGCCAGAGTGGCACTGTTCTCTCGGCGTGAAACACCGGAGTGGTTCCCACCGCGGTAACCGGGCCATCAGGCCCGATTACCGCGACCAGATCCCCGCGCGCCCCGCCCAGCGCCGCGCGCACCACGGTGCGCGGGCGGCTGTCTGGCTGGGTGCGGCTGAGGAGCATGCGCCCCCCTCACTGCTGGCCGAATCGCCCGTGGCCTAGGCCTACGTTGCGACGGTGGCTGGCCTCTGACCTGGCCAGCACCACCTCGAGCCTGCAGAGGACGAAACGCAGGGGGTGCCGCGCGAACACGCTCCCGCCGGAGCACCTCAAATTGCTCACGCAGCGCCCTCTGGTTGTTAACCAGAGTGACCGTCTCCTGGAGGTGCCTGCATCCCTCACCTCCAAAGAGACCAGGACCTGTCATAGGCGTCCGCAGCAGCCTATTATACAGGTCCTGGGACGGGCACAGATTGTCAAGTGCAAACGTGCGCCGCGCCCGGACACTTCTGGTCACCGCCCGCGTCAAACAGTCCAAAGCCAGGTTGATACCATCCTGAATGGCTCTCTGAACTGTTACCGGGCTTGGCTGGCGTGATGCGGAGGCCGCTACCACCCCCTGTAGCAGCTGGGAGACGTGGGACAGAGCGGCAATCGACGCTCTCCCACTCTCCTCCGCATCACGCAGCGCGGCATTCGCCGAACGCAACGCGTTCGAGCACAAGACTCCCGTGTCAGAACGGGAGCCCGGCCGCGCATCTTCGCCTAAAGCCGCGCGATCATCAACGCTTGGCTTCGGCACCACACCGTACCGCTGGTAATCCAGGGGCACGATGCGGCAACGCTTCGCCACCTCGCGAGGGGCCTTCGCGAGACGTCCATTAACCTTAATGGACGCCTCCGCCGCTTCGAACATGTCCACGACATGTTCAGCCAGCGGCAGAGATGGCATAGCGGTAGCCGCCGGCCTACCAGCTAACCACGGCCTATGGTCACGCTGGCTAGCCGGCAGCTCCACGGGTAGATCGGGCCGAACACTTACCAGCCACTGGCAAGCGTCCGACCAATCCTCCTCCGTGGCTAACTGCGAGCGCTCTACTAGACGAGGGCCTTCGTCTTCCTCCAGAGCACTCGCAGTTGACGTCGACGGCGGGTAAGCTGATACCCCTGGCAAGCCTGGAAAAGCATGCGGGCCCGAGAGAGCAGGCATGCTAAACTCCGCGGCTTGACCAGGAGCAGGCGCCGTGGCAGAGCGTGGGGTAAACACCGCTCTACCACGGGCCTGACCAGCACCAGCGATACCATCGGCAAGCCGAGGTATGCGGTATCCGTGGTCAACAGCACCGCCCGGGGACACCTTCTGGACCGTGAAATCTACTCCTGCGAGAGTAGAACCACGGAACACGTCGCCTGTATTCCCCGCGAGGGGTGCACAGACGTCGTATTCCATGGCCACGTCCTCAGAAGGCGACCCTAGCAGGAGATCCTCTTCCTCCTGGCCAGAAAGATTAGACTCCGGGTCAGCAAAGAGAGCTAACCCGGACTGGCCAGGGAAGGTGCCATAGGAGGCTTTGACACCTTCGGCGCGCGGATACCCGGGGTCTGATGAGCAGACCGCGGGTCCCAGCAACAACCGTTGTCCACGGCCCCTCGGCGCGGCGCCATGCCTGCTGCCAGGGTCGTGGACTGCCCCCAACAAAGGGGCCACCTCTGAATCCACAAACGGACCGGACCTAAAGAGACCGGATTCAGAGGCGGGGATCACCTGCTCGCAAGCAGATGCCGAGGACAACAAAGGAGCTGGCCCAGGGAGCATGCCGCGAAGCAACTCTGGGACCAAATCCTTTATTGTCCTCTGCATCTCTTGTAACATTTCGGACCTGAAGGCCTCCAAATCCACCGCGGATGAGGCCTTCCTCTTACCCTTCTTACAACCCTCCTTCTTCTTCCTCTCTTCCTCCATCACCTTCTCCCTTGCCTGCAAAGATAAAAACTCAGACATTAGGTCTCCCCCCCCACTGCTTACATACGTCGCACTTCAGCAACGGTCCACAGGGACTGCAGCTGAAGCACAAGTGCGGAACGAAACGGTTTTTCAAAAACCTCCCGCAGGACGGGCAACCAGGTCTCTGAAACAGGACAAAGGACAGGGACAATGAGCAAGATAGTTAAGGTTAGCGAACTCAAAACCAACTAAAAAAGAGAGGGACAGGATCCTCAAGATCGCAAATCAAGAAGAACCAGCCTTGGACAAAACGTTAAATGTTAATAAAGGCCAAGGCCGATTATGACGTCATCACTCCTGTGACCAAATTAATCGATCCGCAACAAGCACCAAGTGCAAGAACGAATTGTATAAGTAACCGGAACATTCCCGTTGAATAGGCATATCGAGTACACAACAATCAGATATACAGAGATAACTCCTTCCAATTCTAGCATTGGCAAAAAGGGAAATTATCTCCCCTTTTGTTTATCAATAATTAGATACCTGACACTTGTACAGACAAACCATCCAACGCGATGTACCGGAGAACTCCACCATAGTACGCCTCTACATTCTCTCCACCGAAGGGAAAGGAATTGGATCAAGAGGGCAAAGTGAGAAGACCTTTATAACAGGCCTCCAACTCACTGAACATATTCTTTTGGTTAGATAACCTAACAGTATTAGTAGGAAATGGAACCGTGGTGGAGAGAAAACATATCCTCTTGTGCCGAGAAGTCCATCAAAGCTTCTACGTGATACCTGTGGACAAAACACAAAGAGAAATGAGACTTATGAAGCACCATGTTGTAAAAAAACCAACACAAACAGGCGCTAATCACGGTAAGCGCGAGTCCCGGAAATACATTAAACCGGGACAAAACACGCTAGCATATCAAAGAAGTCACCTGATAAAGAGATCCCGCTCCTTCTAAAGGTGAATCCTCCCTTTCCGACATGCTTCCCACGTACAAGAATCGTCAAATTAGAGTAAAACACAAGGTAACGCGCAGAAAAGTATAGACAACACAAAACCGCATGTAACCCTTTGCCAATAAATGAGCAGAGGAAGTAGTAGTCGGCGCATGCGCGGTGGTGGGGCGAGCATCCGCCGGACTACCTCTGACTCCCTGCCCAGTAGGGGCACCTAACTGTTTTTAATCTGAGTGTTTTATTGAGTGAAAGCCGATATTTAGCAATATCAAAAGTATTAGGGAGGTAAGTATACTCTTGATGTGAAAACCGAGTACCCGATGTGCAGACTCGTTACTCGCCATGCTTCACGTGAACAATGCGTGTAAAAGGCTATTTCCGCGAACTTCCGACGTGTAGCCAGTTGAAAAATGAATTACAAAAACTAAAACACTATAATTTTTAGGTGTCATTACTTAAACTGGATTTAATCCTGAAGAAATTTCTTAAAACAAGCCAGAAAAAAAATAAAATAACGACTTCAAAGCTGCTCGTTGTTAATAAATTAGCACGCGATCAAAATGGCGCGAACAAATACTACGTTTTAGTAAATTTTCATTGATAAATTCAGCATAGTAATGTATTTTCCCACGGTCTAGTTCATGAACAACCAATCAGATACGTCTTTGCGAGGTTGCTGTTGTTTGAATTGTATGTTATTTTGTTATTCTAGCGTGTTTGTTTGGTGACAAAATGCTTGGAGTAATAAATTACAAATAATAGAAACGGGGATAGGGAATATATTATAGTGTAATTACTACCGGCGGACGGCCAGAGAATGAGTTTAGATGGTTTAAATAAAGCAATTTTACCGGGAGACTTTCAAGACGTACAGTCTCACGTTTGACATACAATTCTGCCTGTCCTTATTTTGTAATTGACGTCTTGATGTTTGTTTTTACAAGGACCCTTTCACCTCGACTCGGCTAATACTTAGGGATGCCTATATTTTTGGCACTATTAGCAACTGTTTACCCTTGGTCAAGTCAGATTTTATGGATCGATTTCTCAAATATTGCTCAAACATTATGGACGGTATGCACAGTATTTGGAAATGTCAACGGTCACGGTTCACGGTCTACTGCGGTCCTCACGGTACTACCGTCAGACCGCCCAGCTCTACCACCCACCCGGTTAAACTCAACAAGCATTCTCAATACATGTTCCCTACCTAATGATATAAATCTTTAGAGATTGACAGTCAAATACTCTATTAAAAATTAACAGAAGCAGCTAAAACTTGAACTTGATCTGTAACTTCTAATAACAAAGCAATAATCTAAGTTTCAGTTATATATGGCGAAGGAGAACGAAAAAGTCTTGAAAGCTGATATGTTTGTATTTCATAAGTCGAAAGGGGACATAACTCCATCAAAAATCATCGCAAACGCCTGGAACTCGAACTTCCTATGTATATTCAAATAACAAAGCAATGAACCAATTCTCAGTTGAATATCTCGAAGGGCTGCGAAAACAATTGTGGAAAACTAATATTTTTTGGTATTTCACAAGTCTAAAGGGGCAAAAATTGATGAAAATGTCTGAAATTAAAACCTGCTCTATAACGCCCTATAATAAAGCAACCTACCAATTCTCATTTGAATCCCTTGAAGGAGTGCGAAAAAAGTGCGGGGAAAATGGATAGTTTTCGTATTTCGTATAAGTCGAACGGGGAGGTAACTCCATCAAAATTGACGCAAACTGTTGAATCTCGAACTTGCTCTGTAATTTCTCATAACAAAGCAACGCACCAATTCTCAGTTGAATATCTTGAGACTGCGAAAAATGTGTGGAAAACTAATAATTTTTATATTTCACAAGTTGAAAGGGGAATTAACTCCATGGAAAATTGATGAAAATGTCTGAAACACGAACTTGCTCTGTAACTCCTCCTTATACTAAAGCGATGTACCGATTTTTCATTAAATATCTTGAAGGAGTGCGAAAAAAAGCACGGAAGGCTGATATTTTTTGTACTTCGTAAGTCGAAAGGGGGCAAAACCCCATCAAAAATTGACGCATATGCCTGAAACTCGAACTTGTTAACTTCTCATAACAAAACACTGTACCAAGTCTCAGTTGAATACCTTGAAGGACTGCGCAAGTGCGGAAAACCAACTGCGACAGATGCAAACCTCTGCTTTGGAAACATATTAGCCCATTTATGAGCTGTAAATACTCTAGCGTTTGATTCATGACAAGAAGATTAATTCATTCAGCGTGATTCTGCCCTTTATTATGTTCATTCGAGAACATTATATAGTGTTTATTTCACTGCCCACTTCATAAATACAAAACAACAGCTTTAATCTGTCATCTTCATCTTTTGTCGTTTGAGTTTCTTTTGAGAAACCTTTTTCTTAATGGGCTCATCATCGGCCATGGGGCGTGGTACTATCTGTTCTTTTTCTGCTAAGATGATCTCAATGTGACACGGACTGCTCATGTATGCTGCAAAAGCAAAACATTATACAGATCTCCTATAGTACAGCTCATAAATAAGTTAACGTTTCCAAAACAATAACAGAAACATGTTAGTTAGCACAATTTTGAACATGATGTATGCGGGTTCTGTTGAATATTTTGGAGTTAATTTGATTGGAAGACATTGCAGCAATGGCTTCCAATCACATAAGTACAAAATATTCAGCAGTATGTTTTAGTTTGTTTTAGAAACATGTTAGATTATTTCCAAGCTTTACTATAGTAATAAAATAAAGGCTATATATAGGTAGCAACTAAGCATATATATATTGTATGAAAAAGTATGATGTAGACTAGTAGGGGAGAAGAGAGTAAAATCACATGATAAGATCGTGTGTAGTCAAATAAAGAAATGAGTGGTTCTAGTTAAATCTTTTACCGCAGGTCATTTTCACCATTCAAGAAAATAAAATACAGTCTAAACGATTATCCATCTAATCACATAATCGCATAGGCTTAAGCAAGGCACCATTTAACCATGTACATGTACCAATTATGCTATCTGTCTTATTCAAATAGCTGCTCTTATTAAAATAGGTGCTGGTGAGGACAATACATGTACATGCATAACATATTTTCATGACTTCATCATTAGTTAATGAGACTCCATGAGTCTCAAGGGTCATGCAGGGGTTGTCACCTTCCAGTTTAATTATCTAATGCGTTAATTTGGCACAGTTTACATGTTAGAAAAACTTTGGATTATTTTGGTGCTAGTAGTACTCACGGTTAATTCTGCCATGGGCTCTGTATGTACGTCTTCTCATTTTAGGTGCAGGGTTCACTTGAATGTGCTCTATTACTAAGTGGTCTGTGTCCAATCCCTGAAAAGGCAAAATTCACAAAAATCTAACTTCATCTGATGAGAGCCGACTTTTTTGTATATAACGTACTTTGCTTATCTGCCATCATTCGTGTTTACAATGGCTATGTTAATATATTTTTAATTTCAGAGATTAATCTGTGCAACATTCTTATAATTAGGACTGTGTACAGCATCCACATTGTCAGTCGCTCATTTTAAAACAAAGAGGCCTGTATCGCTGACCTGGAACATAGGCATTTCAGCCAGGTTTGGGCCAGAATTGCGACAAGAACTAGGTGATCCAAGATGGCTGCAAAGCAAATCGACCGATCAGATTCTCTTGAACAAACTTGGTTCAGATTTTGCCCTAGATGATATTTCATGAATTTTGAATCAATCCCCGAAGCGGTCTCGGAGCAGATATTTAAGGACGTTTCTAAAAATCTGCCAAAATCCAAGATGGCCAAAGCCAAATTGGCCAATCTGCTTCCTTTGAACAAACCTGTATCCCTATTAGGGCATAATTTATCTGGTATCGCATCTTAATTTGCTACACATATTTAAGCAGTTGCTATACATTCTGCATCATGCATAGCTATATCTGCTTTGCAAAATTTTTATGCGATTGCAATTTAGCATTGATTTTCATAAGTTCTATCATTAACCCTTTCAGCGACCAATCCCTGAAAAAGTAAATTCTTTTATATGCATAGCATATTCTGTTGAATATTTTGAAATTAATATGACTGGAAGCCATTTCTGCCTTAGGCAGCAATGGCTTCTAGTCAAATTAATTTCAAATTTTCAACAGCTGTTCCTGTCTGTTTGCTATGAGATTGAGATACAAGGAATTTATCCGTGAGAGTTTATTGCTATAAATTTTTGTAGACAACTATGCAATTTATAATTTTACAATTGAATCGATGCCCCAAGCGGTTTCGGAGATGATTTTAAAGATGTTGTGAGGACTAGATACCCGATCGCTCTGATTAACTTGATAATCATAATATAGATTCCCCTTTACTAGAAGAACAAAATGCTTTTTAAATTTTCGTAATTGCTCCAGCCAAAGCTGAGATAAGCACATAGCAACCTCCTTGACAACCAAACGTTTTTAGCTATCGCGCTAAACATGTGACGCACACCGGGAAGACACCAATTCTTATATCTAGAGAGCATAGCTAGGCGCTCTACTGCTGCACATATTAGGAACCTAAGCACCTGTTCTTTGACAATTCATTGTTCACACAGGAACACTACATTGTTAAAGGTGTACAAAGATTCAGTAATAGCAAGGTTGATGATATTTTTGTTGATTAAACTTGAAGGATAGTTCTCATGGTCACGGTTGGAGGTGACAGTAACATCGGATTTCGTGTACGTGAGGCTATATTTAATCAAACCCACACACACACTTCTTGGAATACAATTCTACAAATGCATATATATCTTACTCTTATCTTTCTGGATTGACCACAGGCCTTTGAATTTTCGTCCATCCATATCACTACCACATATCCCCCTACAACATGATGTATATATACCTACTATATATAGTGTATATTATATATAGTAAGTATATATACATCATGTAGTAGGGGGATATGTGGTAGTGATATGGATGGACGAAAATTCAAAGGCCTGTGGATTGACTGCAGAGATTTTCCATTATCGATGATAGGCACATGTATGTACACAAATGTACAACTTTTTAAATGACAGTAGGCCTACACAGCTCAGTGCATTTACTATCGCAATTTACCATATGAAACTTATGAATAAATTTATGATTGCAAAATCGCATATGTGTTTAAAATTAACTAAAATGCTGGGAAAATCTAAATCAAATCTAAACTAATCTATTTGCGCATAGTCATCCAGAGTAGGCCTACACAGTTTATTTACAATTTAGCCATCGATCAAGTTGCCCGGTGAGGCTTTCACTGCCGTCCGCACGCATATAGTACAACTTAAATAACACATACTGTTGATTATTTTGAACATAATTGGGTTAGATTTCAACCCAAATTATTCTAAAAAATATTCAACAGACAGGTTCTTGTATCGTGTTCATATGGTTCTAACTAACAAGCTTGTGTTTTTGCGTTGGAAACATATAGTTATTTATGAGCTGCACTGTAAGTAAAGACCAGCGATCTCTGAACATTCTGTCAGTTCAAATACATCGCCAAAAGCTTATAGATAAACAATTACATTGATTCTAATCATGAGAAATTTCACATAAGACACACACTTATTGTACATTTGTAATCTTCAGAAAAAGTTGTAGCTGCATTCTGGAACTTATACATATCTTTTTAGATGCCATGCTTTACCGTTGTTATAGGCCTATTATTATGCGAATATGGCTATCTATGAAACCATTAAAATGAGTAAATATCATGATAGAATCTTTTTTAAATCATGATTTCTTATTTCTTGAAGACTTAGCTTCAACCTGACATAATTTATGTTATGGTTGTGAAGCCTCTCGTGTTAAACGAACGTTTTAAAAATAGGTCACCTTTGTACTACAGACAGTGAAATATTGACACAACTCACAGCGCCGTTCCCAGTGTGACATCACAGGGAGCGGGGATATGATTTAGATCGAGGTGTCATTTAATCTCGTTATTCGGGCTGCCTAACATATTTCTTTTCACTCCAAGTGATGCTATTGTGTTTATATAGTGTAGTAGACCATACGATTAATTGAAACTCGGTATCGACCATAAGTCCTCCTCACAAGACCTTTAAGATATTTTTTAAAAAAAGATCGGCCAAACTCCAAGATGGCTGCGCCAAATTGGCCGATCAGCTTAGTATGAGAAAAGTTGAATCTCTATGCCCTAAGGATTGTTCCTGCCAAATATAATTGAAATCGGCACAGTAGCTATCGAGACGAAGACATTTTTAATTTCCCATTGCTTTAGTATGGGAGCTATTGGCGGGAAAATGATCCAAGATGGCCGCCAAACTGTTCATCCGACAGTTTCGAAAATAACAAATTTGAGATCAGAATACCCAAAAACGTATTTAAAACCAATTTCGGCCTTACAATTCATCAAATACAAAAATCCAATATGGCCGCCAAACTATATTTTGATTGGCCCACAGCATCCATGTTTTTTGACGGATTAACTTCCCTTGAACAAACTTTAATGGCCCTTAGCCCCTAATCATAGCTCCCAATTTTAGGCCTGATCCTTTTAGCAGTTCTGAAGTTGTTTTTCGCGAAAACTAGGTCATTCAAGATGGCCTCCAAACTATTTGGCCAATCAAGTTCTCTTGAACAAACGTGGTTCAGCTCTTGCTCTAGATGATATTTCATGAAGATTTTTAGAGGGTTCTAAAAATCAGGCAAAATCCAAGATGGCTGCCGCCCTATTTCCGGCAATTTGAACAAACTTGGATCCCTATGCCATAAGGATACTTCCCGCCAAATATAATTGAAATCAGCCCAGTGTTCTTGAGAAGTCATTTAAAAGAAAAGTTAACGGACACACGACCGATGGTCGCCACGGCATAAGCTCACTTAGCCTAAGGTGAGCTAATAATTGAAATCATCCCAGTGGGCTTGAGGAGTGATTCCAAAGTAAAGTTGATGGATGGATACATAAAGGACAGACGCCATGGCATAAACTCACTTGGCCTTTCAGGACAGGTCAGCTAAAAACAGGCATTGCAGTGGTTTTGAGGAACTTGCAGGACAAGAAACTATTTTAACAAATTCAATATGTAAGCAAGTCATTCCAATGGTACATTTTCAACCGTAGTCTTCTCTTGCCCTACAAATGGACATTCACCAATAAAAGGGTTTAATTCAATTTTCTTGACCAATGCTGACCACTACAGTGTCATGTACTTTTAGTGGTTTCCTAAATAAATGTATAGATGCATTAACTTTTCACTGATTTTTGCTGAAGATAAGATGTTCAAGTCCACTTGCCAAAAGCCCCAAAACCAAGCACTTTTAAGCTCATTGAAAAACACATCCTGCATTCTAACACTAACTCTTCAATGGTCAAATTTGGTCCAGTCGCAAATGGACATTGCCCAAGACAAAATCTGTCATTGTTAAAATTTCTGTTCAAGTCATAAATTTTGACACAACATAAAACTCATGGTTTGATGTCATGGCGTGATTCGTCAACCATGTGGATTCAGATTACACTACATGTGTTTTAGAAATTAGCTTCTTAAATACATTTCCAAGCGGGACATCGGCGCTGACTCTGAAATTTATAGTTTAACCATTTAAGACTCATATCAGCCAAAAATGCCTTCTGCAATGGTCTTGAGAGATGTCCATTTGCAGATGAGAAAATTGAAATTTTCTTGTACAAATTTGAGTGTTAAAGAGATAACAAACGCTATTATTTCTCTTTCATCTCATTAATATGGTGGTGTCTGAATGAGCTGTTAATCATCAACCACAAAGTACTTTCCACGCGATGGCATCATACCACAATCGTTCACACGATGACATCACTACATGATTCTCATCAGAAATTCAAGAAAATTACTTTCCGTGACTAAATTTACAATTAATGATTTGAAAACATCCAAAAATATGTTTTTTCTTTAAAGTATGCAGAAGCATCATTTGCCGTGATGTGACTGGCTGCTGTTTGGGCTCCCCCTTAAGCACTTTCCGATTCATGTTTGACACAAGTAATCTATCTTAGAGCTTATCCTGTTGTTTCAACTATGAAATCTATTTACATAACTTCAATATCTAACCAGTTTTGATTTTGAATTTGTGTAACCGGGATACATATTTCACCGTTGAATAGCCCAAACCATTTAGACTAGCCTAGGATGTCCTACACACTCCTTGTCTATCAATACAAACACCCACACCACAGGTGCTATATCAGAAAAAAATTGAGCCCAAAAATGCCCACTCCCAGTTGACAAAACTTCACCTCTGATGAGTTCCGCTCAAGGAACGAAACGCCATGAAGTCTGAATCAAAAACAGTGATGACTACACGTGATCATTACCCATTCAAACAGCCAAAAACTCCACTAAAGGAGCAATACATCTACGAACTTACAACCAGTAAAAATTACAACCGCCAAAAAAGTTGTACAACCGCCAAAAAACTTACAACCGGCAAAACATATCACAAACAACAAAAAACGGTCACAACCGCCAAGAAAGTCACAACCGGTAAAAAAGTCACAACCGGTAAACTTGACACCAATCTGTAAAATACAGGTTAACTGGACAAAAATGTTTGACCATACCGCCAAGCCTCCAAAAATTTCAAATGGGGGAACCGTCATTCTGGTTTTTTCCTGCCCATATAGTCAAGATTGACTCAATCCACAAGCTCGCCCAGGAAGGGTATAAAAGGGACGAAAATTCCAGTCCAGATCATTCAGACGTTTGGTCCAAGACATTGCGACCAAGCGTCAGGCTAAATAACCTTCTACAAGTAGCTCATATAACTGACTACGTTGTTATTCACTGGACAATGGATTCATCCAGCAAACCATTGTCATGGGAAACGGAGGTAGTCACAATACCTTCGCTGTCCGCACAGAGACTAAACTCAGTAGATTCGGACTCTCTACTCGCCAGGTCTAACACAGACCTGAATGCTACCATAAAACCACCACGGCTAACACCACCTTCAACCGAAAGAGTGGCAAGCTCTTCAACAGTGGACCTTCCAAGACAACAGACTGTTAGAGCACAGAAACGGAGAAGGCTAGCTCACATACAGGCCTAACACACAGATCCAAGATCATAGGCAACTGTCAGATGAGGAACATCCTCTAGCTACTAACTTGCAACAAATGTAAGAAACAGTATGTAGGGCTGTGCAGTTTTCCAGATTTTGAACCGTCTCCAGATTTTTAAGCATGACGGTTCGAAAACTGGTGACATAATTTGACAACCGTATGTACAGCCGTGTATGTTTAAAAATCCGGTTTTATAATAATTTTTTTAAGGATATATCATATTGTATAACATTGATTGTATAACTTCGCTTTAATTTTATCTATTTGCGAAATAAAATCTGAAATAAAACCATACCTACGCAGTATCGTAACAGAATGTTGCTAGATCGTATTGCTACATACGCTCAGAAATTATAATCTGCTAGCGTTTTTTAAATTCTATAATACACGCTTGAAAGCATATCATAAGCGATCTAGTGTTTCTGATATCTATTATGAATTCTGAACGCGCATCCGGGACTTCATCTAACCTGCCAAAGTTGAGATCGAATTTGTTTAATCACTCGGGCGATCAAGAGTAATTTCTCGTGAATGTTCAGGAGCTGGCGCGACGTATGTTAAAAGATATAATTAACACTCGACGCAGGTCGATATACACGCGTTATCCTAGAGGGGGTATACGAATTGCTAATTGTCTAGGAATCTAATATATGACAGATTGTGCAAGAACTTGAAATGACATATCGCGATGAATTTAAAAGCGCAAAATCTAATGTTTTAAAGCAATTTAAGTAATGATTTCACTATATCCTCTAAAATTGCATCGGATACTATACATGTAGCTACAGATTTAAGTCTACCACTACAAACTTTCTATTTTCGTGGTATTGCAAAAAAATTTTTTACGAAAACTGAAAATATTTCCACCCAATAATACGGATATCCGGTTAAAACAGGATTTATGGCCAACACCGTCACTGGTTGCGTTTTTACCAAAACCGCACAGGCCTAAAAGTATGTAGGAGAAACTCGACATGCCTTCAAAATCAGAATCCAAAAACATCTGAGATCGATATCAAACCGCCATAGGAATGAACGATACGACACACCCATATCCAGACATTTCAATAAACATGGACATTCTAAAACTGACATGCAGTCCAGAATTATCCAAGTACTCTCATCAGACCCGGATGATGAAAACTCCACCCCATGGAGTAAACAGAAAGAATGTCATTGGATACACCAGCTCCACACAATGGAGCCTATATAGGCATAAACCTAGCAGGATAAGGGATGCCTCTTCCCTGGACCAACACGCCCACCACGGGTGGACACGCCCCGTACATTGTTATTAACCACATGAAATCTATTTACATATACTGTAGTTAATTTTCAGGACAATCATAGGGCTGAATATTCTGAAAATAATTTGACTCTAGGCCCACCGAGTGGCAAAAGTTGAGGAGCAGTCTGGCGCCTTCCAGTTGATTAATTTTCCAAATCTCCAATATACAATAAAATAATTGCATACCTGAAAAGTTTCTTGTATCTGGTTGCTATCTGTGAAAGACCCAATGTAGATTAATTATGTTGTCATGATTACTTATCTGCATAATGTAGATGTTTAGTATTAATGTGAACGAAAAAATAACCATGCTGACGATTTAGATTCAACTAATCTCCAGGGGAACAATAGCTTCGTTCAACTAATGTTTAGTGGCTATGATATACAGTAACAAGATACAGTGGCTCAAAGTATTGAAAAGTAAAATTGCTTCCCGGTGATAAATGCACACAGACACATTGTATTCACCTTGTATTCAGCATTACTCTCCGCATTCTTCAACAGTTGCAGTAAAAACTCTGCACTCTTCTTCGGCCATCGTCCTTGAGTTGTTCGGAACTGCTTAGCCTTTAAAAATAAAAACAAGATATATACAGACACCACCAGCCTAATGGTCGTTAAAGGTGCAAATAAACATCGCTCAGTAAAAGACTGTGTTCGACGGAGCGCTCTGCAAAGTTTTCTTTACTGAACGAGCTCCAGGTCACTTAATGTTGTATATGTGTGCGCCATCATATATTCCCACAATTAACCATTTAATGGTTATACCAACTAAAAGTCGCCTCTGCAGTGGTCTTGAGGAATGTCCTTAATTAGCAAGCCAAGAGAAGGCTATTTTTTTTACATTTTTCCACCGGATTGACTCGATAACCGAGCCAATTACTTCTGACATGTCAGGGGTAAATTTTCAAATATAATATCTCTGGGTCGGCAAAACATTCACTAAGCAAAGATATATTTCTTGAAAAATCTTGATCATTAACAGGTTAAATTAGTCAAATTTAACCCAGTAATGGTCAAGCCGGACAAAACCGGCCTCTGCAGTCGTCTTGAGGAATGTCCATTTACCGGCCAAGAGAAGACAATTTTTTGAAAATTTACTTCTCTTGGCCTTCAAATGGACATTTACTAAACGAAATTTTTGGACAAATCTTGACCAGTAAAGGGATAATTATTTCCTTGCCTATCCTTAGATCTATGAGTGTGAATTCACCCTCAAGAGTTGCCCTCAAATCATAAATCAGAGGCAAGACACCATTTAAGGTTACCACATTTATTGGGATCAATCAACAGCCATACTTTCTCCGTACATTTAGTAGATCCAACTGATCAATTTCCACATACATTGTATTACAGCTTGCAATTAAACGTGATGAGTCATTCTCCAGCAGGATTAGCTATCACTAGATTCTATTAGCCCTTACTTGGCAGATATGGCAATTACATTTAGCACTTATTTTGCAGAATGTTGGTCTTAAACATGTCAAAGGACTACATCTGGTATTACCACTGAAATCACTGGCTAGATTATTGAGACAATCATTTCAATGATAAAATTTCAAAAGTAAAATTTCAAAATTTTCTCAACAAAAATATATGGATATTTATCAAGTTCACTGCAGATGAGATGTTTGCCACATTCACCATTAAAGGGTTGAGATATCAAATTGTTACTAGTCAATACAGCCATATTGGATTTCGGATCATCGTCAATCTCCATATGTTTCTTCCTCACACCCAGGCCAGTCATCCTATATCTGCAAACCAGTTTCGTTGCACGAATTGTATGTCTTTACTCTATTAATAAACATGTTGTTGATTATTTTGAAACTAATTTGTCTGGCCGTTTCATAATATTCAACAGCCTACCTATAGTTTTCTGGAAATTGATAGAGTTCAGGGATCGATCGATCCCAACATGGGCTAAGTCAGTGTGGGTGGAGCTTAGCTTAAAAATGGGTGGGCATAGTTAAAACTGGATTCCTTCATTCAAGCTTGTGAGATGTGAATGCTTACCTGAGCATGACGGCCCACTTCCCGTCTGAATCGTCTGAATGGCACTATCTCTTTCTTTTCAATAACGTTCTTTAGGTAACGATTTGCTCGTTTCAGGTGCATACGCTTAATAGCTGCAGCAGTTTCCCTGGTATTCTGTATAATGTAAAATATCAATATCTGAATACAATATACATGCAACAAAACTTACTTTCATAATAATTTTAGCATAATAAACACTCAGTTCTGGCCACATGACTCCTGATATCCTAAACAACCCCCACCCCATCCAAAGATAATGTTTCGTTGACAGCCATATAGACTTACATTGCTGAAGTCTTATCATAAGACACGTCATTCGAAATTAGCTCTGAATCGGTGCCTGAAGCATTCTAAAAATATTGTCTGAAGACTAGATTTGTGGAAATAACAGCACTTCACAATGTGTGTACCGGTATGTAACAACACAAGAGAAAGTCAGCTGGAGGCAGTGATGTCCCTGGGGTGCCAGTCAAGTGAGACAATGTATCTCCCCATAGGAAAATATGAGACATTTGCCCAAAAAAGTGAGACAGCAACTCAATAATGAAAATTCAACATGCTATTTTTTAGCCCTTCATTCTGGCCCTTACGCATTACCATCTTACTGGCCCCCAAAACAAATGTTCGCTATACACAGGTTTGACTGTATTGGATAGCGTGCGGATGACGTGTTAGGGGTTTTCCCAGTAATGAGGCAGTCAGCCATTCACGGTTCAGTTCAGTTTCACTTTGCAGACGACATGTGCTAGGGGATTTCCCTAATATCAGCAGCAATTTCCAGGAAATAGGAGAGCTATATTTAGACAAGAGGCTTTGTTGCGCAATATAACTACAGTAACTGTCAGGTTTATGTCATCCTTGATTTATATCACACATCAAAGGATCGCAGCTCAATATTTTGGAAACTATTTAACATAAAGCAGATGCTTTTTAAATTATAATTGATTATCCCATTTTAAGTTCCAGATTTTGAGTTGTATTTGTGACTAGTAGTTTCTATAGATATTGTATGTGCTCTGTTGGTATTGATATTGATCGAAGGGTGAAAATTATGGCGAAAGTTCAGCATTTGTGAAATGTGTGACACGATGGGGCCAAGGGTTGGATGAGAATGTGACCACTGACAGTTTTAGTGGGAAAATGTCGCAAAATCGTGCCCCAGGGACATCACCGTGGAGGCTGACAATAACCTCGTTCCACCCCAACCCCCTACCTTCCCCCACCATCTGTACATTCCCATCTTTTGGTCATGTACAATCATCCTCCCAAGTTTCATCCAATTCCCTCTGCAACTGTAGGAGGTGGAGTGACAGGATTTTAGGCATGTATATTTTGACCTCAAAATCAGTCATGCATGACGGCTGCAAAAATTTAACATTAGGCACATCTTTGGGTGGTGTTCATCCTGCCAAGTTTCATTAATTCCCTCTGAAACTGCAGGAGTTGCAGCAACAAGATTTTTTGGGATTTATAGACAGACGTATTTTGACCCCAAAAGCTTTTAACATCAGGCGCATGTTTGGGTGGTGTACAATCATCCTACAAAGTTTCATCCAATTCCGCTTTTCAGGATGTACGGTCAGATGACGTACCGGCCCCAAAATCAATCATGTATGACCGATGAAATTTTATTTTAACATTAGGCACATGTTTGGGTGGTGTGGTGTGTGGGGGGGGGGGGGGGGGAGGAGAGTTTGTGTGTATAATTATGCAAATCATGGTCTATCTCACAACATAATGGTGATGATGATGTCATGGTCTACATGTATACACCTATAAGATCTATAATGAATATGATTGCGTAAAGGACTCGCATGGAGGAATGTATTTCCGAAATTTGCACTAAATCCATGCAGGTTAACTGAAACCTTTATCTTAACATATAAGGGCAAACTAAACCTGTCGGGCACTCTGAAAATGCTTGAAATGATATCCTAGCTTGCATGGGGCAACTAAATCTTTTTGAGCATCCGTTTAATCTCAAACACATTGGTAGAATGTTAAATATCATGAATCTGGAAATAAGCTTTCAACTGAGACCACTTGATCACAACAAGAACGAGAATGCCTGATATGTCTCGCCCCTGGATGGCTTTTGGTATTATTGATCCAGTTAATACCCGTACTTAAGTTCCTATTGACTAATAATTGAAAAAATATTATCTGATGACATTGCACAAAATCAACTTTTTAATGATAATTGCATCCTTACATGAGACACAAACAATTAGTAGGGTTTAAAATCCAAAGAGCGCTTGTTAACTAATACAGTGATTATGTGATATCTCACCCCAGTATTTTCTTTCATGTTATAACCATCACCATTGACGTACTGACGGTACCGCATATATGAATGCATCAATTCCACTTTTTACTGCCAGTGAAATCATCTAAATGGAATACTAACCTTATTCAGGATATAAAAAAAATTTTTTAATGTAAATGTGCCTTGGAACTACATTAATTGTTCATTTTTGTTTTTAACCCTCTGTGATTTTCTTCCCCGTGTTGATCTTGGCCAAACATATCTTGTGAAAGGTCATCTTTAAGGCTTTTTGAAGCATTCACAGGAGTTGATACAAGTAGTTCAGATTCAGCGATGTCAAGTGATACTTCACTGGCATCCAAAAATTCATCAGTAAAGCTGCTTAACATGGTTTGCGATGCATTCAGCTTTTCAGTGCTTTTATCTAACTCTGTATTGAGTAATGAATTCTGGGACAAAAGATATGAATTCTCCTTCATTAGTCTCAACCTTTGATTCCAGTTCCTTAACTTTAAGTTTTAACTCACTTATTTGTAATTCATTTGCACAAATGGTGTTTTTTTTTAGCTCAGTGACGTTTCCTCAGTACAAGTGTTTCTAATTTTATACAAAGTTCCTAACATCCCACATTCTGCACCTTAATCTCAGAAATGTTCTTTCCTATCTGCTCACAGTTTAATATTGTCTGACATTGTTGACTCTATCTGGAAAAGTAAAAGGGAATTTCATGATTATATTTTAGGCCTGCAGAAATTGCGTAACCCATTTTTTTTATTCGCGCAAAGGTTATGCAAATATTTTTAGTGGAACACTTTTGCTAGAATACATAAAGATTAGAGTAATACAAAATCGATGGATGTGCACCATAGCATAAGCTCAGATGGAGAAATGACGGATGTGCTCCATAGCATAACCTCAGATTGAGAAATGACGGATGTGCACCATAGCATAAGCTCAGATTGAGAAATGACGGATGTGCACCACAGCATAAGCTCAGGTGGAGAAATGACGGATGTGCACCATAGCATAAGCTCAGATTGAGAAATGACGGATGTGCACCATAGCATAACCTCAGATTTAGAAATGACGGATGTGCACCACAGCATAAGCTCAGGTGGAGAAATGACGGATGTGCACCATAGCATAAGCTCAGATTGAGAAATGACGGATGTGCACCAAAGCTTAAGCTCAGATGGAGAAATGAAAAACACGTGAAATTTCCTTAGCAATGATGAACAATTGCATCTCTGCCTTGCATAGAATACGTCTCATTGAAATCTGATGACCCATTGTTGAATAATCAGGCTGATGAAAAACTTTAACGCAAATATTTGCCAAAATAATCGGAGTCCAAAAACCATAGAAAAACAGGTGAAATATATCTTAGCAATGATGAGCAATTGCATCTCTACCTTGTATAGAATAAGTCTGTGAAGTTTAATTGAAATCTGATGACCCATTTTTTAATAATAATGCTGATGAAAAACTTTAACACAAATGACATGCCACTGCGGATGATGACACCAAAGGTAACCCCATTGTCTCGCTTTCCCTACGGGGTGAGATTGAGGGGTGAGATTGAAACTTTAACATGATATCTGATTTTTGCTGCAAAATAGACCAAGTTCAAATTTGAAAATCATTTTGCTGATGTTGAAGACTAGATGCCATGATGGTATAGATCATATCTGTAGTTTCATCAAGATCGGATAAGAATTTGATGAATTGTATGTTGATTGAAAAACTAACATTTACCTGATTTTTGTTGGAAAATAGGCCAAGTTGAAAACCCGAAAAAATTTGAAAATTTTTTCTAATCATTTTGCTGATGATGGAGACTAGATGCCATGATGGCATAGATCATATGTGTATAATTTCGTCAAGATCGGATAAGTCTTTGATGAATTAAATTACATTCAAAAACTTTAACATTTACCTGATTTTTCGTTTCAAAATAGGCTAAGTTCAAACCACGAAAAAATTTGAAAATCATTTTGCTGATGTTGGAGACTAGATGCCATGTCCATTTTATATATAGCAAGAATCTTTTACCTTATAAATGGACATTCATAAAGCAAGTTATAATTTTCTTGTTCAGCAAAGGGTTACTAAGGCATGTACACATGTGATGAGGCATCAAGGTATTTTGAAACTCTTAACATTTTACATAATTCAGTAATTCAGCTCATACCAGCAAGTGTGCACAAATTCCGACAATCCGGATTATTAAGTCGAGCCATTCCCCGTTTGATGCAGGACTCAACAAAAATTGGAAGGTAGCATTATAATGTCAATGCTTTCATGTCTTATGCGGCATCTCCATGAGAAGCTTCAACTCGCTTAAAGTTAATTGTGGGCCAGTATCTCATTGCTCGTAATGCTCGCCTACATTGTTTACCAAGGGTAGAATTTTATCCGCTAAGCAAGAATAAAATAGTATATTGATCAGCCAGTTATACAGGCCTGTCAAAATTGAAAATGTGCTTAACCCATTTTGGGGTCATTCAAATTTATTTTAGGTAACCCATTTTGTTTTGCATAACCGTTTCAACATATTTATGTACAAAATACAAAAACTGTGTAACCCAGGAATTTCTGCATAACATCTGCACGAACTAAAAAATGGGTTACACAATTCTGACATGCCTGTTATACACAGTATATGCACCCTAGGCCACTGGCTTGAATTTAAAATCAGGAGAGCAAGTCATTGCGCACTTTGAAAATTCTCATGGAGAGCAATGATTGACATTAATGTCACCACTTACCTTGAAATGAACACGGAGATAAGAACCACGCGCCTTGGCCGCTAAACGAAAACAAGCAAGAAGGACAATCTAAGATTAAGTGTGCTTTAGTCCAGTTTTCTGATGGCTAATGTACAGTTAACTGGCTCACCATGCCACTGATTTTAACCAAACAATCATTGCATGTTAAGCGTGATAGATTGCAGGAAATGTCAATTTCCCTTTCTCCGAGATCTAACAATACTCACCATTCTGTTACTTCTGATATACAGCTGGCCTTGACAGCGGCTCTAGGATTATAGACTTAGAAAGCTTTACCGACTCCTGGGAACCGGGTACTCGGCTCCCAACTGCCGAGTACCCGTTTACCATAGAGCTCATATTGTTTGCATAGCCACCAAACAAGAGAAAACTATGGCTTGCCTCCGTGGGGCTGGGAGGCTGGGTCCGTAACAGAATGGTGAGTATTGTTAGATCTCGGAGAAAGGGAAATTGACATTTCCTGCATTCTCCTTCGATCAATACTCACCATTCTGTTACTTCTGATATACACCAGATTTGATCAGTAACCTGGTGGGAAGGGGCAAGCCATACATGCTAATTTTGCCCCTTGGAGAAAGATTTTAGACTTCAAACTTGACTAACGGAGACCTAAAAGGACCGTCAAGTTCACGGAACCGAATCACATTCGCGTCACAGCACCACCCCCCCCCCCTTTTTCCTCCTAAGAAAAGGGAGAGAACTAACGAACATGTATCTCGCCTGAAACACCAATATGCCAAGAGGGTTAACTACTCCCTCCATATCGCTTTTATTAGCCTGGGAATGAGCATGAATATATAAGATGAATGAACATGATACATATACATCATACAAAAAACTCTCACTTGTTGAATTACCTTATGATAACAGGACTTCAGACGTACCGCCTACAACCATTCACCGGTTCGGCCATCAGTGACACAATCTGGTTGACATCCTCTCGCTTGACCATGCCTGCTTTAGGTTCTTTTCTTACCAAAGTGAAAAAAGGGGAAAAGCAGTGTGGTCACTAACTATCGTTTCAAAACAGCTAAAGCGAGTGGATTGGCTGAGTCTGACACATCCCTCATATAGTAATCCGTAAATGAGGACTCACAGTGCCATTGTGCAACGGCCATGATGTCCTCTAACGGAACACCATTGTAAAGGGCGGTCGAGGCGGCTATTCCTCTAACATCGTGTGCCCTTACGCCCTGCACCTGGTGCCCAGTCGCCATCTCATGAGTAGTCTGAATGCATTCGACCACCCAACGAGAGATAGTATCCATGGATGCGGCGCCATAAGGCTTTTTATGGCAGATCCACAGATGTCTATCGTTCGACCGTAACGAGTCAGTCCGTTTCTTGTACTTAGTCAAAGCACGGACCGGGCACCAGACACTGGCATCACGATCAAACCTGGTTAACTTCGGTATAATGATCGGTTTGCCGGGATATCTCAAAGATTGGTTCTTTGACATAAATTTTGCTCTTGGCAGAAGACGCAGACCTTCTCCAGAAACAATAAATCGGTTCCTCTCTGCCGAAAGCGCATGGATCTCACTGCGCCTTCTAGCTGAGGAAGCTGCCAATAGAAAGACCGCCTTTAGAGTCAAATGCTTTAGACTAGCCGAACGCAACGGTTCGAATGGGTGCTTGGCCAGTACATTAAGCACTAAAGATAGACTCCAGGCTGGAATGACTACCGGTTGTCTCGGGCGGAGATTGCTCATTCCCTTCAACATCACGTTTAACTGGGCCACCTCTGGACTATCCCTGTTGGCTAGACAAGGGATAACTGATGCCAAAGCTGACTTGTATCCAGCAATTGTGACGGGAGCTAGTCCTGTAAAGAACAGCTCACAGAGAAAGTCTGCTATTTGCTGAATAGTGGATTGAAAGGTATCAATACCCTTTTCTTCACACCAGCAAATCTGTTAACCTTGTTGTTATATGACTTGAAGGTTGACCTCCTTCTCGCAGCCGCGATGAAATCAGCAGCCTGTCGAGAAAAGCCTTCCGACGTGGAACGTTGTTTGACAACATCCACGCAGTCAATTTGAACATTTCGGGACGCTCGTGTAGGAAGCGTCCCTTGGCCTGGGAGATTATGTTCGGAATCTCGGGCAACTGCACAGGATTTTCCACCAGCAGATCTAGAAGATCCGTGAACCACGCCCTGCTCGGCCAATACGGCGCTATTAGCAGGACCAGACACGGCTCCTCCCTGACCTTCACCAATACCTTCGGTAGAAGAATGGTGGGTGGGTACGCGTACGCGTGCATCCCTCTCCAGCTTATCGCCAGAGCGTCTGTATCGACGGCATTTGGATCTGGAATCGGCGAGACATATGTCATGATTTGAGCATTTTCCTTTGTGGCTAACAAGTCCACGTTGGGTTTGCGCCAATGCTCGAAGATCCGTCGTAGAACTGGAGGGTTGAGGGACCATTCTGTTGGCAAGATTCTCTGTCTGCGAGACAAAGCATCCGCCAGAATGTTCAATCGGCCAGGAATATGAGCTGCTTTCAAAACAACCGAGTAATTCCTGCACCATTGAATCAAGTGCCACACCCTGATGCACAGGGTGGGCGACCTGGTCCCGCCGTGGCGATTTATATATGATACTACTGTCGAATTGTCCGACCGTATCAATATCACCTTGCCCCTGATCATCGGAAGGAACTCTTCCAACGCCAGTTCCACTGCCATCATTTCCAACAGATTGATATGCAGCTGACTCTCCGGGAGAGTCCATGTGCCCGAGACCTGGTGTTCTCCCAGGCAGGCACCCCACCCCTCCAGCGATGCATCCGTGTAAACGGACAGCTGGGGGTGGGGTAGGTGCAGCGAAACCCCTATTAGGAGATTCTGACGCTGTTTCCACCATAGAAGATGCGATATTATCGGCTCCAAAACTGGCACCAGTTTTGACAGGGGTTCTGTTCTCTGTTTCCACAGAGACATCAGATACAACTGGATAGGTCTTCGCATTAGAGCAGCGTACGGGATAACCTGCTCCATGGAGACCATCATGCCCAGCATCTGAAGGAACCGCCTCGCCTGAATGTGGTTTCCCACTCGAAAACTCCTGAGGATGGCTAACAGAGACACCACTCTGGGCTCTGATGGGTAAACCCTGCCCTCCTCGAGGTCGAATCGCATCCCCAAATAAACGAAATGTTGAGTGGGCGTCAACTCGGATTTCTCCTCGTTGACTATCCAGCCTAGATCTGAAAGTAACTTCAGAGTCAGAGCAGTATCCACGTTCAACCTGGCTGCCGAGTCTGCCTTAAGCAGCCAGTCGTCTATGTAGGTGTGTAGCGCCACGTTCTCTTTTCTGAGAAACGCTGTCACCGCAAGGACCACTCTTGTGAAAACCCTCGGAGCTGTCGACAGGCCAAACGGGAGAACTGTAAACTCCCATACTTGATTCTGAAACGCAAATCTCAGAAACCTGTGCCAACTCCGATTCATCGGAATGTGGAAATATGCATCTTTCAGATCGATCGATACACACCACATTCCTTTCCTCAATCCCGCCATTACCGACCTCGGCGTTTCCATCTGGAACCGAGGCGTATGGATAAACCAATTTAATGGCCTGAGATTGAGTATGGGTCTCCATCCCCCTGTGCTCTTGGGGACAAGGAACATGTTTGAATAGAAGCCTGGAGTGTTCCGGTTTGCTGGTTTTATTGCTCCCTTCAGAAGCAAACCCGACACTTCCTTTTGAACGGCTTCTAACTTGTCTGGCTCCCTTCTTTCTTTTCTTTGGTACGGGTGTCCAGACAGGTGCCAAAGACAGATTTTGTGGCGGAAAGTCCCACCACTCCGGCATGTAACCCTGGGATAACCATCCCAGGACCAGACTGTCTGACGTCACACCTCACCAAGCCTCGACGAAACGCATGAGCCTTCCACCCACCATAGACGCCTCGACGTCTAACGGGGTTGTTCGGCTCGCAGTCCGCCCCCCCTCCCCCCCTTTCTTAACGAGAGAGAGTGAGAACCATTTCGTTCTAGGCATGACGGGTATAACTGGCACCGCTGTTCCTGTCGCACAGGTGCGGTCCAGGCGGATATGAAGGGAGCTTGCGTACCCTCAGGTACGCTTCGGCCCCTTCTGTCCGCCCTTTGAGGCCTTACCCTTACCCTTCCCCTTGCCCTTCCCACCTCTAGGGCGGTCAGGAGCAACATTGGGGAGGGTAGGCGCCTCTACAACCTTCCTGGGTTTCATCGCCGGCGGCGGCTCCGAGAACCCAGCCGAAACAGACGTCGCAATAGGCCTGGCTTTCGCCTTGCTCTTATGCTTTTTCTGTTTCTTTGAAGGCTGTCCCGTTAGCGGTTTGCCCACAGCCCCTAGTGCGTGCGCTTGCCGCACTAGCTCTAGCTGTAGATTTACCGCTAACCGATTCTGCGCAATACTGGCGGTGTCCTCCAAGATGGCCCGCGCTTGGCCACCAAAGATGCTAGGCCCTGTCAGGGGCGTCCCAAGAAGACGTTCCCTGACTGCCGTAGCCGGACGCATATGGTCAATGACCATTTGCCTCCTGGACTTCGTCACTCGCGCTTGCACCCTTGCCAATGCGTCCATTGACAGCACCAAGCCGTCATTAACACACGATAGCGCCAGAGGTGGCACAGGGTGGCCTGCCCCCGCTTCAGCCCACACCGACTGAAGTAGACGATAAGAGTGATTGACAGCGCTCATCGCTGCCCTCACACCCTCATCGCATAGGGCCAGGACTTCTTCCTGGTGTACCTGGGACTTATCCACTAGTGCCGGACCGGGGCCACCCGACCCGGCACTCTGGACGCCCAGTACCCATCGGTCATCCTCCGTGACCGACGGGACTACACCATACCTGTCGTATTCACCCCGCGGAATACGACATCTTGCCCGCACCTCCCTGGAGGCCGCCGGGAGCTGACCCTTGGTCATTAGTTGTTTACTATAAATAGCATCCAACAAATCAATGAACCGTGGATCCAGTCCCACTGACTGGATCCGGGCCGCGGGCAAAATCCCCGTCCTAATCGACGCAACCGACGGACGGGGCGCATCTTCATCGGCCGTGGCCGAAACCACAGACGGGTCCACTCTGGCTAGCCACGCCAGAGCATCAGACCAATCTACCTCCGAAGAAGATACCCCCGCAAACACGTCACCCGTTGACGTGCTCACGGGTCTGCCAGCCACGGCCTCCCGGCAAGGAGCCACGGCTGACACGCCAGGCACTCCGCTACCACACGGTTCCGCCGCCACCCCATGAAACACTCCGGTCCATGGGGTAGGTCCGCACGGAAAACCGTACGGACCCGTAACCGTCGCGGAACCATAGCCGGACACGGGCGCCAACGGCACCCCATGTCCGGCTGCTGGACCAGGCGAGATAGGTGAGTACCACGCCTGGCCCGGCACAACCGTTCCCCTGACGGCTGGTGACAAACCAAGCCGCGCGGAACCAGTGCACGGTAACGGATTGGCCTCAGCCGCAGGTGGAGCCGCTGACCTGGCTTGCGCCAAACCAGACAAATGGAGGCCGGTTCCGTCCAGGACGGAATCAACCTCCATATTCTCCACCTGCGGCTTCACGGGCCGCAGCAACCTCTCCTCTTCGGCCTCATCGTCTTCAGACTCCGAAGAGCCGTCACTAGACGATTCAACCGTGGAGCCGTCCTGGCGGACGGCTCCCACACCTGACGGACCGGCCACCGCTACTGGACCACCCGGAGGTGGCCGCAGAGAGACAGAACCCGTCTGGCCGAAGCCAGACGGGACCGCCAGGGGGCCGTACGAGACGGCCCCCTCGGTAACCAGTCCAGAATCCTGTCCGAGGACAGGATCCGTACCAGGCATGGGGAGAAACTGCCCCCCAACCTTTGGTAGCAGGGACGACACCAGCGTGGGCAGAACGCTATGCAGAAAACCCTGCATAGCTGGACCAAACCACGCCGGCGGTGCCATCTCCGCCACCTCCAGCTGGGGACGTGGAGCACCCCCACCGGCCGAACCGGGCGCTCCACGATTTCCTCTCGGACCGCCTGACCCCGCGTCAGACCCAGCCAAGTCCTTCTGGGCAAGGAACCTAACCATCGTTTCGACGGACCACACTGCACAAACATTACACCTATGATCTATATTACACAGGGCACACCTAAAACAGACATGGTCCTTGAACATTACACGGACAAACTTATGGCAGTCGTCACATGATGGCGGGGCTGGCTTGGCCTATAAAATAAGCACAAACCTACAATAAACAAGCGGAACGAGACACGGATGGAAGGCAGACAATTAATTTTCAAATATTTTGACTCATAAATTAACCGTAACCTCCCCGCACCCCACCCCGCCACGTTACAACAACGATCGCATTGATTATGACGACAAGTACGCGGCGGGCACAACACACCCATAATAGATCCTACAGGATGTGTAACGGCTCCAGGAATCATATCGCATAGCATTTGGGGTATATTTACTAATCAATATAAATTATACTCCTAACGAACGCAGCACGATATGTGAAGAAAACAACAAAATGTTATAACAAAACTGCTGTCTCACACGGTAAAACCGCAGACCACACAGCTACTCAAGAATTTTGAAACCACCGATCATTGCAAACCGATCGTGATCGCACGTAAACTTGATCATTCTAAAGTTTCCGGTACCATTTTTAGTACGCAGCACCCAGAATAAGATGTGCGAATTAATGAAAAATTTTTCTTCACATAAACATCCGAGCGACCGGGTGTGACGTCACCCGCTCGGATTCTACGGAGAACGACGTCAGCCGATATTCGTGTTAGAAATACCGTAGCAAACACCTATTTTCATATCTGCCGATCGCCTGTTGGGGTTTAAAGAAGGCGATCGTCTGGCATATATCGTTGCTAGCACACGTCCCAGATTCTATGGGGTCAGAAATTGGAACATGCGACACAACGAAATTTAGAGACCTAAGTCTTTTAACTATGGATAATAAAGAACAATACAACCTGGTTGTCTTGGGCAGTATTCTCCATAGTCCTTAGTTAATCCTTTCAGAACACACAAACTATCACTGATTAAAGACTTAGATTATTTTAAAACACTAAAATCCTTAATGCAAAAAGCATGTATTGCTCTTGTTGCTATGCAAACAAGAATGAGCTCTATGGTAAACGGGTACTCGGCAGTTGGGAGCCGAGTACCCGGTTCCCAGGAGTCGGTAAAGCTTTCTAAGTCTTTAATCCTAGAGCCGCTGTCAAGGCCAGCTGTATATCAGAAGTAACAGAATGGTGAGTATTGATCGAAGGAGAATACACAATCTTGAAGCTCAGACACCGTTTTATCAATATATGGGATCAATAGGCTTGCGCGATTATCTGATATTGAAAACGTGATTTTTTTTTCCAGCCATGATTTTTTACGATATGATTTTGAAAAAATCGAAATATCGGCAAATTTTTTTGTCACGTCGTATTCTGCCTACATCTATTTGTCATATGTCTGTAGCGTAGCCTTCTTTTACGGCAAGCTGTTCAATTTATTTCCAAACCAACAGGGGTGGGCTTATAATAGGAATAGGTCAAGAAAAAGTTGAAGTTCATTCTTTAAAATTGTTTTAAAAGATGGACAATACGAAAATTGAACGCAATTTACCGGTACAATTTCTTGCCGCCCTACTGTATACCTCAAAACCATGATCGGGTGAGTGAAATTATTACCTTGGATGGTATAATAAGCATGGTTTATAAAATCAAAATTAATCCTAAATTTGACAATAAATGGCGTCATGAAAATATATAAATCACGTGATATTGATTGCTCTCCTGTTTTTCGGAGGCGAGAGGTGATGCGTTCACAAATATCATAGCTAAATGAGACGGTATACACGCTTTAGCCAACAAGGTGAACTTCCGAGATGTTTCTGTAGGCTAACTATTATTAGTAAACGAGTACTCGGTAAATGCGGATCAGATATACTGTACACATTAGATATCTATGGATCTAAAGTGCGTTTCTAATATCACGTGATTTGTATATTTTCACAGACGACGACATGAAATGTCAAATTTTTGGATTAATTTTGATGTAATAAACGATGAATATAACGCAATATTTAGGTTATCCAATGTAATAATTTCACTCCCGCAATGATGGATCATGGACACCCTAATACATTAAGCCAAGGGGTAACGTGTCAAAAATTTACACCGGGAAATTGTGTCCTATTTTCGTATTATTAACGATCGTTCTTCAGGTTAAGCATCTTGGCGACCGGATTTAAAGTTTTTGTTGAAATTTACCAATTATTAGTCACATTCGGTTAAAACTGATATGAACTGATAGTGAAGCCGACATGTCTACATCAGCCAAACCGTGCAGTCCAACTCAACCCAAGACCAATTCATCCCGTGAATTCATACACCATAAAATAGGTTATACGATATATCGAAATATCGCGATTTTCTCACCATGATATATCACGATACCTCCTAGGACAATATTGTGCAAGCCTACCGCAGTGCCCACACCAATGTATTTCTAAATGGTTAGCATGGTTAGTCATTCAGCAAATTTTCAAATAAATTAAGAAAGAACAGGGATAGTAAACAAGAGGCCCAAGGGGCCTGTATCGCTCACCTGGACAATAGGCATTTCAACTAGAATGCTATTTATCAACTAGATGGCCAGCAAACCATTTATCCGACAGTTTCGAAAAATTGCAAATTTGAGATCGGAATACCCCAAAAACACCTATAAAAACAATTTTGGCCTTAAAATCCATCAAATAAAAAAATCCAATATGGCCACCAAACATGTTATATTTTGATTGGCCCATGGCAGCCAGGTTTTTTTTACGGATCAACATCTCTTGAACAAACTTTAATGGCCCTTAGGCCCTAATCATATCTGCCAAATTTCGGCCCATCCCTTCAGCGCTCCTGGAGAATAAGTCATTTTCACTACAACTAGGTCAACCAAGATGGCCGCCGAACCATTTGACCAATCAAGTTCCCTTGCCCTAAATCATCTTTCATGAGGTTTGCATCAATCCCCCAAGCCGTTTCAGAGAGGATTTTTAAAGACGTTTCCTAAAATCGGCTTAAATCCAAGATGGCCGTTGGACAAATTAGCCGATTGGGTTCATTTGAACAAACTTAGATCTCTATGCCCTATGAATGCTTACTCCCAAATATAATTGAAATCGGCCCAGTGCTTCTTGAGAAGAAGTCGTTTAAAGAATTCCCCCATTGGTTTACTATGGGCCCATTGCTTTACTATGGGAGCCTTTGGCGGGAAAACAAACCAGGATGGCTGCCAAAGCGTTTATCCAACAATCTCGAAAGTGGCATATTTGAACTCGCCACACTGATAAGCATATATAAAGCAATTTTCGCCATCAAAGTACCTCAAATACAAAAAAGCCAATATGACCTAGAAATGCTGAATTTTGATTGGTTGATGGCGGCCATGTTTTTTAATGAACAAACTTCCCTTGAACAAACTTGAAAGGCGCTTAGTCCCTAAGCATATTTACAAAATTTCAGCTCTATCCCTTCAGCGGTTTGGGAGGTCATTTTCGCGAAAACCAGGTCATCCAAGATGGCCGCCAAGCAAATCGGCCAATCAGGTTGCCTTGAACAAAATTGGGTCTACCGTTGCCACAGATGATGTGTTATGAGTTTTGAATCAATTCCTCCAGCGGTTTCGGAGAAGATTTTTAAGTGTTTCTAAAAATCAGCCATTTTGGCAGACGGCCATCTTGGATTTTGACTGATCCGCTTCGTTTGAACAAACATAGATCTCTATGCCCTATGAATGCTTACTCCCAAATATAATTGAAATCGGCCCAGTGCTTCTTGAGAAGAAGTCGTTTAAAGAATTCCCCATTGCTTTACTATGGGCCCATTGCTTTATTATGGGAGCCTATAGAGGGAAAACAAACCAAGCTGGCAGCCAAACCCTTTATCCGATAGTTTCGAAAGTGGGATATTTGAACTTTCCACACTGATAAGCATATATAAAGTAATTTTCGCCATCAAAATACATCAAATACAAAAAAGCCAATATGACCAACAAACGCTAAATTTTGATTGGTTGATGGCAGCGATGTATTTTAACGTACAAACTTGCTTTGAACAAATTTGAATGGACCTTGGTCCCTAAGCATATTTAACAAATTTCAGACCTATACCTTCAGCGGTTCTGGAGAAGTCATTTTCGCGAAAACTAGGTCATCCAAGATGGTCGTCAGGCAAATAGGCCAATCAGGTTGCCTTGAACAAACTTGGGTCTACCGTTGCAATAGATGATGTGTTATGAGTTTTGAATCAATTCCTCCAGCGGTTTCGGAGATTTTTTAAAGTGTTTCTAAAAATCGGCTATTTTGGCCGGTGGCCATCTTGGATTTTGGCTGATCGGCTTCATTTGAACAAACTTGAATCTCTATGCACTAGGGATGCTTCCTGCCAAATATAATTGAAATCGGCCCAGTGGTTCTTGAGAAGTCGTTTTAAAGGAAAAGTTGACGGACGGACGACGGATGGTCGCCCCCCACATAAGCTCACTTGGCCTTTCAGGCCAGGTTAGCCACTTGGCCTTTCAGGCCAGGTGAGCTAATAAATTTGAGACAATTTGCTAGCGACTGTGCACTTTAATTAACTAGAAGCGCTCACTATGTTAGATAATTGTTAATATGCGCCATATTATTACCCGCAACAAAGGATGGCTGATTAACACTTTCATGTCGAAGCCTGCAAAAAATGGCCTCTACAGTACTCTTAAGCACTGTCCATTTGCAGATGAAGAGGCTATTTTTAGGAGGCATTTAACATAAATTGATGGAATTCGAAGGTGGCCTCAGATTCATTTGAATCCATTTACATCTTGGGTGTATTTGGCAATATGGAACGCTTTGAATAAACAATGACTAGTCTACTCTACACATAAAGTTATTTATTTTGGAATTACAGGCTACAGCCCACTGACAAGCATTTTGAAAAGGATCATCGACGTATGGATGGAGACACATGGATGGAAACAGACAACGTGATTATAGCTAGTGTATCCATACATGTACATTCATAATTATCCAACTTACATTTAGTGGGGTTGTCAGGATCTGCTGCGTAGCGAACCATCTTGGCTGGTCCTGAAAGGAATAATTGATTGCAAAATTTTAATATCAACAAAATTTAGATTATATATCTATGACAGCACCATCCTCCAACAAATTTGTTTTAAAATGAACACCAGTTCATCTTTTAACCTAATTTCGACATCAGAGTGCTAAGAGTTAAGACAAGTTTGATTAATTTATTCAATTTCACCAAGGAAGTCACTGTTTCTTTTCAGCGTAACCATGGATAACACTTAGCATACTAATGCATGACAGTAGCGGTAAATTGATTATCTGATTTGTTAAGAAATCTGTTCAACATAATATTCTGAATCATCTCTGCAAAATGTTTTGCAGTCTCGTAGTAAAATATTGATGATACTCACATATATCAGGCCAAACACAATTATATTTATGCTTCTTAGTCCCTACCGACCTGCAACAACACACACAGACCCCAAAATGTTGCTACCTCAATACTTCTACCTAAAAAAATTTGTGCCATAACATTTTCTGATTAGGTCAAACAAAACAAGCATTCTGTAAGTATTGCTTTGCAATAAATGTCCCCTACCTGGTGATATAAATCTTTAGAGATTGACAGTCAAAAATGTCATTAAAAATTCTTAGAAGCAGCTGAAACTCAACTTGATCTGTAACTTCTCATAACATCGCAATAAACCAAGTTTCAGTTATATATGGTGAAGGAGAAGGAAAGTCAAACGGGGACATATCACCATCAAAAAATGACACAAATGCCTGAAACTAGAACTTGCTCTGTAATTTCTCATAATAAAGTAATGTACCAATTCTCAGTTGAATATCTTGAAAGACTGCAAGAAAAAGGGCAGAAAACTAATATTTTTCGTATTTCATAAAATCATAAGTCGAAAGGGGGCATAACTCCATGATAAACTGACGAAAATGTCTGAAACTCGAACTTACTCTGTAACTACTTATACTAAAGCTATGTACCAATTTTCCCGTAAATATCTTGAAGGATTGCGAAAAAGTGCGGAAAGCTAATATTTTTCGTCGAAAGCGGGCATAACTCCATCAAAAATTGATGCATAACCCTGAAACTCGAACTTGGTCTGTAACTTCTCATAACAAAGCAATGTAGCAATTCTCAGAATAATATCTTGAAAGACTGCGAAAAAAAGTGCGGAGAACTAATATTTTTCGTATTTCTTAAGTCGAAAGGGCATAACTCCATGACAAATTGACGAAAATGTCTGAAACTCGAACTTGCTCTGTAACCCCTTATACTAAACTTAAGCGATGCACCGATTTTCGCTTAAATATCTTGCTTTTGTTGCTTGCAACCCTTTAGTTGGTTGGTCTGTAGTTTTATTAACCACTATAAAAACATACTTATCGTTCAATCACTACTTGCTAAATCAAATATCTGTATTTAGCTATCAGAATAAGATTTTTATGCTCGCTTACTCTCCCTAATGCCAATACCATCACCATGTCAACCCTCAACCAGGCTTCTGGCAGAGGGACCCCCTGCATTAGCCACACAATAGACTGGAACCAGTCTGTACTCACTCCTTGGTGATGCCTGTGACTAAGCATGCCCGCGCATGCGCAGTAGGTCCCAAATATGAACTGATTCACTTTTCTAAATTTAAGTGCCATATATCCTGACTAGATTCTCAAATCATTACCCTGCGGGGTGGCTGAGGCCGGGTCATAGTAATTTAACAGTAAGTATGTTTTTATAGTGGTTAAAAAAAAACCCCACAGACACCCCCCTTGCGGGTTGGTCTGTTGTTTTATTAACCACTATAAAAACACTTACCGTTAAATTTCTACTTGCTAAATCAATTATCTGCATTTAGCTACCAGAATAAGATTTTTATGCTTGCATACACTCCTCCCCATGCCTATTCCTATAAATATGAACCCTCAACCAGGCTACTGGTTAGGTCCATCTCCAGTATATTAACTGATATAGACTGGCACCAGTCTGTACTCACTCCATAGTGACGCCTGTCACTAAGCGCGCTTGCGCATGCGCACTCGAGCCCAAATAGGAAACAGATTCACTTTTCTGAATTTAAGTGCCAAATATTATAGGCAAATTCTCAAATCAATTCCACGTGGGGTGGCTGAGGCCGGGTCGTAGTGATTGAACGGTAAGTATGTTTTTATAGTGGTTAATAAAACAAGACGAACCGACAAGGGGGGTCTGTGGGGGGTTGTTATTACACCACAAAAACATCCATTACCGTTCAATCACTACTTGCTAAACCCGTAGACTTGGTCAGCGCCCCCACTTAAACATTAGGTGGGAGGCGATTTGAGAATCAATCAAACAAGGATAAAAATCAAACCAATCTTATCTAAATGTTAATAACATAATATAATAGTGCATTTAAATCAATCACACCGTGATTATCAAATAAGGAAAATTAGCAGAAATCTTGCTCAGACCATGGAAAAATGAAGGAAATGTCAATTTCCCTTTCTCCGAGATCTAACAATACTCACCATTCTGTTACTTCTGATATACAGCTGGCCCTGACAGCTGGCTCTAGGACTATAGACGTAGAAAGCTTTACCGACTCCTTGGAACCGTGTACTCGGCTCCCAACTGCCGAGTACCCGTCTACCATAGAGCTCATATTGTTTGCATAGCCACCAAACAAGAGAAAACCATGGCTTGCCTCCGTGGGGCTGGGAGGCTGGGTCCGTAACAGAATGGTGAGTATTGTTAGATCTCGGAGAAAGGGAAATTGACATTTCCTTCATTCTCCTTCAATCAATACTCACCATTCTGTTACCTCTGATATACACCAGATTTGATCAGTAACCTGGTGGGAAGGAGCAAGCCATAAATGCTACTTTTGCCCCTTGGAGAAAGATTTAGACGTAAAACTTGACTAACGGAGACCTAAAAGGACCGTCAAGTTAACGGGACCGAATCACATTCGCATCACTGACATCCCCCCCCCCCTTTTCTCCTAAGAAAAGAAGGGAGAAAACTCACGAACATGTATCTCGCCTGAAACACAAATATGCCAAGAGGGTTAACTGCTCCCTGCATATCCACATGTATTAGCCCGGGAATGAGCATGAATATATAAGATGAATGAACATGATATATAGACATAATACAAAAAACTCTCACTATTGAATTACCTTATGATAATTGGACTTCAGACGTACCGCCTCCAACCATTCACTGGTCCGGCCATCAGTGACACAATCTGGTTGTCATCCTCACGCTCGACCATGCCTCCTTTAGGTTCTTTTCTTACCAAAGTGAAAAAAGGGTGAAGAGCAGTGTGGTCACTTAACTATCGTCTCAAAACAGCTAAAGCGAGTGGATTGGCTGAGTCTGACACATCCCTCATATAGTAATCCGTAAATGAGGACTCACAGTGCCATTGTGCAACGGCCATGATGTCCTCTAACGGAACACCACTGTAAAGGGCGGTCGAGGCGGCTATTCCTCTAACATCGTGTGCCCTTGCGCCTTGCACCTGGTGCCCAGTCGCCATCTCATGAGTAGTTTGAATGCATTCGACTACCCAACGAGAGATAGTATCCATGGATGCGGCGCCATAAGGCTTCTTATGGCAGATCCACAGATGTCTATCGATCGACCATAACGAGTCAGTCCATTTCCTGTACTTAGTCAAAGCACAGACCGGGCACCAGACACTGGCATCACGATCAAACCTGGTTAACTTCGGTATTATGATCGGTTTGCCGGGATATCTCAAAGATTGATTCTTTGACATAAACTCTGCTCTTGGCAGAAGACGCAGACCCTCTCCGGAGACAATAAATCGGTCCCTCTCTGCCGAAAGCGCATGGATCTCACTGCGCCTTCTAGCTGAGGAAGCTGCCAATAGAAAGACTGCCTTTAGAGTCAAATGCTTTAGACTAGCCGAACGCAACGGTTCGAAAGGCTGCTTGGCCAGTACATTAAGCACTAAAGATAGACTCCAGGCTGGAATGACTACCGGTTGTCTCGGTCAGAGATTGCTCATTCCCTTCACCATCACATTTAACTGGGCCACCTCTGGACTATCCCTGTTGGCTAGACAAGGGATAACTGATGCCAAAGCTGACTTGTATCTAGCAATTGTGACGGGAGCTAGTCCTGAAAAGAACAGCTCAAAGAGAAAGTCTGCTATTTGCTAAATAGTGGATTGAAAGGTATCAATACCCTTTTATTCACACCAGTCTGCAAATCTGTTAACCTTGTTGTTATATGACTTGAAGGTTGACCTCCTCGCAGCCGCGATGAAATCAGCAGCTTGTCGAGAAAAGCCTTCCGACGTGGAACGATGTTTGATAACATCCACGCAGTCAATTTGAACATTTCGGGATGCTCGTGTAGGAAGCGTCCCTTGGCCTGGGAGATTATGTTCGGAATCTCGGGCAACTGCACTGGATTTTCCACCAGCAGATCTAGCAGATCCGTGAACCACGCCCTGCTGGGCCAATACGGCGCTATTAGCAGGACCAAACACGGTTCCTCCCTGATCTTCACCAATACCTTCGGCAGAAGAATGGTGGGTGGATACGCGTAAGCGTGCATCCCTCTCCAGCTTATCGCCAGAGCGTCTGTATCGACAGCATTTGGATCTGGAATTGGCGAGACATAAGTCATGATTTGAGCATTTTCCCGTGTGGCGAAGAAGTCCACGTTGGGTTTGCCCCAATGCTCGAAGATCCTTCGTAGAACTGGAGGGTTGAGGGACCATTCTGTTGGCAGAATTCTCTGTCTGCGAGACAAAGCATCCGCCAGAATGTTCAATCGCCCAGGAATGTGAGCTGCTTTCCAAACAACCGAGTAATTCCTGCACCATTGAATTAAGTGCCACACTTTGATACACAGCGTGGGTGACTTGGTCCCGCCTTGGCGATTTATGTATGATACTACCGTCGAATTGTCCGACCGTATCAATATCACCTTGCCCCTGATCATCGGAAGAAATTCTTCCAATGCCAGTTCCACTGCCATCATTTCCAACAGATTGATATGCAGCTGGCTCTCCTGGAGAGTCCATGTGCCCGAGACCTGGTGCTCTCCCAGGCAGGCCCCCCACCCCTCCAGTGATGCATCCGTGTACACGGACAGCTGGGGGTGGGGTAGGTGCAGCGAAACCCCTACTAGGAAATTCTGACGCTCTTTCCACCGTACAAGATGCGACATTATCGGCTTCAAAACTGGCACCAGTTTTGACAGGGGGTTCTGTTCTCTGTTTCCACAGAGACATCAGATACAACTGGATAGGTCTTCGCATTAGAGCAGCGTACGGGATCACCTGCTCCATGGAGACCATCATGCCCAGCATCTGAAGAAACCGCCTCGCCTTGAATGTGGTTTCCCACTCGAAAACTCTTGAGGATGGCTAACAGACACCACTCTGGGCTCTGACGGGTAAACCCTGCCCTCCTCGAGATCGAATCACATCCCCAAATAAACGAAATGTTGAGTGGGTGTCAACTCGGATTTCTCCTTGTTGACTATCCAGCCTAGATCTGAAAGTAACCTCAGAGTCAGAGCAGTATCCACGTTCAACCTGGCTGCCGTGTCTGCTTTGATCAGCCAGTCGTCTATGTAGGTGTGTAGCGCCACGTTCTCTTTTCTGAGAAACGCTGTCACTGCAAGGACCACTCTTGTGAAAACCCTTGGAGCTGTCGAAAGGCCAAACGGGAGAACAATAAACTCCCATACTTGATTCTGAAACGCAAATCTCAGAAACCTGTGCCAACTCCGATTCATAGGAATGTGGAAATATGCATTTTTCAGATCGATCGATACACACCACATTCCTTTCCTCAACCCCGCCATTACCGACCTCGGCGTTTCCATCTGGAACCGAGGCGTATGGATAAACCAATTTAATGGCCTGAGATTGAGTATGGGTCTCCATCCCCCTGTGCTCTTGGGGACAAGGAACATGTTTGAATAGAAGCCTGGAGTGTTTCGATTTGCTGGTTTTATTGCTCCCTTCAGAAGCAAACCCGACACTTCCTTTTGAACGGCTTCTAACTTGTCTGGCTCCCTTGGTACGGGTGTCCAGACAGGTGCCAAAGACAGATTTTGTGGTGGAAAGTCCCACCACTCCGGCATGTAACCCTGGGATAACCATCCCAGGACCAGACTGTCTGACGTCACACCTTGCCAGGCCTCGACGAAACGCATGAGCCTTCCACCCACCATAGACGCCTAACGGGGTTGTCCGGCTCGCAGTCCGCCACCCCCCCCCCCCTCTTTCTTAACGAGAGAGAGAGAGAGAACCATTTCGTTCTAGGCACGACGGGTATAACTGGCACCGCTGTTCCTGTCGCACAGGCGCGGTCCAGGCGGATATGAAGGGAGCTTTCGTACCCTCAGGTACGCTTCGGCCCCTTCTGTCCGCCCTTTGAGGCCTTACCCTTACCCTTCCCCTTGCCCTTCCCGCCTCTAGGGCGGTCAGGAGCAACAATGGGGAGGGTAGGCGCCTCTACAACCTTCCTGGGCTTCTTCGCCGGCGGCGGCTCTGAAACCCCAGCTGAAGCAGAAGTCGAAAACAGGCCTAGCTTTCGCCTTGCCCGTATGCTTCTTCTGCTCCTTTGAAGGTTGTCCCGTTAGCGGTTTCCCCACAGGCCCTAGTGCATGCGCTTGCCGCACTAGATCTAGCTGTAGGTTTCCGCTAACCGATTCTGCGCGATACTGGCGGTATCCTCTAAGATGGCCCACGCTTGGCCACCGAAGATGCTAGGCCCTGTCAGGGGTGTCCCAAGGAGACGCTCCCTGACTGCCGTAGCCGGACGCATATGGTCAATGACCATTTGCCTCCTGGATTTCGTCACACGCGCTTGCACCCTTGCCAATGCGTCCATCGACAGCACCAGGCCGTCATTGACACATGAAAGCGCCACAGGTGGCACAGGGTGGCCTGCCCCGCTTCAGCCCACACCGACTGAAGGAGACGATAAGAGTGGTTGACAGCGCTCATCGCTGCCCTCACACCCTCATCGCATAGGGACAGGACTTCTTCCTGGTGTACCTGAGACTTGTCCACAAGTGCCGGACCGGGGTGACCCGGCACGGCACTCTGGACGCCCAGTACCCATCGGTCATCCTCCGTGACCGACGGGACTACACCATACCTGTCGTATTCCCCCCGCATACGACATCTTGCCCGCACCTCCCTGGAGGCCGCAGGGAGCTGACCCTTGGTCATCAGTTGTTTGCTATAAATAGCATCCAACCATTCTATGAACCGTGGATCCAGTCCCACTGACTGGATCCGGGCCGCGGGCAAAATCCCCGTCCTGATCGACGCACGGGGCGCATCTTCATCGGCCGTGGCCGAAACCACAGACGGGTCAACCAGCCGTGCTCACGGGTCTGCCAGCCACGGCCTCCCAGCAAGGAGCCACGGCTGACAAGCCAGGCACTCCGGTACCACACGGTTCCACCGCCACCCCATGAAACACTCCGGTCCATGGGGTAGGTCCGCACGGAAAACCGTACGGACCAGTAGCAGTCGCGGAACCATAGCCGGACACGGCGCCCACGGCACCCCACGTCCGACTGCCGGACCAGGTGAGATAGGTGAGTACCACGCCCGGCCCGGCACACCCGTTCCCGTGACGGCTGGTGCCAAACCAAGCCGCACGGAACCGGTGCACGGTAACGGATTTGCCTCAGCCACAGGCGGAGCCGCTGACCTGGCTTGCGCCAAACCAGACAAATGGAGGCCGGTTCCGTCTAGGACGGAATCAACCTCCATATTCTCCACCTGCGGCTTCACGGGCCGCAGCAACCTCTCCTCCTCGGCCTCCTCGTCTTCAGACTCCGAAGAGTCGTCACTAGACGAGTCAACCGTGGAACCGTCCTGGCGGACGGCTCCCACACCTGACGGACCGGCCACCGCTACTGGACCACCCGGAGGTGGCCGCAGAGAGACAGAACCTGTCTGGCCGAAGCCAGACGGGACTGCCAGGGGGCCGTACGAGACGGCCCCCTCGGTAACCAGTCCAGAATCCTGTCCGAGGACAGGATCCGTACCAGGCATGGGGAGAAACTGCCCCCAACCTTTGGTAGCAGGGACGACACCAGCGTGGTCAGAACGCTATGCAGAAAAACCCTGCAGAGCCGGACCAAACCACGCCGGCGGTGCCATCTCCGCCACCTCCAGCTGGGGACGTGGAGCACCCGCACCGGCCGAACCGGGCGCTCCACGATTTACTCTCGGACCGCCTGACCCCGCGTCAGACCCAGCCAAGTCCTTCTGGGCAAGGAACTTAACCATCGTTTCGACGGACCACACTGCACAAACATTACACCTATGATCTATATTACACAGGGCACACCTAAAACAGACATGGTCCTTGAACATTACACGGACAAACTTATGGCAGTCGTCACATGATGGCGGGGCTGGCTTGGCCTATAAAATAAGCACAAACCTACAATAAACAAGCGGAACGAGACCCGGATGGAAGGCAGACAATTAATTTTCAAATAATTTGACTCATAAATTAACCGTAACCTCCCCGCACCCCACCCCGCCACGTTACAACAACGATCGCATTGATTATGACGACAAGTACGCGGCGGGCACAACACACCCATAATAGATCCTCCAGGATGTGTAACGGCTCCAGGAATCATATCGCATAGCATTCAGGGTATATTTACTAATCAATATAAATTATACTCCTAACGAACGCAGCACGATATGTGAAGAAAACAACAAAATGTATAACAAATCTGCTGTCCCACACGGTAAAACCGCAGACCACACATCTACTCAAGAATTTTGAAACCACCGATCATTGCAAACCGATCGTGATCGCACGTAAACTTGATCATTCTAAAGTTTCCGGTACCATTTTTAGTACGTAGCACCCAGAATAAGATGCGCGAATTAATGAAAAATTTGTCTTCACATAAACATCCGAGCGACCGGGTGTGACGTCACCCGCTCGGATTCTACGGAGAACGACGTCAGCCGATATTCGTGTTAGAAATACCGTAGCAAACACCTATTTTCATATCTGCCGATCGCCTGTTGGGGTTTAAAGAAGGCGATCGTCTGGCATATATCGTTGTTAGCACACGTCCCAGATTCTATGGGGTCAGAAATTGGAACATGCGACACAACGAAATTTAGAGACCTAAGTCTTTTAACTATGGATAATAAAGAACAATACAACCTGGTATTCTCCATAGTCCTTAGTTAATCCTTTCAGAACACACAAACTATCACTGATTAAAGACTTACAGCCCTACAGCCCCTAGTGCGTGCGCTTGCTGCACTCGCTCCAGCTGTCGGCCTACCGCCAACCGATTCTGCGCAATGCTGGCAATGTCCTCTAGGATGGCCCGCGCCTGGCCACCGAAGATGCTAGGCCCTGTCAGGGGTGTCCCAAGAAGACGCTCCCTGACTGCTGTAGCCGGACGCATATGGTCAAGAACCATTTGCCTCCTGGCCTTTGTAACACGCGCCTGCACCCTTGCCAGCGCGTCCATAGACAGCAACAAGCCGTCATTGGCGCTTTAGCGCTACAGGGTGGCCTGCCCCCGCTTCAGCGCACACCGACAGAAGAAGGCGATAAGAGTGGTTGACAGCACTCATAGCTGCCCTCACACCCTCATCGCATACGGACAGGACTTCATCCTGGTGTGCCTGTGACTTGTCCACAAGTGCTGGACCGGGGACACCCGCTCCAGCACTCTGGACCCACAGAAACCACCGATGGTACCACACCATACCTGTCGTATTCACCCCGTGGAATACGACACCTCGCCCGCACCTCCCTGGAGGCCGCAGGGAGCTGGCCCTTGGTCATGAGCTGCTTGCTATAAATAGCCGTAAGCAACTCGATGAACCGTGGATCCAGTCCAACAGACTGGATCCGGGCTGCGGGCAAGATCCCTGTCCTAATCGATGCAACCGATGGACGGGGCGCATCCTCCTCGGCCGTGGCCGAAACCACAGACGGGTCCACCCTGGCTAGCCAAGCCAGAGCATCCGACCAGTCTACTTCCGAGGAAGACACACACGTGAACACGTCACCCGTTGACGCGTTCACTGGCCTACCAGCCACAGCCTCCCGGCAAGGAGCCGCGGCTGACACGCCAGGCACTCCGGTACCAAATGGTTCCGCCGCCGCCACCCCATGAAACACACCAGTCCATAGGGTAGGCCCGCACGGAAAACCGTGCGGACAAATAGCAGACGCGGAACCGTGGCCAGACACGGGCGCCAACGGCACCCCACGTCTGACCAGGCGAGATAGGCGAGTACCACGCCTGGACCGGCACACCAGTCACCGTGTCGGCTGGCGTCAAACCACCCGTCACGGGACCGGTGCCTGGTACCAGATTGGCCTCAACCACGGGCAGAGCCGCTGCCCTGGCTTGCGCCAAGCCAGAGAGATGGAGGACGGTTCCGTTCAGGATGGAATTGACCTCCATATTCTCCACCCGTGGCATCACGGGCCGCAGCAACCTCTCCTCCTCGTCTTCAGACTCCGAAGAGTCGTCACTAGACGATGAAACCGTGGAGCCTTCCTGGCGGATCGCTCCCAATTCTGACGGACCTGCCACCGCTACTGGACCACCCGGAGGTGGCCGCAGAGACAGAACATGTCAGGCCGGAGCCAGACGGGACTGCCAGGGGGCCGTACGAGACGGCCAAGGACACGGGTCCGTACCAAGAATGGGGAGAAACTGCCCCACCCTCCCAACCCCAACCTTCGGCAGCAGGGACGACACCAGCGTGGGCAGAACGCTATGCAGAAAACCCTGCATAGCCGGACCGAACCACGCCGGCGGTGCCATCTCCGCCACCTCCAGCTGGGGACGTGGAGCGGTCCCCACCGGCCGAACCAGACACTCCACGATTTAACTTCGAACCGCCTGACCCCCGCATCAGACCCAGCCACATCCTTCTGGGCAAGGAACTTCAACATCATATCCGCGGACCACACTGCACACACATTACACCTACTATCAAGGTTACACGGAGTACATCTAAAGCAGACATGGTCCTTAAATAGGACCCGTACGAACTTGTGGCACTCGTCACATGATGGCGGGGCTGGCTTGGCCTATAAATAAGCACAAACCTACAATAAGCAAGCGGAACGAGACACGGATGGAAGGCAGACAATTAACTTTCAAATATATTCACCATAAATTAACTGTAACCCTCCCGCACACCACCCCGCAACGCTACAGCAAAGATCGTATTGATTATGACAAGAACGAAGCGGGCATAAATACACCCATAATTGATCCTCCAGGATGTATAACGGAACCAGGAATCATATCGCCTAGCATTCGGGGTATATTTACCAATCAATATAAATTATACTCCTAACGAAAGCCAAAACGATATGTGAAGAAACAACAAAATGTAAACAAACTGCTGTAGCACACGGTAAAACCGCAGACCACACATCTAATCAAGAATTTTGAAACCACCGATCATTGCAAACCGATCGTGATCACAGGTAAACTTGACCATTCCAAAGTTTTTTGGTACCATTTTTAGTACGCAGCACCCAGAACAAGATGCGCGAATTAATGAAAAAAAATTTTCTTCACAAACATCCGAGCACCACGGGTGTGACGTCACCCGCTCGGATCTTACCGAGAACGACGTCAGCCGATATTCGTGTTACAAATATCGTAGCAAACACCTATTTTCATATCTGCCAATCGCCTGTTGGGGTTTAAAGAAGGCGACCATCCGGCATATCTCGTTGTTAACACACGTCCCAGATTCTTTGGGGTCAGAAATTGTAACATGCGACACAACGAAATTTAGAGACCTAAGTCTTAACTATGGAATAATAAGGAAATATACGACCTGGTTATCCTCGGCGGTATCCATATTATCCAATTATCCTTGCAAGAGAATCACTAGCTATCACAAACACAGACAAAAAGACTATGCAAACAAGAATGAGCTCTATGGTAGACGGGTACTCGGCAGTTGGGAGCCGAGTACCCGGTTCCAAGGAGTCGGTAAAGCTTTCTAAGTTGATAGTCCTAGAGCCAGCTGTCAAGGCCAGCTGTATATCAGAAGTAACAGAATGGTGAGTATTGATCGAAGGAGAATTGAATATCTTACATTGTTGTGGCTTATCTAGTTGAGCAACCCTCTCCAGCCCACCCACCCACCACCACCTTGAAAGCAATGGCTTCCAGTCATATTATTTTCAAAATATTTAAAAGAATATGCTTTAATTTGTAAAGAATTCCACCTGTATCAAAGAACTACCGTCTTAATTGACCCAAAAAACAACAAGGGTTGAAATGTTTATAAAATTGTATCTGTGACGGATAGATTTTTTTGTAACTGTTACCAAATATTTGTATTTGTACAAGCAGCGTACATTTCTAATATAAAACAATAACCCGCAAGTCCGCCACAATAAAAAGCGTAACCAGCTCTAAGGCATTTAGTAGGTAGCTTGACCCTTCTTAACTTGTACGCTTTAAATTGACAATTTAGTGCAAATGCGATTGACTTGAAAATAAGTTACAACGCACTGGTTTTCCTGACATAGTCCTGTTTTCTCGGTCGCTCCAAAGCAATGAACCACTTAAATATCGGGTGGTATTACTGTCAGAACATTCCAATAATAATATATTGGGTCATATAACCCGTGAAAGTGGGCGCTAACATATTGCTTTACTGCGTTTAAAAGCGGCATGATGACTAGATTTTTCGTTCACCATTAGCCATCAACATTAATCGCTAGTGTCGCACAGAGAATGGTTGAAATAAATCATGTGATTAATTCGTTATGAATGACGAGGCACGTGATCAAAATTTTACTACGATAGTAATTTTTATTCATGCCTATTGAAATCGGATATCCCGCGAGCCAATCAGAAACTACTAGTGCACATTATCGATTGTTATTAACTACGACTGTGCATTCACACGAGACATTTCTCATTACCGGTGTATTAGCAGACTAGGCCGATTCGTGACATAATTTTTATTGTTGAAATTAGTAACCGGGATCGTGGCGTTCTGTAAAAATGGAATGTTTACGGGGGACTACTGCACTTTAATGGCCGCCGAAATCTAGCAAAATACTGCGACTTCCGGTAATCCACGAGATTATAGTGGTTGCTAGGAATCCTTGTGTTTCAATTGTGATTGGCTAATGGCAGTCGCATGTTGATGATTATGACGTCATCGGCATTCCAAAATTAGGGCTTTGTCACTTACGCGACCATTTTTTCGTTCACTGTAATTTTACTCCACGTAACCGACACGCGAACGAAACGATCGTTCGCGCAAAATTTTGAGGGCTGAGATTTCTGTTATTTTCTATAGTTGAACTGGGGCTACGATAAATAAATGTGATTAGTAATCTGCCCGTATTATTTTATTTAATTTCCATACACATAAATTGAGTAAAATTTATGTTAACGTCTATTGGTATATATCTTAAGGATGAAAGTATATAAACCATCAGTCCCCTGCCCATACTGTCCTTGGTAATGTTTAAGGGCAGTATATCATATCCATCTAAATTGTATTCTGAAATCTGTCTTTCATATCTAAAATATTTTGGTTTAATTTATGAAAATGCTAATCCCAAAGGTTTATCTTCCATGATGTTTAATCTTTGTTTGAGTACAATTAATTTTTCTGCAGTGAATGTATCAACATTTGAAAATAAAACATTAAATATTACAATTTGCGTTGCATATTTTTAGTTTTTTGTGCATTTTTTTGGGTTGATATAATTTTTGTGTTATTTTTTGTGTTATTTCCATGCATACGTCATATAACATTCATCCTTTAAAAGAGAGAATCTGTTATTTAGTATTGTTTGTTCTGGTAGTAATGCTTGTATGGTCGACTGCTTTGACTCCTCCCTAATCTTCTCCAATAGATAAAATCCTGTTTTTCTTTTTCAGGGTTATGATGGGTTTGTGACATCCCTAACGATATGCACTAGTAATTTAAGATATTTTGGGACATTACATTTAAATATAGTCCTTGCGTGTTTGGATGGATGTAATCCAAGAAAAGATCCTGATAAGCATAGCCATATCTGGACTGTTGAATAGTTGAGAATGGTCAATAAATACCCAGGCCTGTTCAAATTGAAAATGTGCGCAATCCTTTATTGGGTTAAGCAAATTTGTTTTAGGTAACCCATTCTGTCTTGCGTAACCATTCTTCATGTGTTTATGTACAACATGAAAGGAATTGTGGGACCGGAAAACAGGTTGTGTCAGAAAACTGTGCGAACAAAAAATGGGTTACGCCAATTTGAACAGGCCGGATACCGCACCTTGACAATCTGCTAATGAGTATAGCCTATCATTAAATGGACCATACCGTTTTCATAATTGTCATAAGGCCTAGATAGCAAGGCGGACACAAATATGGCTGTGTTAGGTGCAATTGATTGCACATCCTTAATCATAATCGCTTATCATTCCATCCACCATTCATCTTCCAATCTCAATACTATCTACATGTACGTAGTACAAGGGCATCGATAGACATTTATCCAACCGATATTGAACCGTCCTATGGGTCCAGGGATGGGATGGGTTAGAATCCTATGGGGTGGGTTACTCAAGATATAGCATGTATGTTTTCATATTATTAAAATACATAGTGATGCATTAAAGCACTTGTAGGCCTGGATATCTCGGATATTCAGAGAGTGAGAAGCAGTCAGGAAAGGGTGGATACATGAAAGTCGTGCCATCAGTATTTGTAAACATGCTTATGTGCTGCAACATTAGAATTGTGATGTGTTATGAACAGTCATTTCATATTGTGTTGGTCAAACGATGAACGGTTCGCGTCCAGTATGTTCATCCATCAATCTAAATTACTTTAATGAAGTGAGGTGATAGTAAATAGCATAACACATGATAGGATGGTAAAGGATATTATCTTACTAAATCTTTTCGAAGATTACTAACCTAATGATACCGGAAGTAAAGGAAGTACACACGTTTTTGCTACGGTATTGTGGGTAAATGGTAAAGTCGCGCGAGACTATATCGATGCGCGAGACTAAGCGAGACCTTAAATGAAAACGGCGCAATAACCATAGTAACAAATGAATATTCATGAGTCATCCCCAGTGGAATTGCTTAGCTGATGCATTGTGGGATATATTTCCCGTCGCACTTGTCAAAACGGTAAACCACGATTGAAAATGTTATCGGGTGTGGAAAACAATTGTTTAAACTGAGTCTAAATAATCAAACCGACACCATTCGAGTATTAAATATATTGGCTGTATCTCAATAAGCGAAAGTTACTTAAAATTAACAAATATACCTAATCAAATGACCACAGTCGAATGGTTGAAGTGTGACATCAAATTAGTATGCCAATGAAGAAGAACAAATTCGGTCTTCGTTTGCCACCGTCGGCTACAGATGTGACAGATGGCAATGAGTGAGTTAATTTATACTCGTACTCACATTTAGTGCACCAAACAGCACTGAATGAAACACAACATTATTAATTATTATGTTATCATTAATTATTCCTGTATCAATATTTTGATTAACATTCTGTCACATTAATGATTAAAAGCTGAAGTAACTGTCACAATCACATGCTTTGAAATTGATCAATACTAAGACTTAGATCTATTAGTATTATCTATGTCAGTTGCATATTGCCTGTTAATGTTCAATCTAACCTATCATGTGGCATGCACAATCGTGACCAAATCACAATCACATTGCCAGTTGGTGAGTTATCGAGCTAGAGTACACTTTTATGTGATCTCACATCACAGGCCTTTGAATTTTCGTCCATCCATCCCTCTACCACATATCCCTCCTACTATATATAACATACACAAGGTATGAAACCTTCATCTGTGGGCACCATTGTCAGAAAGCTGATTGGTTGGTTTGTAGTGGTTTGTAGTCAGAAACGTGATGTCAGCGGATTTTGACAACAAACCAACCAATCAGCTTTCTGACAATGGTGCCCACAGATGAAGGGTCGCTGCACCTACCCCACCCCCAGCTGTCCGTCTACACGGACGCATCGCTGGAAGGGTGGGGTGCCTGCTTGGGAGAACACCAAGTCTCGGGCACATGGACTCTCCCGGAGAGTCAGCTGCATATCAATCTGTTGGAAATGATGGCAGTGGAACTGGCGTTGGAAGAATTCCTTCCGATGATCAGGGGCAAGGTGATATTGATACGGTCGGACAATTCGACAGTAGTATCATATATAAATCGCCAAGGAGGGACCAGGTCGCCCACCCTGTGCATCAGGGTGTGGCACTTCATTCAATGGTGCAGGAATTACTCGGTTGTTTTGAAAGCAGCTCATATTCCTGGCCGATTGAACATTCTGGCGGATGCTTTGTCTCGCAGACAGAGAATTCTGCCAACAGAATGGTCCCTCAACCCTCCAGTTCTACGACGGATCTTCGAGCATTGGGGCAAACCCAACGTGGACTTGTTCGCCACAAAGGAAAATGCTCAAATCATGACATATGTCTCGCCGATTCCAGATCCAAATGCCGTCGATACAGACGCTCTGGCGATAAGCTGGAGAGGGATGCACGCTTACGCGTATCCACCCACCATTCTTCTACCGAAGGTATTGGTGAAGGTCAGGGAGGAACCGTGTCTGGTCCTGTTAATAGCGCCGTATTGGCCAAGCAGGGCGTGGTTCACGGATCTTCTAGATCTGCTGGTGGAAAATCCTGTGCAGTTGCCCGAGATTCCGAACATAATCTCCCAGGCGAAGGGACGCTTCCTACACGAGCGTCCCGAAATGTTCAAATTGACTGCGTGGATGTTGTCAAACAACGTTCCACGTCGGAAGGCTTTTCTCGACAGGCTGCTGATTTCATCGCAGCTGCGAGAAGGAGGTCAACCTTCAAGTCATATAACAACAAGGTTAACAGATTTGCAGACTGGTGTGAAGAAAAGGGTATTGATACCTTTCAATCCACTATTCAGCAAATAGCAGATTTTCTCTGTGAGCTGTTCTTTACAGGACTAGCTCCCGTCACAATTGCTGGATACAAGTCAGCTCTGGCATCAGTTATCCCTTGTCTAGCCAACAGGGATAGTCCAGAGGTGGCCCAGTTAAACGTGATGTTGAAGGGAATGAGCAATCTCCGACCGAGACAACCGGTAGTCATTCCAGCCTGGAGTCTATCTTTAGTGCTTAATGTACTGGCCAAGCACCCATTCGAACCGTTGCGTTCGGCTAGTCTAAAGCATTTGACTCTAAAGGCGGTCTTTCTATTGGCAGCTTCCTCAGCTAGAAGGCGCAGTGAGATCCATGCGCTTTCGGCAGAGAGGAACCGATTTATTGTTTCTGGAGAAGGTCTGCGTCTTCTGCCAAGAGCAGAATTTATGTCAAAGAACCAATCTTTGAGATATCCCGGCAAACCGATCATTATACCGAAGTTAACCAGGTTTGATCGTGATGCCAGTGTCTGGTGCCCGGTCCGTGCTTTGACTAAGTACAAGAAACGGACTGACTCGTTACGGTCGAACGATAGACATTTGTGGATCTGCCATAAAAAGCCTTATGGCGCCGCATCCATGGATACTATCTCTCGTTGGGTGGTCGAATGCATTCAGACTACTCATGAGATGGCGACTGGGCACCAGGTGCAGGGCGTAAGGGCACACGATGTTAGAGGAATAGCCGCCTCGACCGCCCTTTACAATGGTGTTCCGTTAGAGGACATCATGGCCGTTGCACAATGGCACTGAGTCCTCATTTACGGATTACTATATGAGGGATGTGTCAGACTCAGCCAATCCACTCGCTTTAGCTGTTTTGAAACGATAGTTAGTGACCACACTGCTTTTCCCCTTTTTTCACTTTGGTAAGAAAAGAACCTAAAGCAGACATGGTCAAGCGAGAGGATGTCAACCAGATTGTGTCACTGATGGCCGAACCGGTGTATGGTTGTAGGCGGTACGTCTGAAGTCCTGTTATCATAAGGTAATTCAACAAGTGAGAGTTTTTTGTATTATGTATATGTATCATGTTCATTCATCTTATATATTCATGCTCATTCTCAGGCTAATACAAGCGATATGCAGGGAGTAGTTAGCCCTCTTGGCATATTGGTGTTTTCAGGCGAGATACATGTTCGTTAGTTCTCTCCCTTTTCTTAGGAGGAAAAAGGGGGGGGGGGCTGTGACGCGAATGTGATTCGGTTCCGTAAACTTGACGGTCCTTTTAGGTCTCCGTTAGTCAAGTTTGAAGTCTAAAATCTTTCTCCAAGGGGCAAAATTAGCATGTATGGCTTGCCCCTTCCCACCAGGTTACTGATCAAATCTGGTGTATATCAGAAGTAACAGAATGGTGAGTATTGATCGAAGGAGAATGCAGGAAATGTCAATTTCCCTTTCTCCGAGATCTAACAATACTCACCATTCTGTTACGGACCCAGCCTCCCAGCCCCACGGAGGCAAGCCATAGTTTTCTCTTGTTTGGTGGCTATGCAAACAATATGAGCTCTATGGTAAACGGGTACTCGGCAGTGGGGAGCCGGGTACCCGGTTCCCAGGAGTCGGTAAAGCTTTCTAAGTCTATAATCCTAGAGCCGCTGTCAGGGCCAGCTGTATATCAGAAGTAACAGAATGGTGAGTATTGTTAGATCTCGGAGAAAGGGAAATTGACATTTCCTGCATTCACACCTTGTGTATATTATATATAGTAGGGGGAATATGTGATAGAGGGATGGATGGACAAAAATTAAAAGGCCTGTGCTCACATTCACCCCTCAGAGATGCCTTTTCAGTCTCATTCCGTCATGATGTTTCCTTCCTTCTCCACCATGACTTTGCCTAGCTTAAGCATCACTATGCCTGATCGCAGTCGGACTGGATGGGAGATGGAGCAGACATTATGATATCCAGTGAATAATGAGGTGGGTGTGGTATGAGTAGTAAGGAGCTGGATTCCTTACCATTCAAAACTTGTGCGTTGTTGTTCTTAGCGGTTCTAGTACTATACAGCTGAACAGTAGTAGTGTTATTAGTTAGTAGACAGCAGAATCGGTAGACTTCCCTTAGTCAGTAGAATGGCATTTCTCAATGTCAAGTGAGTAAGCCTCGAGTTACGGAGTAGATTACATGTGGCGTCTTTCGGAGAATGTCAGTATCGTGACTTCCCTAAAAGCTTCTCCCCAACTTTCCTCCTAGGATGCACATTCATGCACGATTCAGACTAACACTGCTCACGCAATCACTAGTGCATGTGCTAGAGCTGTTAGGTATCCGAGAATACCGTGCGATATCAATACCACAACAATATCGAAATACTGTACCAAACTAATCTCAAATTACCGGAATTTCAGTACTGACAAAAATTGCACCAAAGAGAGAATTCCATCAAATTTGCTCATGCAATCCTCAAGATGACTACCCATAAAATGTTGCACTGTCTGACAATTATTATATGAGTCTCAAAATGACTAGTGTGTGGACATTATTTCAAACGAATCAATAATAAAACGATTGTATTGGCGAATCATGACAATACAATAAATTTGAAAAAGCACCTGCAATGTAACCACAAAAATGAGTGCAGAAGTATCAATGCGATACCGTACCGGTACTGAGGTAATTGGGACCAAAATACTGATATCGGTACCGATCATAAAATATCAATACCGAACAGCTCTAGCATGCGCATGACAAAGACAATGATGAATAATAAACTCAATGACTGGCCACTCGCTTGGGTAGTACAGGAGTGAGAGAGATGCGATGGTTACTCATTTCTTTCATGCACATCAATGACTAGTCTCTGTGGGTTCTCGTTGAAGAACCTTTTTTGGCCAACCTTCAATGTGTGTGACTGGTCAAAATGATATTACAAAAACACAGACCTCCCAATGGAGAGAGAGAGAGAGAGATGTTGCCAATATTTATGTACGAACAATATGCAATAACAGTACAACAGTTGCAATAGAGGTAATAGAACAGTAAATAATTATACAATAGTCAGCTAAGCAGAATGATGACACGAGTGGCGAACAGTACAATGCGATAAATTAGCAACATTGAGCAGTGGCACGGTTGCAGAATCTCTGTGGTGACAGGAATTATGCGATTGACACAGTGGAACAAATTCTGCTTATCCTGATGCTCAGGAGAATAACATGGATTTTAAGTTTGATCTTAATCCATGACTACATTAGCAAATAAGTGAGTGATAAAGCACCCAGAGAGCTTAATTAAATAAGATTCGTCTTACAACACTAGAGCGAAGTATTCAAGTATATTAAAAAATACAACATGACCAATATTACAGATCAGTGCATATATTTAAAGACGCACCCCTTGCCTTTAATTTGGTATTTATTAAAAATACATAATTTTCATACAAATCTGCTGATGCGTTCTTGCAATATGTCGGTAGTGTAGGCTGGCTGTTTCAGGGAAGGTAAATATTCATGTACATTGTACATTCAATGTAAATCAACTCAGGCATGCCAAGGAGACATGATCAGGTTGTTACCCGACATGCACTCAATACTGCTATACAATTGTGACAGCTAGGTAGCTAAAAAGTCTGTGAACAGATGTATGTCATTGCAAACACCTGTGAGCCGTCACGAATCATAACTGGTCACGCAGCCTAGTCTCAAACTGAGCACTGCAACACGGGTCCACTGTCTGTTAGGATTGTGCAACAACGATGGTCATGTTTTGAACATGCTAGCACTCAAAAAGCATAGTTTTCAGTAAGTGGAGCCAACAAGTCATGCAAGTATAGTATAGTATAAGGCACAGTGGCACAGAAAGGGTGCCCATCAAACCAACTTGTGATGTGTTTTGCGATCAGATGTAAAAAATTTTTTACCTAAGACGACGGACAAGAAGGAAGATGATAAAGAACCTAAAGGCGCTCCTATGATGCTTGCAAAAGACAAGACACAGTTAAAAGGTTGAAGAAAACACTTAGTGTAGTTAAAAGAGTTTTCGCCTCCTTCCATTCACAGAAAGCAGTCACTCATCTTCATGGCAGGGAGATAGAGATTCGATAAGCTTGGCTAGCCATAAGCATTTTTTTTATAAAGACCACTATATATATATATATATATATATATATATATATATATATATATTATACAGCCCTCAGAATTTGGCGCAAATGATTGTCTCATTCATCATGTTCATGTGTCAGTTATGTTATATAAAATTAGGCATATAGTGAATGCAAAATTGGTCGCATAGTTTGATGGGAAACATGCCAAATATCTTCGCTTAGTTCTCTCTAGATAGTACATTTCTTAGGCATTTGTAGACCATTCCATCATGCCATGTTATTTATCAGGCTCCCAGTATGACACTCAGGTAATTCTCATTTGTGTCAGCTAAAATCCTATAAGATAGCATATGCGTATCATGACATAATTTCTTAGTCGGGACAGAAGTGAACATTGTAGAATTGAAAATGGTATGGTTGGTTTATATAAAATGATACCGTAGGTCTAGAATAGATTCTTATAATTTTCTATCTCATCATTTATGTCATTGTTTCAGCTGTGATGAGTCTCTTTGGTAAGTTGCACGGCTTAGATGAAAAAAGCTTCCAAGATACTTTTCTGTCCTTGACCTTAAAATCCTGTGTTGCTTTTTTATCATGTACATTATGTATTCTACATACAGTACATGTACTGTACTCTCTTGCTGGGGATGAAAGTAATTCCCGTGTCACCCTGTATTGTATAAGGTCTTATCCATGCCTATTTACCTATGTGCTTATGGACTTTGCCAATCCAATTTAACTACCAACAGCTTACAATATTGTTCATTCTGTTGAATCAGTGTTGGTAATTTTTTTTCTTATCAAGTTTAAACTGTATTGACTTTACTCCTGGCGTCTTCCTGAATGCTGTGTTTCTGGCAGAGCGTTATATATAAGTAGTGTGTATATCAGGCTGTCCATATGTTGTTTGTCTACATGTACATAATTTACCTTTCCAGAGTATCCATGTATCAATCGGACATCATATGATATGATGTCATAACAAGCTATGTGGCATGTAGGCTGACATCATAATCATTACATCTTCAGTGATTCTATTTTGGCCCGTCTTTAACTCTTAATAGTCCAACACGTTGTATGAATTGTATGTCTCTACATTCAATAAATATTCTGTTGAATACTTTGAAACTAATTTGACTGGGCAGCAACAGCACCCAGTCAAATTAGTTACAAAATATTCAACAGCTTAGCTATATAGTTTTCAGGAAATTGATAATCAGGGCATTCAGGGATCAATCAATCCCAACACGGCGAAGTGTGGGTGGAGCTTAGCTAGTGATGGGCGGGGCATAGCTAAAACTGGAAAGGTACATTAAATGTATATCGGTATGCTGATCTGATGTCCAATAATTAGACAGATTCCTAGTCATGCTCATTGCCTGAACATAATCATGCTAATTTAGTCTGTCAGCTTGTGTACCTTATATGCATTTTTGGGTATAGTAGCTGAAACTTTCAGGAAGGATTTTCATGATATCAAGATACATGAAACCACTTGATACCAATTTTTCATATTTATCGATAAGCCGCCATCTTGGATTTCAAAATGGCCGCCATATTCAAGTTAGTTTTCTACTTATATCGCCGGCTGTTTATTGGCATACATGATATCAACGTATATGCCATACTCTATAGCATGTGTTTGCATTAGGGATTCATGTAAAATGATAGAAAATAAGATAACAAACAACAGTGTCCCCTAGAACGGCCATATTGGATTTCAAAATGGCCGCCGATATGGAAAAACCCCTATTAAATTACACAAAAATTATCCAACTGGTCCGTGCCTTAAAATGAGTAAGACTTTACATTAATTGGTATATGTTTAGAGAAAAAAAAGAACATATACACCTGTGCAAAAGTTAAGCACCAGCAAAAACAATAGAACGTAGAAACATGATGGTACAACTAGGCTGCCATACTTTTTGTCCCCGCGTTAGCTGACATAATTCCAAGTACGAAATGCACATGCATGCATGACTTCACGCCGCTTGATGTCCGTGCGTGGCGGGAAACAGCACACGTGTTCAGTTATGTAAAAGTCCAGTTTGAGGTGTAGAACATTACATACAGATTTAGGCGACAAGATTAGGAATTTTGTGTTCATGACCGTGGTTTATTTGTACAGAGAGAATTAGCTCTTGATTGTGAACCGCTATGGCAAGACGAAGGTTAAGTGATCGTGTGAAATGGCAAATCATAGGCATGCATACCACTGGTATGTCATGCAGAGAGATTGGCAGACAGCTGAACATTAACCATACTGTAATCAGTCGTTTGATTGCAAAACATGGGCAAACTAACGAGGTGAAGGACAGGCCTAGATCTGGAAGACCGAAGAAGACTACTGCCCGTGATGATCGAGCCCTAGTACGCCTTGTTAGGAGATCTCCATTCACCAACAGCAGAGTGCTCAGCCAGCAATGGGAAACGCGCAATAGAGTGTCAATGTCTACCGTCAAAAGGAGACTGTATGCTGCTGGCATGAAAGCTAGGAGACCTGTCAGACGTCCTCTCCTCACTGCACACCACAAAGAGGAGCGTCTGAGGTGGTGCAACGAAAGAAGACACTGGAACATGAGATCCTGGAGACGGGTACACTGGTCCGATGAAAGTCGGTTCCTGCTTCATGCCACAGATGGTCGAACTCGTGTATGGAGGTCCAGACGCACGGCGTACGACCAACGTAACATCATGGAAGACGTTCCATTTGGTGGAGGTTCCGTTATGATATGGGGGTGCATCTCATTTGATTGTAAGCTGGATCTGTTGACTGTACCTGGAACACTAAATGGACAAAGATATCAAGATTCCATACTGGATAGAGTTGTGGTCCCTCATTTTGTAAATCATGCACCTGGAACCCACCCTATATTCATGGATGACAACGCCCGACCACATATATATATATATATATACCTCTGAGAGCATCTAAATTTTAAATAGGGCATCAAATAGCTTTTTAATAGCTTGTTCTTGCCTGAGTGTTGTTGACATATTGAGTTCATGGTGATCCATTTTACTCTGTTTCTTTATGTCAGCCATGGCCTCTGTTTCATTGGCAATTTGTGCTAATTCTGGTGCGCACATACAAAACTTCAGAAGAGTAGCAGGAGACTGAGTGATGCTACCAATAGCACCCTGACCTTTGAGATTTTTGTTTACATGTTCTTGAGGATGATCAATACCGATGCGGGTGAATGGTATCTGGTTGGAAGTGTTCACAGTGAATTCATGTGCCATAATGTCCTGCCAGATTTCTGGATCAGTAGTTTGAAGCCGACACATTCGTGCAAGATATTCTGGAATATTCTGTGCATAATCATGCCTCCCATAAGCAAATAAATACACACATAGTTTTTCAAGTGATGACGGGTGAAGGAACCAGTCACCTAGCCGGGTAGCACGCTGGAATTGCAGTACGGTCAAGACCTGTTTCATGTACATTCGTGCCCATTTGAAAATGGGCTCTGTGTTGTGCTCAGCATCAAAGTCGGCAAGCTGTTTCTCTATATTAAGTGACTCAAGTGTGATTAATAATCCCTTATGTGACTCACAAATGCTCTGTTTCGATGTGCATGCATCAGACAGTATTTTAATACTCTCTTCAAGAGCTACGCGGACAGCAGGCCTTTCAGCAAAAAACTCCTGTCCAAAGATCGAACAATACCTGCAGGGTGACTTCGTGAGCTTCCATAGCTCTGTTGTAATGATTCCCATTTATAATTTGATTAACAGTCACAGAACTGTACAAACCTGCTTCGACCCAAGCCTCGTCAATCCTGCTTCCTTCTATGGCCTTTCCCAAACCTCTAAGAGCACATAATGAAGTGTGGAATGCACCTGGACACACAACAAACTGATCCTTGAACCGTGAATCCAAATATTCCAACTTCAACACTCGTTTGTATAGATCCATGTCAAATGTGACAACAAGCTTCCGCCCATTACCAGACACCAGTCTGTTCAATCTACAAAGTTGGTCTAAAGTGGTAACCAGGGTTGACCATTCGTGTGCTGGGGCATTTATGATAGATAGAGTAAATGCCTTATCAACAATCAAAGAGGACTGATTCGTGGATTCAGGTGTGTTTGAAAGACTGTTGTCTCGTCATCTACTACTTGTGGAGACATTTGTACAGATATTTCACCTGAACTCAATAAACACTCGTGCTCCTCTCGCACTGCTGGCATATTTGATATGTCAGTTACTGAAAGCATACCTTGTATATTATCTGACAAAATATTGGTAACATCAAAAGCAGAAATCGTAACTTCATCAGAGGCAACTGTTTTAGGTTCTACATCAGACGAATTTAAATCAACTGTTTGAGATCTGTTGAAATATCTTGCCATCATCCAACACATATCATGCTTTATCGCTCTATCAAAATGTTCATCGTAGGAACCCACTTTATACGATGCATAATGGGGGCTGAATTGAGGTTTGGGACTGCCTTCTAAGTGACATTAAGAATCTTGATGCATGTGCTCGGAACACCTAAAAGGCCAACAGCAGAAACTTCATATAGATCAAGTGTTTCTACTAAGGTCTCTCCAGCACATATTGGCTGATATACACAAGCTGCCATTGCATGGAAACTTGACTTTCCATCAAAAGTATCAACTTTCTTGTCAACATTATCAGCGGAAGCCCGAATAGCTCTACCTTTCACAATACCAACTGGGACAAAATACCATTTTTATTGATGTTTCTTGCACAGCATTGGCTGTCTGACTACAAACCCTGGACACCCGACTATATGATATTCCACAACATAACTGGCTGAGCAGATTTATAGCGGTCTGGCTGCGTAAATTGTGATATATCCAGAAAGATAATCCGACTGCATATGGACTTTCACATTGGCGACGAAAAGTAGACAATTCAGACTGGGATTTTGTTGTGTATGCTACTTGCTTTGAAGTTTTAAATTCCTGCATCATCATTTGAGAAATTGTGAAACATGATTTTCTTAGAGAAAGTAGTCGCAGCCTTAGAACCTTGCAAGATCCATCTGTTTAACATTAATACCTCTACTGGCAATCCAGATTCGCCAACACCATCTAGAGAACCTGTAAATACCCATGGTTTCTCTTTTCTGGCTTTAGTTATCTCTTTTCTGATGATTTTGGCACATTTAAATATTATATTAAGGTCGCCTTTTATGTCTTGTTCAGAAATAGCAATATCGACTGCTTCACGTCCAGACTTTTTTGAATGGAAGAAGCCAGGTAATTTACCTCTATGTTGGGATAGTTCAATGTCTGGTAAATTGTGTGTGATGTTTGTTATTAGTGTTCGTCTGGATATTGCATGACCAGTGACTCCGTGGTCACGCATCATATTATAATACAATTCTTCAGCCTGAACAGTCGTTATATAGTCTCCAGATTCTATCCTTTCATGCAACTCATCGTAAAATTCCATCTCTGCTGCTATAAAGAAAATCGTCTCCTCACTATTCTGATTAGTTTCAGTGCGTCTTTCAGGGCCTTGAACATAAATTCTCCAGTATGTGGTTTTGCAGGATTTGTGATAGACAATGTCCCTAGCCAGAAAGTCCCCTTCTGATATTATGTCGGCCAATTGTACTTTCCAGGATGCATTGTCACTTTTATCTACTATCTCTTTGACAAATATCCCGCTATTCTCACTACGACAGGCATATAAAATTTCATTATCTTTTTCCGTATTTTGACCGTGACAGAAAAAGCACTTTTCACGATCAAAACGCTCTGTGGCAGATCTCAGTAGTACGCTACTAGATTCTACAGATAAGGTTGGGCACCCCTTCCCCTTACGTTTTTCAGGATTATTGAGCTACTTAATCTCGTCTCTTAGCTTTGTTCTTGTCTGTGGTTTCACTATAACAGCTGCGATGCCACTTAGCACCCTTTTGCAAAAGGTCCGATGCTGTTATACCTATTAATCTGTTCCCTACATTAATAAAATCATGACTGCCCCATTCAGATCTTTTATTGACATTCGCTAAAAATGTATCTCATGATTCTACATCTCGGGGGGTGGGGGTGGATGGTCAATCTTTCTTTCTTATTATATTCTTGGCATTTAATACATAAATTGTAATCAGTTGGTTTATTTTTTGCCGGCAATTCTAATTCACTCTCCATCGTTGACTACATGTGTTACCAAATGGCAAAGATATGCAGTTTGTCTGTTTGTTAGCACACGACAGCGCTTTTTATAAATAAAATTTGAGGATAAACGCAAGATCGTCTTTTCAAATTACTTTGATCCAGAGATTCTAAAATTATCCCGGGCCATGTATTATTATAAAAATACGTTTTTAACCTTTTAAACAAGAAAGTTTGGAATATAACACTCATTTACGATTTAATAATTTTTATGATCAATATTTTGAGGTTAATTTGACTAGGTTATGTTGCTGTCTATGGCAGCAACATGTTCCAGTTAAATTAATTATCAAATATTCAATAACATACCCTTTATAGTAGCCTTGAAATTAAGATTCTTGGTATTCAGGGTTCAAAGGGTTAAACATATTACTATGATAGTGCCTATCAACCATCATACATGATCTGACATGCATTAAAACATATACCTAGACACTAAAATCAAGACAATAGGAGATTAATGAGTCAAAATGTTGAAAAACTGTTTTTCAGATAGCGGCCATTTTGAAATCCAATATGGCCACCATAACGACAAATGAAAATTTGGTATCAAGTGATTTTGGATTCCCAGATGATTAAAGAATATTCCCTGAAAGTTACAGCTACTATACCCGAAAATGCATATAAGTCTCAATTTTCCTACTCAAGGCGACAGACTAATTGTGCACGCAAGCTCGCAGGAATCAGTTTGAACATTATAAAATCATGGTTCATACGGGTCATGGAAATCCTGGAAAGTCATGGAATTTGAAAATCTAAATTCCAGGCCTGGAAAAGTCATGGAATTTGTCATTTTGATAAAAGTCATGGAAAATGATAATCTCCCTAGATAAAAATTAAATCTGATGGCATACAAATGTAAAATGAGGAAATAAAGCTCGGAAATACACATTTCATTTCTTTATCGATGCGATCACATGATTTCATTCATTATCAAAGTCTTATGTCCGACCAACATAAAATGACCCAAAACAACGTAAGAATTAAAATGAGGTTAGATCGCTTCTTATGTTGGAAGGCCAAATTAAACTCTTGTGATTGGAGGCATTCCACTGAACTATATCTGGACTGGAAATAAAATAAAAACAGGTTTGTAACACCGCGAATGCCAATATCACAAATTAATAATAAATATGTACAGAAGATGTTTTAAAAACAATTTGAGCAATAAATTCACTATTTCCTACTCAGCGTATGCATTCAGCAGTATATTTATTGGCGAGATTTTTGTTCATTTGGGCAATTTCGTCCCGGATGGCGATGATATCTCGCTCTCGCTAGCATAAGGGGGAGTGCCCTAAATATTGAATGTATTTCTCGCTCAAAGATGGATTTATGCGTTCTATTTTGGTAAAGTATGAAATAAACGTGTTAATATTAATAAAAATCCAGCGGTAAAGTTACCAATTTTCGTTCGTCGGAAAAATATGATTCGCAATAAGCTATCTCGGAGTTCCAAATGCGCATGTGCAGGGTCAAAGCTGAAAGGTGATACCCACCCACCCATCCACCCCACACATAGACTATACCCCTCCAACAATGGCAATCCGGTGATTTTTTGTTTGAAAAATCCAAATTTGTAAATAAAATTAGGGTGAAGTATGGTATGTTGTGGTGCATTGTTTTAATTTTATTTTAAGAGCAACGCTCTACAATTAAAGTATGAGAAGGATTCTCAGATCAAGCTTAATCTTTAAAGATTTTCATTGGGAAGATTTAACTCACACCCTCCCGACACTGCCTCCTGCCACACTGTCAATCAAATAATTTGTCAGAACAATGCGATTACTAATCACCCAAGCACCTAAACAATCTAGCAATCAAAGGATCAACAAGTCAGCCACTAGAGCAATCAAAATATTCATTCAGTCAATCAATGATTAAAGAATGAAGAAATGAATCAATCAATAGTTGGATTCAATTCAATTACAGCCAGCCATGCGATCGTTCGGCCAATCAATTAGGTTTATATACGCACCATTGCAGTGACGTCGTGGTTTGGGCTACCAAGTAGCCTAAATGCATGAGTGAGTGATCGACTAACCAACAGAGTACATGACTGGCTGGCTGGCCCGCCGACCGACTGACTCACAGACCGACCGACTCACAGACTGACCGACCGACTGACTCACAGACCGACCGACTGACTCACAGACCGACTGACTCACAGACCGACTGACTCACAGACTCATCCACTAACCGACTGACTGACCAATTCACTGACCCACCCACTCACTCATGAGTGAGTGACTGATAAATTGTGTGGGTGAGTGAATTGCAGGACGATTGACCAATTGGCTGGTCAACCGACCAACTAACTGGCTGAGTGGGTGGGTCAGTGGTGGATTGGGTCATAGGTCGATGTCTGTCTGCCGCTGGGGCTACCACATGCCTGGGTGTCTGGCTGATTGCCTGACATGGCTGCCCAGCTGCGTACCCTGCCCTACACTGCGAAGTCCAGTCCTGGTTGCATGCCTGCCATGCCCTGGCAGCCTGACTACCTATCATGCCTTGACTGACTGCCTGTCCTCTACTGGATGCCTGATTACCTGCCAGCCCTACTCTGGCTGCCTGATTGCTTGCCCTGCCCTGGCTGCCTGTCCTGACTGCCTGCCCTGCTCTGGCTGCCTGTCATGCCCTGACTGACTGACTCTGCCCTGGCTGCCTGATTGCATGGCTGCCATGCCATGCCATGCCCTTGCTGGCTGCCTGCTCTGATCTGGCTGTCTGATTACCTGCCATGTCCTGTCTGGCTGCCTGCCTACCCTCCCTGGCTGCGTGATGCCTGCCTGCCCTACCCTGGCTGCCTGATTGCCTGCCTGCCCTCCCCATGCTGCCTGATTGCCTGCCTGCCCTCCCTTGGCTGCGTGATTGCCTGCCTGCCCTGCCTGATTGCGTGCCCTGCCATGGCTGCCTGATTGGGGGTAATATTACATAGTGCACCGGTCCTGCCCTGGCTGCTGACCGGAGTGGTTTGTTTGACTGATGTTTATTTATGGATAATATGATAAACATAATTATACTCTGTTTGGGATAATTCCTTTATCAATGAATAGTGCAATCTACGCGCACGTATTACATTGAATGATTACATTAGGTAGCCTAGTAATGCCTTTAGGAGACTAGAGAATTATATAGTGTTAAATTGGGAATATTAGAACAATGAAATTGTAAGACCCAAGTATGCGTAGTACCATACACACAAACTATATAGGCCTAACTATGAAGCTGGTGTACGTGTGTAGGCCTACACTGTCAGTCTCACGTAATCGCTGACATTATATAGACTTAAAAATAAGCATATTGTAATTGTACTTCTAAAATACATATAATAACTACATTTATTTATTGAATTCATGCAAAATACACTAGTGTGAATCCACTTATAATCGGAACAGCGAGTTAATGGGCCGAATTGGCACCGGGGCGAATGTGCTTGACCTCGTTGTTTTCCGCCTCCAGTTGTGTAAATATTATTTGATTTTCTAATTCTGCTGCATAAATATCTTGATATGATTCCATATCAAGCTGTCGCTAAGAAGTTCACACATAAGAACACCATAAAACACGCATGGATGAGGAGGAAAATTCGTAGCGTAGCAATACATTCATAACCGCAGAGCTGTCGGACTCGAGAGATTTGTTTATGTGCTTTGACCTTTGACATTACCCATAATTCTTTGCGACGCCGTAACTCCGAGGTAGCTTATATTTCTGAACTACGGCTGTGTTATATACCTGTATAAAGTTCTTTTGGCTCATATTTTGTCAAACTTTCCCTTGTGTGTTATCTATTAGTGCGCAATATTTTCGTGAAAGTAACGATTTTAAGGAATGGCTTTCCATTTTTTTCTTGAACACCTTGGCCAAATCACAGGCCTTTAAATTTTCATCCATCCATCCCTCCATCACATATTCCCCCTACTATATATAATATAAACACGGTATGAAACCTTCATCTGTGGGCACCATTGTCAGAAAGCTGATTGGTTGGTTTGTTGTCAAAATCTGCCGACATCACGGTTCTGACTACAAACCAACCAATCATCCTAGGCTTTAAGCCCTAAATTTGTTCAAAAAGTTGTTTTTTAATTTCAAAGAAAATGTCACTTTACAGACCAAGTGAAGACTATTTTTGAAAAATGTTCAACAATAGTCTTCTCTTGGTCTGCAGATAGACATTTCTCAAGACCACTACAGAAGCGGTCTTTGGCTGATATGAGTGTTAAAGGGTAGATTTTGTTCAAAATTTACTAGAAATGGTCATATTGCTTCTTACCATTTTGACCGATTTCAACCAAGTTAGGCTGAAAGGATGCTACATGTATGATCATAGGCTCTAGAACTGCCATTCAGAATTTTTATTCGTCAATTTTTTATGTGAAAACCTCAGATTTTATTAAAAATGTACCGAAAATTTGCACATGTTTAAAAATACACAAATTTACATTGCTTGTGAATGTGTACATGTATTTAGGTGATCCTCCTCTTCCTCATCTAATTTTTAGCTCACGTAAATGAGCTTAAACAATCATGATTTGTCTGTCCGTCGTCTGCCAACAATGTGGAACGTTTCAACATTTGTTGATAGAGTAAAACCAAATTTGACAGATATGTTCATTTAGGCAACATCTATTGGAGCTATGAATATGAAGTGGCCACACCCGTAAAAAGGGACATAACTCTGGTTCATTAAGGCGTTTTAAAGTATTGAGCCCTATGGGGGAAATATGTATTCGTCAATTGTTGATCGATTAAAACGAAATTTAGCAGATATGTTCCTTCAGTCAAATATCTATTTGAACTATGAATATAAAGCGTCCGCACCTTTAAACAAGGGCCATAACTATGGTTCATTAAATCTTAAACTATTGAACCCTATGGGGAAAATTCATTTGTTTTGTCAATTGTTGATGGATTAAAACCAAATTTAGCAGATACATATATGTTTCTTCAGTCAAATAACTATTTGCCCTATCAATATGAAGAAGCCACAACATGAAATAAAGGCCATAACTCTGGCTCTTTAAGCTGTTTTAAAATATTTATCCCTATGGGGAAAGTTAGGCCATCTATAAAAAAAATAAATTGTTTCTTGCAAACTGGGTGGGGAAAAAAGTTTTCAGTAGGGATGGGGGGGGTTGAATTTTTTTTTCAACTTAATTTATTTTAAAAAGGTCATAAATATTTGTTTTTCAGATATTTAACTAGATGTCCATTAAATATAATTGTAATTGTCAAATTTGTCATGTTTTTCATGTCACAATTACATCTCCATAGCTCCTTGATGAATATTTACCCAAATTTGGCATGCAAGATCTTAATACAGAGGTAGGCTCTATAGTAGGGCAGATATGTGAAAAAGATGTTCCATTCTGGCAGAAAGCGTGAAATTTGGCATATAGGTGGTTTAAGGTATCCTGATCATAATTAGATGCGGTGCCACATGATTCTACCAAGGGAACACATTCAAAATGGCGTATTCATAATGGCCGCCTTCTCAGCGGAAAATTTGCATTACTCAAGCTCTAGACGGAGTAGAGAGATGGGATTAATGTCAAATTAGGGGTTTCATGGGTCAATCGTTATAATTCTACTCACTACAATACTCTAAATATGTAAATATCAATCCTTCCATAGCGACCACCTGTGTTTGATGTCAAAAGACGGTGGCTCTTTAAGATGTGTTATCTAAAAGATCCATCTCTTGAGAACAAAAGCAATATAGCATCTAGAAATAGTTTAAATTACTTGATTTCTTAATATCGAACCAAGTAATGGTCGTTATAGATACGTTCAATTATCCTATTAGAGTATGCAAAGCTATACATGATGCTGTTGGTTGTTGAATAATGATCCACAGACGTCACAGGCACTGTGCACCTCATGAGCACAACTGTGTACACGGTAATTTGGATTTATAGCATTTGCATCTGCCAGTGCAATTACTTTTTCACAGTTCACAAGTTCCCGGTATGCCTTGGATGCGTCTGCAAGCAAACTCCATTGCGGTGACCAAGTGTCTCCGTCTCTGACCCAACCGCAGTCAGCTGGCAATGGCGATGGCGTTTTTGCATTTGCATGGAGTGATTGGCCCCAAAGATGACCTGCCTGGAACGCGGCACGTTTGGTGTGTTGCAGCAGAGCTGCACTGCTCTGCTGCACTGGTCGGAGGAATGTTTTCTAGCTGCCTGTTGCCAAAAGTGAAAAGCCATTTTCGTGCCTCATTAACCTTTGACAATGGTGATGTGCGTTTGTACAGTAGTACGACAAACCTCTCTAGCGTTTCCATGTCATTGTCACACAGAGACGCCGGGGCATCAGACAGTCTCCTAAATAGTGACTTGAAGAGATCTGAAGTCCTCCAAACTTCACATGCTGTCTTCTTGCCAATCCCACAAAATGCAGACACAGTGTCACACCCAGAGAAAGTATGCATAAATAGCAGTCCTTGTGACGCTTCTGCACCCAAAACTGTTGCAATGACATGAGCTGATACATAGCGGAAGATCTTCCCATGGCCAAATGTGACCCAGAGATCACACCCATGAAGAAAGTTTGCTGTCCGTATGGCTAGGACTACGATGTCTCTATCTGTAGCATGAATCATTATTGTTCGATAACCTTGGTGATATGCATGGAAGACGTGGAGCAACATTCTACTATCTGCTTCATCTTGCATGCATGGCGCGGGTTGTGAGACGTCATGCTCTGGCCTCATCAGCACGTTTTTGTCACATGTTGTGACGAGTATCTTTCCTTCTGGTAGCTCAAATGACTCCAATGTATGTGCGAGAAAGGTGAAGAGGCCTGTTTTGTTTGCATCAACTCGTAGGAAAGTTTTCCAATTTTGAGGGAGTCGTGTACTCGATGCAACACGAAGAGCTTGACCATGTCCCTGTAATTCTCTAGCGTGTGTCTTCAAGCTTCCCGCCTTATAAACGTTCCATACAACATCCAATCTTTTAACCGTCTGTAGTTGGTCTGCAAAATCTCCAAATGTGTTCACAACCACATTTGATTTCTTGGGATCTAGATTATGCATCATAGCCGCTCCGTCAATGATCTTCACTTCAACCTCTGGACAATCAGCGGCACGAGCTACTAATGCTTCCAAACATCCCATCAGATCTGATTTGCTGCCTTGGTGCATTGCGTTTCTCTCAGCAAGTGATGGGGGCCATGGATGATTCTCATGCTCAAAGAATGAATCAAGGTCTCTGGATTGGCAGGAAATGTACAGTCTAGAGAATAACTGTACAATCTCTCTTCGGTGCAACAAGCTTCTTGTTGGTTCTGGTACTCTTCCTGTGTTTTGATTTGAACAAAGCCAAATTGTTCTTTTGGATTGGCTGATATACCGATTTTGATGATACAGATAGTCGATCTGCGACGAATGCGTGGTACTCTGATGCCTAGTTCTTCTGCTGTTCGGATCGCATTCACTACAGACTCGGACATAATGACTTTGGTATTTAGAGTCACTACGTCAAAACTGTCATCTAAAAATGGATTTCCCATTTCCTCGATTGCATCAGTAAGACAAATTGTGTTTAAAACAATGTCTGCTTACTTGGAATCTGCTCATGGTGACAGTTATCATTGACATTTCTGTGTCTATGTTTCACTTCGTACTCGCTGATCATCCTTCCTATTTCTGGGCCTGACACCATCCATCGTTTCAAAGCAGCTTCATTTTCTGTGATTCCGATAATTCCACCATCGCCCTTCAGAATAGCATTTTGCTGCTCGTGGATTTGATCATGTGCCAAGGCTGAGAACTTGTGAGCCATTTTCTGAGTAACGAAGTTTCCTTCAACAAATTTCCTATGTACAAGTGGGCAATGTTTTGAGTAGCGAAAACTTGTTTCTAAAATGTTCCGCCCGGAACATGTGTGTACAAACGTTTAGCAATAATACTACTAATTTACAAATGTTACTACAACAACAACGACGACCACAACAACAACAATAATAATAATAATAATAATATATTTTTCAGCATGTTTATCTATTTAGAGTATTGTAATGGGTAAAATCATAACCAGTGACCCAAGAAACCCTTAATTTGACATCAATTCCAGCCCTCTACTCCATCTAGAACTTGAGTAATGCAGATTTTCCGCTGGGAAGGTGGCCATTTTGAATCCGCCATTTTGAATGGGTTCCCTTGGTAGAATCACGTGGCACTGTATCTAATTATGTTCTGCATACCTTAAAGCACCTATATGCCAAATTTCACAGTTTCTGCCAGAATGGAACATCTTACCTCAAATTTGTTACATATCCGCCCCACTACTAGAACTTCTCATTTTGATTTGGTCGATTTTTGCAACGCTACATGTGTCTTGGAATTTCTAAAAAAATTTCCGAAACCATTAAAAATCACTGGCCTGATTTCAATAAACTTGGGCAAACCCATCCTTAGTGGTGGTTGGCTTTAACATACACGTATCAAACAAGAATTTTAATTGATTAATAACAACATACTGGGCGTGTTCAACCGGCCAAAATGGCTAAACCAGCAAAAAATATCACAACTGCCAAAAAGTGGACACAACCGCCAAACAAGGCATAACCGGTAAACAGTCACAAGCGGTAAAACGACCCCAACTGGTAAAATACAGGTCAACCGGTAAAATTGTTGGAGCACACCGCCAAACCTCCAACAATTTCAATGGGCGAACCGGCAATTTGGTTTTTCTCTGCCCATACATGGTCAAGATCGACTAAATCCACAGGCTCGCCCAGAAAGGGCATACAGGGGATAAAAATTCCAGTCTAGATCATTCAGACTTTTAGTCTCACATTGCGACCAAGCGTCATGCTTAATAACTTTCTAGAAGTAGCTCATATAACTGACTACATTGTTATTATCTAAGAATTTTAATTGGTCAATTTTGTTTCGGTGGCCTTGGATTTTCCAAAAAGCATTCATCATATCTATTTAAATGCAAATGTTCAAATGGTCCTGGTGAGCATCATGGGCCCATGGGCCTGTTGTTAAAATATCATCGATTCTACCGATGTTACCATACAGGTTTTCAGTATGATACTAACAGGAAAATGCCTAGCCCTATTTTCTACCTAAAATGCCAATGTTCCAGTTGAGCTATATGAGGCCCGTTGGGCTTCTTGTTAAAAGCGATATTGGCATTTAGCAGATTTATAAATTTTCTATGCATGTACAGAATTATAGAGCTGCATGAAATGCTTCTAGTTGGTCAATATTAGTAAGCATTTGAACATTGGATTCTATGTGGCCACTCAGTTAACACAAATTTGGCGACAGATTTCAGCGCCGCTTCGTAAAGAATAGAATCATCTTTAGTGGATGTGTGTTATCATACATGTAGCTATATTGGCAACTAATTGTTTTGGTCTTGTCCTATGAATTTGTGTTGCTCACAGTCTCCGTGATGGTAGCGCTTGATGTCGGTATAATGGTGCTAATATTGTCATGACTTTGTCTGAAGCTGGTTAACCCTTGCCGATCCTGATGTCAATGTTCTATCGTTTGGTATGTCAATAACCATGAAACTGGTGTACATTATTCAACAATTTTGGTGGATGATGGTGCTGTCTAGGACAGCAACATCTACCACCAAATTTGCTGAAAAATGAACACCAGATCATCTTTCAATTTAATTTGAAAATTGTACAATTTTAACATCAGAGTGGTAAAGGTTAACTGGCTTAACAAATTTAAGATTCTCTGAGTTCTTTCTTAGTAAGCTGTTTCATAAATAAATAATTGCCTATATATGTAATTGAGAAAGTGATGCATTGTACTCTCACTATAGTGGCTTCCACAAAAGCAACACAAAAACAAATACATGTATGGGTGGGTGACACACTAGGAATGTACTGTATGCATTAAAGTAGTACATGTATGTGGTAAATGACTTAGTAGTAGGTCAGTATCATTAGATTACAACAAAAATAATGAGTATTTCAAAATTTTATTTCTCGCTCGGACATGTCGGAGCTACTGTACAGACACAGCTTCTTTATATCATTACCATAGTGTTCAGTATCTGTGGCATCTCTCCGGTGGTGCCAGCTTATATGTACATGTCTTTGTAGTCACATCAACTATTCTACATGCAATCTATGACTATATATGTCCTTATTATAATTCAATGTCATAAATGATATATGGGCACGAATTTGTAAGAGATGTATGTAGTACAGCTCAAAACCAAACATGCCAAATTAACATTTCCTAGTATAAACAGAAGCAAAACAAAGACAGCAAAAGTGATACAATTCTGTAATGTAGCTTGTCTCTTTTTTGTTTTTCTTTCTTTGATTTTCGCTTCATCTTAGTTTTATTAACCCAGGGCTTTCATGTTGTAACTTCTAAACAGTGCAAAAAAATAGGAAGTCCAGACCTCTTGGTATTTGTTTTGAGAGACCAACGTAAAAGTTGGGAGTATAGTTCTGCCGGACTTCCACTAGTGGAAGCCCTGGACATGGTGACCATCTGTCAATTTTTGCCTTAACGCATATCTCTTAAAGGAAAGGACCAGGGAACTATCGAATGCTGTTGAAGTTGAATGATATCTTTATATATAATAATACAACTATAACCACCAGTAAAAAGCCAGAAATACGTTGTAAATCAGAATCATTTGAAAAAGCCGCTAAATACCATTTATGTGATTACTGGGCGCAGCCATTTTGCCTAAGCGGGAGCCATGCTGCTGGGCCTTTGCGCTCTGTTCTATGCAGTTGAATAAATAATATCCTCTGCAGCCAATCATATAATCTCGCTTACTACCGTACGCCACGCAGGTAAAATACTGTTTAATTTTAAAACAATTTAATTGAAAGCCATTGTTTCAAGCGACAGGAACTACAGGTACTTTCATTCGCACTGATTTCAAAATATTCAGCAAGTATCATGTTGTGACCCCGGAAACCACATGTAGCCATGCATTTAAAATTTAAAAAATATTTTGACCAAAACTCGTTGCTTCCAACAGAAACGGTGTCTCAACTGTAATGTTTTCTAAAATGATTTAGCAGTGATGTAACAGTAGCGAGGTAATTGCTCTATATCGACGCCTAGCGAATATTATGTGCACCGCTAACGAAACTATGTCCAGATATGTATAATATACATGTATGTCGCAATGTGGTACATGCTTGTACAGTTAACACATGACAGATCATGAAGGGCCAGCCGCATCACAAATTGGTTCTAGGTTTAAAAGCAAAATGCCTACAACTACATGTACATGTACTAAAGTTATTAAATTGGGTTCCCAGACTTTTTTTCGAATTATTCCGATTCAATTCCAGTTTTTACAGGTAGTAGTATTTGATTGTTATGTAAGTGGCAACAGCATTTGATGCACATGTAGTTCTCTTTTCCCTTCCTTTAAACCACTCGGAAGATTTTAACCAAATTTGGCTTGAAGGATAGCATTGAGAAGTTTGATCGGGTAATATTTTGGTGGCCACCTGGGCTCGGTTATCGAGCCAGTCATTCCAGTGGTAAATTTTCAAAGATAGTCTTCTCTTGATCTGCAAATGGACATTTTTCAAAACCATGGCAGAAGTCATTTTAAGCTGATATGAGTGTTAAAGATTTTAATGTTAATGTATATACATGTATCATTGTGCTGTTGGCTTCCAACAACTCTCCTTCAAATTGTATGAGAATTTAAAGGAAGCCATGTACAGGACAGCTGTTGAATATTTTGAAAATTATTTAGCTGGAAACTATTGATCAATTTATTTTCAGAAAATCTCACTGGCTATTTCTGACATGGTGCAATTTTTTAGGCCAATGATTTTGGTGACAAAGTTAACATAAATTAGCCTCCAAGTGTACATGTAAAGTTAGATTGCCCGACCTTTAACACTGATATCAGCCAAAAACCACTTCTGCTAATTAACCCTTTAACCTTCGAATTTGTTCAAGAAAATTTCAATTTTGTCATAGAAAATGTTAATGAAAACTTATGAGCTAGTCATTCCTGTGGTAAATTAAAAAAATAATTTTACTCTTGGTCTGCAAATGGGCATTTTCTATGAGAAAATTTAAATTTTCATTAACATTTTCTATGACAAAAATTTAAACTTGGGCAAATTTGAAGGTTAAAGGGTTAATTAATTGTCTGGTTGACCAACAACAGCCTCTGTATTTATCGTGCGGAAGGTTCATTTGTACAAAAAAGAGAAAGCTATTTTTGAAAATCGATCAAGTGAATGACTAGCTCGATTATCTAGTCAGTTATTCCGGTGGCAAATTTTTTAAAACATTTCTAGCATTTCTCAAGACCACTGCAAAGGCCAATTTTGGGTGTAGTGACCAGTAAAGTAAAATTTCTGTTTTATATTTATTAACTATGTTTTCTGGAATTTTGAATGAGATTGGTTAATTGATCTACTGTACCATTAATCATATTACAAAACTGCATGCTGGGATATCTCACTGATACCACTACCGATGACCTTCACTGGTTCAAATCGGCATACATTTCTGAAAAGTTGTCATTGATCTGAACGGCATGTTAGCCCTTTAATGGTCAAATTTGGTCAAGAAAATTTAACTCTCTGCCAATTGAATGGCCATTTACAGGCCAAGAGAATAGATTTTTTTTGGAAATATATTTCGGATATAGCCGCATTTGACTGGTATAAGCAGCAATAGTATGGATGTGATTTCATTTAGTTCAATGTAAATTTGCGCAAAATTATAAGAATGATTTTTGCTATTATCTTGTCACATGCCATATATGGAGATTGAATCAATAATCACATAGTGTTATCAGATACCCCACATAGCAAATGCATGGGCCGGATTCAGTTGGTGTATATATAGGCATAATAGCATAGACATAATTTCACTTATTTTGATGTACATTTTTTTTTATGTTTTTAGAATAATGTCAAATTTACGTAAAATTATGAAAATTAATCCTGTCCGCACGGAATATTTCATAAATTTATTTAGTCATGAAAATGATACAGTAAGTGATTTTTTTTTTATCTCTGCAGTGTTTCAAAAATACAGTTTTTGTTGGCTTTTAAATGATTTTTAGCTCACGTGGCCCTGGGCCAAGTAAGTTTATGCCATGGCAGCTGTCCGTCAATTGTCCATCCATCTGTCAAATTGCATCTCCCGATTTATGCTTTGACCAATTTCAACCAAATTTGACTGGAAGGATCCTATGATGGTCGGCTCCAGAACGTTTGTTCAGAATTTTGATTGGTAAATATTTCTGGTGTCCATCTTGGATTTTCCGGAATCGTTTAAGACACTACTACTCCAATATAAATGGCTGGACTTCAACGAAACTTTGGTGGACTAATTCTATATTGGTAGGCTTCACCACTTCTAGCGAGAACTTTGATTGGTCAATATTTCTGACAGCCATCTTGAATTTTCTAAAGAATTGCGGGAAATAGGTTTAAATGCTGCTACTCATTAACTGTTTGGGTAACTTCAACTAGACTTGGCTGGAAGGATACTAGGCTGGTAGGTAGGATGCTAGGCTTGTAGGTAGGATACTAGGCTGGTAGGTAGGATACTAGGCTGGTAGGTTTCAGAGCGTTAATGCAGAGTTGTAATTGATCAAAATTTCTGGAAATCAGTTAAAAGCATACTCCTCATTAACCACTTGACCGATTTCAAGCAAACTTGGTTGTGAAGACCATAGAGTGGTATGCCTCAGAACCTGTATACAGAATTTTGATTGGTCAATTTTTGTGGCGGCCATCTGGCATTTTCTGAAACTTGAGAAATCATTAGGTTACTCCTCATTAACCGCTTGGCCAATTTAAACCAAACTCAGCTGGAAGGACCCTAGGCTGGTACGCTTAAGAATTGGTATACAAATTTTAGCTTCATTCTTTTTTGGGTAGCCATCTTGGATTTTCTGAAAAATGGTGGGAAATCGTTTACAACGCTACTCCTCATTAACCGCTTGTTCCAGTGACTGTCTCTCTTGAAACTGACATCTCAGGAATTGCTGTATGGAGCAGCCTGAATTCTTTACATTTTATTTCATCAATACCTAAGGGTGATTAATTAAAGTTTGCTCAAGAGAATTTGTTCCTTGATAAAACACGGTTGTCAGCATCCATCATTAATTTCTCACTAAATATAATTTCTATTGAATTCCAATTTTGGATTTTATGTCTTGTTACTGCTGAATTAAAAATATTAAATATCTGTTTAAATGCTTAGATCAAATGCTAATGGTCCAGGTGAGCGTTAAGGCCCTTGGGTCTCTTGTTTTTTTAGAGCTACCGGTAGATGTTACATGTACCATGTACTAGGCTTCAATCAAGCCTGAATTTGTATGTAAATATATCATTGTGAATTAACCCTTTAACACTCATATCAGCCAAAAACGGCTTCTGTAGTGGTCTTGAGAAATGTCCATTTGCAGACCAAACGAAGACTATTTTTGAAAATTAACCACTGGAATGGCTCGGTTATCCCGAGCCAGTCATTCCAGTGGTAAATTTTCAAAAATAACCTTGGTCTGCAAATAGACATTTTCTATGAGAAATTTCTTGAATAAATTTGAGGGTTAAAGGGTTAAGACTCAATTTATATTCCTTTCTGTTGCAGCAAAAATAACATTGGTTCTGCGAGTTTGGAGGCGCTCCAACAGAAGCTCAGCGAACTGGACATAGATGATCAGCAACGCCAGAGGTTGGAACAGTTTCTCACATTGAAACAGAAAGTCGGAGAATTGACTGCAGAAGATTTTGAAAAGCTTGGTGATCTTGGGGCTGGTAATGGAGGAGTTGTCACAAAGGTCCTGCACAAAACATCATCCTTGATTATGGCAAGAAAGGTACGTTCTTCAATATCAGTGTTCATTCCATGTAACTCTGGCCATCCAAATTAAGGAAACAAAAATTAGAATTTTGAAACTAATTTACTTGGAAGGTGTTGCTGCTTATGGCAATTCATTTCAAAATATTCAACAGCTTACCAATAGGGTTGCCGTTTACCTAGCACAGCTGAATGAAAGATTTGCACTTATACATTTGAGTGTAAATACGGAGGCGAACAATCAATGTTTTTTCTCATTGGTATGTCGTAGCATCTTTAATGGACTGCGGAGCTGTATCAAATTAACCTGTACATCATTCCTTGATGGCATAATATGAGACTAAAAATACCAGGCATACTGTAGTATATGTGTGAAATATTGTATCACTTGAGTTAATAGTAACAGATTAGCTGTGCTTTCCTTTAACCATTCACCAATGAATTCCAGCGGCAAATTTTCAAAAATAGTTACAATGCCATGATTCATTGCGCTTACTACTGTACCTCTACGTTAACCAGAACCAGTACCACAGCTTACAGTAAGTAGTAGTAAGCTCAATAATTTGTGCGAAGTTGGTTGGTTAGATTTACCTCATTTGGGCACACCACCTATCTGGTGCGGGATCCATCAATACTCCTAGAAACCAGAGAATTTTGAAATCTTAGAGATGGATTTTGAGCCGTTTTAGTTTTAATAGCAGTACTATAAGACCTCTGAATGGCAATAAAATGCCACAACAACCATCTCTGAGTATTTAATGGACTGTAAATCAGTTAATTAGTGTTCAGAGCAGCCAGTAGGATTTTAATTTGAGCTAACTAATATGTGCAGATTTCATTTGGGCATGACTTGTAAAGTCATCTAGCTAAGGGGTAATCTAAAGCCCTGCTTATTGAGATTTCATTTCTAGATATACGTGTATGGAATTTTATGGAAAATCAACACGGTTGAAGGTCCGGGTAGTATAGTTATAGAAATTAACCATCAAAGAGCTTGTAGCACTGATGCAGAATTATGGCCAGAAATCTATGATCATTATCATTAATAGCCACCAGCGCTCGAAAATTAGAAAGATATTGCGTTGCTCCCAGGGGCAAGTACGCCATTTAAATTAGGTTGCCCAACTACTTCCAGTTTGCCACATTTATGTAAATTCTTTTGAAAATATGTATTGAAAACAGTTGTAAGCTATACAGACTACAGAATCATTGTAAATACAACTCAAGCATTATAGTAACCCTTTATCCTTCATATCGACGAGAAACAGCCTCTGTAGTGGTCTTTAGAAATGTCTATTTGCAGACCAAGAGAAGACTATTTTTGAAAATTTTACCACTGGAATGTCTGGCTTGATGACCATCTTAGTCTGCACATGGACATTGAGCTTACGACTTCTTCTCAAGAACCGCTAGGATGATTTGAATTATCTTGGGCAGGAAGCATCCTTATGGCATAGGGATCCAAGTTTGTTCAAACGAAGCCGATCGGCCAACTTGGATTTTGGCCGATTTTTAGAAACGTCTTTAAAAATCTTCTCCGAAACTGCTTGAGGGATTGAAGGAAACCTCATGAAATATGATCCAGGGCAAGAGCTCAACCAAGTTTGTTCAGGGGAACTTGATTGGTCAAATGGTTCGGCGGCCATCTTGGTTGACCTAGTTTTAGCGAATATGACTTCTCCAGAACCACTGAAGGGATCACGCCGAGATTTGGCAGATATGATTAGACACTAAGGGCCAGTAAAGTTTCTTCAAGAGAGGTGGATCCATCAAAGAACATTATTTGATGGACTTTGAGGCTGAAATTGTTTTTATGTAGTTTTTTGGGTATTCTGATTTGAAATTTGCAATTTTCTAAAATGTCAGATAAATGGTTTGGCGGCCATCTTGGATCATTTTCAATGGGAAATTTAAAATGTCTTCGTTTCGAGAATTACTGGACCAATTTCAATTATATTTGGCAAGAAGCATCGTTAAGGCATAGAGATTCAAGTTTGTTCAAACGAACGCGATCGGCCAATTTGGTCGACGGCCATCTTGGATTTCTACCGATTTTTTGAAGTGTCTTTAAAAAGCTTCTTCTCCAAAACCATTTGAGGGATTGATTCAGAACTCATGAAATATGATCTAGGGTAAGAGCTGAACCAACTTTGTTCAAGGGAACTTGATTTACCAAATTGTTCAGTGGCCATCTTGGATGACCTAGTTTTCGCAAAAACGACTTCTTCCCCAGAACCGCTGAAGCGATCAGGCTGAAATTTGTGATATATTATTAGGGACAAAGCGCGATTAAGGTTTCTTCAAGAGAAGTTAATCCGTCAGAAAACATGGCCGCGGTGGCCCAATCAAAATATAGCGTGTTTGGTGGCCATATAGGATAATTTATTTGATGGATTTTGAGGCCGAAATTGGTTTTATGTAGGTTTTTGGGTATTCTGATCTCAAATTTGCAATTTTCGAAACTGGCGGATGAACGGTTTGGCAGCCATCTTGGATCATTTTCCCACCAAAAGCTCCCATACTAAAGCAATGGGAAATTTAAAATGTCTTAGCGAGAACTACTGGCCCGATTTAAATTATATTTGGCAGGAATCATCATTATGGGATAAAGATTTCATTTTGTTCAAACGAAGCCGATCGGCCAATTTGGCCGGTGGCCATCTTGGATTTTGGCCGATTTTTAGAAATGTCTAAAAAATCTCGTTCTCTGAAACGGCTTGGGGAATCGATTCAAAACTTATGAAACCTCATCTAGGCAAAGAGGTAAGCCAAGTTTGATCGAGATAACTTGATTGACCGAATGGTTCGGCAGCCATCTTGGATGACCTAGTTTTCCCGAAAACGACTTCTCCAGAACCGCTGAATGGATCAGGCCAAAATTTGTTATGATTAGGGACTAAGGGCCATTAAAGTTTCTTCAAGGGAAGTTGCTCCATCAAGAAACATGGCCACCGTGGGCCAATCACAATGTAGCATGTTTGGCGGACATATTGGGTTTTTTTATTTGCTGGATTTTGAGGCCAAAATTGGTTCTATATCTGTTTTTGGGTATTCTGAGCTCAAATTTGCAATTTTCTAAACTGTCGGATAAATGGTTTGGCGGCCATCTTGCATAATTTTCTCGTCAAAAGCTCCCATACTAAAGCAATGGGAAATTTAAAATGTCTTCTCGAGAACTGCCAGGCCGATTTCAATTATATATGGCAGGAAGCATCCTTAGGGTATAAGGATCCAAGTTTGTTCAAATGAACCCGATCAGCCAATTTGCCCAGCGGCCGTTTTGGATTTCGCCCAATTTCAGGAAATGTTTAAAAATCTTCTCTGAAACTACTTGGGGAATCTTCATCTGGGCCAAGAGTTAAGGCATCAGGCCGAAATTTGTCCAATGGAAGTTGATCCATCAAAAAAACATGGGCGCCGTGGGCCAATCAAATATAGTGTGTTTGGTGGCCATATTGCACTTGCAAAAATGTCCACAAACCCATTTAACAGACTGCTAAACCACCCACCAACAATTTTGACAAAAGTTGATGGTGCTCCAGGTGAACGACACAGGCCCCTTGGGCCTCTTGTTAAAAATGTCTTTAAAAATCTCCAAAACTCTTTGAGGGATCAATTCAGACCTCATGAAATATGATCTGTGGTAAAAGCTGACCCAAGTTTGTTCAAGGGAACTTGATTGACTAAATTGTTCAGCGGCCATCTTGAATGACCTCGTTTTCGCAAAAACGACTCATTCCCCAGAACCGCTGAAGCGATCAAGCCGAAATTTGTGATATATGATTAAGGACTAAGGGCCATTAAAGCTTGTTCAAGAGAAGTTGATCCGTCAAAAAAACTGGCCGCTTTAAAATGTCTTTAAAAATCTTCTCCAAAACCGCTTGGGGGATCAATTCTAAACGCATGAAATATCATCTAGGGCAAGAGCTGCACCAAGTTTGTTTCAAGGGAACTTGATTGGCCAAATGGTTTGGTGGCCATCTTGGATAACCTAATTTTTGCCAAAATGACTCCAGAACCACTATCGGATTGGGCCGAAACTTGAGAGATATGATTAGGCATTGAGTGCAATTAAAGTTTTTTCAAGGGAGGCGCTACGTCAGAAACATGGCAGAAGTGGACCAATCAAAATGTAGCGTGTTTGGCGGCCATATTGGACTTGCAAAAATGTCCACAAACTCATTTAGAAAACTACTCCTAAACCATCCACTAACAATTGTGACAAAAATGCATAATGCTCCAGGTGAGACTAAATAAAATAAATACTCATATGTACATATACATGTACAGGCCCTGAAAATAAATTATCTAGGTTGTCCCTCAGGGCAACCAGTATGTTAAAATGTGGTTGCCCACTTGCCCTGCAATAAAAAGTGGTTTCCCCGGACCACAGGAATGTGTAATTTTCATGGCCTGACCACTTCTGTTATTGGTAATTTATACATATGTTAGTACTCATTTTCTTGCAGTTGATACATTTAGAGGTGAAGCCCGCTGTTCGAAACCAGATCATTCGAGAACTAAAAGTGTTACATGAATGCAATTCTCCATACATTGTGGGCTTCTACGGTGCATTCTACAGTGATGGTGAAATCAGCATTTGTATGGAATATATGGTAAGAATTAATGGTGTCGTCTGCAATGTGTTTATTGTGTGAGCATTTTTTTTTGCATTAACAGTGATGAACCTAGTAGATTGTCATCAACTAAGGTGACTGGACAAAGGGGTAACTTTGGACAATGATGGGTAAAACATTGTTTTATATATAGTATAGGTATAGTTCAGGGTCTACAGTCTGCTTCCACTTATGTGCTCAGCCGACTCCAACTTTAACCCCTGCATTACCGATTACTTTTTACTTTTTTATTTCCTGTGCCATAACACTCCATACACAGATATTGGTTATTTTTTCGGGAAAATATTTTTGCAGAAAATTTTCCAAAATTTTTCCAGAAAATTGTTCTAAAATTGGAAAAATATGTGTATATTTTGAACCATAAAATACACATATATATATATATATATATAGTGTGTGTGGCGCCGTGGTCTGTGGGTGTGTCACAGTGTATGGGTGGGTACGTGCAGGACTGTCTGATTGTTTGTTTAACATGCCTGCTAATTTTTACCAATTTTAAGACAATACCAAATGGGTATTTTTAAACAAATTATTTTGAAAGTTTAATGACTAAAGCAACTCACATTACATGCCCTTTACACCGGCTGATTTACATGTGACTAACTGAAGTGAGTAAGTTTCATATTTAGCTCAACAGTTCATTTTGGTCATTACAGGTCTATTTTGGTGTCTATCAGAAGTCATCTTTTATATTCCATCAAATATCAGTTGGGATCAAATAAATCACCATCATGAAATATATAATGACTTACATGTACTGTCATGTATGCAAATTACTTTTCAATTGTCTGATCATCAATCATCATTATCATCATCATGTTACATTCATCATCATCGGCATCATCATCATTCTGAACTATAGTGATAGTGTAACCTGATGCAAGCCATTTCATCCATGGCAATAAATGACACAAATCTAAATCTTTAACTTATATTAGTAGCAAAAGCATCAGTATTAATGCAATAGGGAAATAAAAATTTGCAATTATATCCTTAGGTGACCGGAAAATTTTCTGGAAAAATACGTTGGTAAATTTTGAGGAACATTTTCTTTTTGGAAAGTTTTCCGACACAACCCTATACACAGATATACTTTGGCCCAGTGTTTCTCATTGCATCTTAATTTTGGAGGTCCCATGGACCACACACCTAAAAATCAAAGGGTCCCAACCTGAAATCTGGGGGTCCCAAACTGATATCTGTGTTTCTCATGCAGTTTTTCTCGTCCATCCTAAAATTATGGAGTACCATGGGCTCACAGCTATGAATTTCCTTGGTCCCATGTTAGATTGTGTGTGTGTATGTTTGTGGAAAAAAACTAATTATAAAACTAATTAGCATATAACACTCATACAAGATTTTGAGGGGTCCCATGGAACCCGCTACCACAAGTTTTGGGGGTCCAGTCCAAAGTTGCATTTTGGAGGTCTATACCCTCAAAAGGATCCTTATGAGAAACCCTGCTTTGGCCAATCAGTGTTAACCATTTAGCTTGTACAAACCAGAACTGACACATTTTGTATTATGTAGGTAATATTCTGATACAGTACGCCGCAAAAATAACATAACTAGAAAACGAGAAAAAACCGGGACCATAGCGCCAAAAAGACACTTAAAATGGGACAGTGTCCGTGCTGCATCAGTTATAAGATTTTGATGCGTTTGGAAAAGAAGATTTAGCGCACCAAAAATTTCATTTGGTGCGTGGATGCATTGAAAAAAGACATTGAGACCCGTTTTGAAGAAGAGTTAAGCGAGTTCAAACTATTTAGGCTCGTTTAAATGTTCGGTGGCTAGTACCGTTTTTATGCGACTATTGGACGCACTTCTGTATTGGTCGCACCCTAAATTTGGGCCTAAAATGGGCCCAAAAATCCTTAGACCTTTCTGTCTATTAGACGCTGTGAAATTTTGCCATGGACATAATTTTAACGATAACGAAAACTGGTAACATAAATTGCAGAAAAATGGGAAGAAAATAGCGTTTCACGTAATAACAAGTACCTTTCTGGAATATCTTCATAACGGGAATGTCGTCCGTGTCATAATCCAATTATGCATTATTGTTTGAAGAGAGATATTTACCGGAATCACAATATTTATTCAGCTTTCTTTACAAACTGACATTTTGTTTTCCTAATATCTCGAAATCTCACGAAACCTCGCGAGACCAGATGTGTTCAACTGCCTGACTGGTGAACAATGCTCTATAATCACCGCCTCTTCTTACGCTATTCACAATAAAAGACAAGCTGGAATCGATGCCTAAGCAGAAACGTTCAGATCGCGGAAAATCTGCAGCCTTCCCAGAGGTAGAACTGAAGGTGGTCGCCTGGATAGAAGAACGAAGAAAGGAAGGCAGCGGAATTAGCACCACAGAAATCAGACTTAAAGCCAGAATCATCGCCAAAGAGATGAAGATCCTCACCACAGAGTTCAAAGCGTCACTGGCATGGGGACAGCATTGCATGGCTCGCCAGCACTTATCCGTACGCTGCAGAACACATGATGATTACTGTATTCTGCGGCTGTAGTAGTAGAAACATCCTACTGCTGCAAACAGTCCTTCTTCGCTTTTGCCCACTGTGTCTTGGCCTCAGCCAAAATCCTTAGCTTCCTCAGGTCCATTCTTGACTTGAGTGTACCGAGTCCTGCTTTCTTGAGGTCACCTCATAGCACATTTAGCAGATTTATGCGATGACGTCCTCTCCTGGCTTTGTATTTTCCGGCTCCGAGTAGGGCGAATTCCAAGGCTTTGCGCTGGTGTCTCTTCTGGCATCCTCAGCACATGGCCAAACATGAACCATCTTTGCTGGGCGACTTTTACAGACAGCGGCGACGTATTACACATCTTGTATAGTGCATCATTGGAAATTACGCTGTCTGGCCATCGGTGTCCAGTGATGGTGCGAAGGTGTTAGCGGTGGCAGACATCAAGTTTGTCTAGAGCTGCCTTTGGAGCTGCCCAGCTGTTACAGTTAAACAGCATCAAGGATATGCAGGTTGCATTGTATAAACGTAGCCTTTTTATCAAGAGCATCTTTGATCTATGAATCCATAGCTTCCAGAAGGAATGGAAAGCTATGTTCCCCATGATGCAGCAGTACTGCAAAGCAGTGAGCCCAGGATTTTACTTCTCCTCCATCGTTCACCACCACGGTCGTCATTTTCTATAGTTTCATGCTTTGTCGATAGGTATATGTGGGTGAACTCTGTTTTGAATTCATTCATAAAGAGATTCTCAATTTCTAGTCAGCTTGCAGCTATTGGGTGAAGTTCGTCAAGGGGTTTCTTTTCCTCGTCTATGAAGTCCACATCGTCGGCATATTCCATCTCTAGCGGCATGCCCAGTATTGACACTGTGGGGTTTGGTCTTGTGGAACTTTCCCGCACAGATTTCAATGTGGCAGCAAGGTAGCAGGTGAAAAGCACCGGAGATAGACCATCTCCCTGTAGGGAGCCGATTGCTGTCTCAAACGCTACAAACTTCACTGACTTGACTCATACTCTCAGCTTGGTGTCTGCAAGCAGTAATCTCACTAGTCGTAGCTCATCTTCATTGCAACTGGCCTGGCGTAGTACATCTAGGATCTTAAGCGTTTAATTATGTCGAAGGCCCATGACATGTCAATGCCCATTTTGTGGAAGTCCCAGTGTTTGGACATGACTACCGACACAAGCATGCGTTGCGCCCATACAATGTCTGCGCAGCTGCGTCCACATTTAAAGCCACTTTGACATGATCCGGTAAAATAATCGATCTTGTCTGCGGCCTAGAGTAATACTGGATAGGATTTTCCGTATGCTGTTGAGGAGCACAATGGGCCGCAGATTGGCTGGGGCCCAGGTGGCTTCTTGGGCTTGGATAGTGCGATAGTGCCTTGGCCTACAGCGTCGATGGGAAGGTGGTGCATAAAAGCTGAATTCATTAAGTGCGTGATCGGTTTTGAGATAATGTCACAGGTCCAGATGCATATCAATTTTTCAGGGCTTTAAGTGCCTTTTCAACTTCTGCTGTTTTAATTGGTGTTAGTAATGGCCTGGGGTCGCCTGAGAACGGGTGCAAGGGCTCATCATCGTGGTCAGTGAACTATTCCTTGAACTATTCTCGAATCGCCTCGACCTTGCCATGGTCAGTCACGATAAAGTGTCCTTCAGAGTTGTGTACAGTGAGTCGTGGTGTGTAGTCAGTAACTCTCAGGACTCGGGCTGCCCGAAACATTTTGTAACAGTCATCTGTGGCAGTGATTTCATCTGCTAGGGAGTCTGCCTGTTGATTATCAAGATCTTTTAAGCGTTCGCTAATGTGCCACAGAATGGTATTGCGCTCCTGGCATAGTTTGGTGCGGTCTTCACTTTGGCCACTTTGATAGATGCGCAGCCGTAACGCTTTCTGCTCTGCTGACAGTTTTCTACTAGAGGGTCGTCGGTATACATAGTTTGGTTGTTTTTAAGAACACCTATGGTGTTGGTAGCGGATGATTCCATAGATTTCAGTATTTTGGTTAGGGCTTCGTTTGGATCGGAGCTGACATCGATGTTAGCTATCTGCTCCCCAAGGGCTTTTTTGTATGAAATTTGAGTGTCAGTGTCGCTGATGAGCTTGGGTAGGTTGTAGGTAACTCTTGCCTGGTATGGTGTTTATGTATTAGGTAGAGATCGTTCATCTGAAGGCGTGTGATGACTAGCTTATCATCAGAGTTGTGGTCTGTGCCTCCATACGAACGAGCATTCCAGAGTACGGGTTTTACTTCTGTCTTGCATAGTATGAAGTCTATTTGGTTGAAGACAGCTGTTGTAGCCTTAGAATGGGGCTTTGCGATCAGTAATGTGTCCAGTCGGCATGGGTGTTTGAAAGCCATATTTATGACAAATAGGCCATTGGAACTAAGGAATGCCACCAGTGCATCTCCATTGCTGTTGTGTGTGCCCTCTCCATAGGATCCCATGCATAAGCCAAGACCTGAACTTTTGTTTGCAATTCTGAGTTTACCCAGCTTGGAGTTGAAATCTTCACACACGAACAGTTGCCATCTAGCTGGAATTGTAATGGCGGAGCTCAGTTCTGCATAGAATGAATCTAATATTGCTAGTTTCTCTTTGGCTTTTTCGGTAGTTTAGCCATATGCGTTGACAATTTGACACTTAGTGGTGGTGTGTTTTCGCGTAGGTATAGCCAGGTCGATGAATGCAACGCGATCACTGACGTATCCAAAACTAATGATATAATCCAAGACCATTGGTCCGATTACGAAGCCTAAGCCCCGGTATGTGGCCTGCTTTTGCTTATGGCCTGTCTGTAGTTGCTCCTCTGAGTGTTTGGCTACTTTAGTCTCTTGAATGCAAGCAATATCGATGCTATAGTGTTCACAGTCTGCACCTAAGGTTTGCCTCTTTGAAGGTTGCACTCAGACCACGTACATTCCACGTAGCTATTGTAAGCTCCTGGGAAGATTGTTTTATTTGATGGATTTTGAGGCCGAAATTCGTTTTATTTATCTTGGATTTTGGCCGATTTTTAGAAATGTCTTTAAAAATCTTCTTTAAAACCGTTTGAGGGATCAATTCAGACCTCATGTAATATAGATAGTGCATTTATATTGTGATTGCATGCTCTAAGCGCTGTACATCTGATCCCCTGTTCATTTGACAGTCCAAGCCCGGCAGCCACATACGGCGCACAGAGAGCTATGCCATCACAGGTACCTATTTACAGCTAGGTTGACTGGAGCAACGCAGAGTTAAGTGACTTGCTCAAGGACACAACGTAGCAGACTGGCCAGGAAGCGAACTTGCGAACCTGGAGTTACGAGATCAAGTTCCTAACCACTCAGCCACCACGCCCCAATTGTGATCTAGGGCAAGAGCTCACTCAAGTTTGTTCAAGGGAACTTGATTGGCCAAATGGTTTGGCAGCCATCTTCGATAACCTATTTTTTGCCAAAACAACTCCAGAGCCACTGAGCGGATTGGGCCGAAATTTGGGAGATATGATTAGGCACTGAGGGCCATTAAAGTTTGTTCAAGGAAAGGAACTACGTCAGAAACATGGTCACAGTGGACCAATCAAAATGTATCGTGTTTGGCGGCCATATTGGACGTGCAAAAATGTCCACAAGCTCATTTAAACGATTACTCCTAAACCACCTACCAACTATCAGGGAATTCCCCAATGTCCAGATATAGGGTTTTAACATTTTAAACCATATTTTTGTACTACATGTGTAGCCTAACTGTGCTCACCGCGATATCGCCTATGCATTACGTTTGGGTTATATAAAGAAGGAGTTACCCGTGTGCAGAGATCTCTTCACTACTAGTGAACTACCTGGATGACCACACTCAAAATAAATAGTTTGTGTAGTCGTATTTCCAGCGCGTAGCATTTTAAAACGCGCGTCAAATCTATAGCACCCCCTCCTAAATTTAAAATTATTAGCGCGTTTAAAAATCTCAGTACGTTCATCAGAAAAAAATAAATGGATCAAAACAAATTAGACGCATCAAAACAAGAGTTTAGGCCCGTCAGAAATTGTCTAGGAATTTCAAGGGTTAAAGTATTACTATGCCACATTGTGTAGATATGGGATTGTCTTGTGGGAAGTCATGACCCCGCTGGACATCTTATATGTACGAGTAAGTCCCGAGTGAAATTCATGTGTGAATACCAGGTGAGCTAATAGACTATGTCACCATGTATATTAAGATGCACTGATCAGCGGCTATGTTTAGATATGTTACCAGCACTGGTCATCATCTATATTTAGATGTATTACCAGCATCTTATTATTCGGATATATATCATCAGCACTGGATGACTGGCAGTAGGTACGTCAGCTAGTGCGCAGGTACAGTTTCTACGAAACTGAATCGAGTATAACTCATGATGGTTAGCACCAGGTTGGAATCAATCAAAGGGATTAGATATGACAAACGGACGTAGTTAGTTACGTAGCGGTCTGTGTTCTCACGGAAGCGTGGGACAAGATAAGCCGAAAATAATCCGGCTATGAGGAATGGTAACTCGTGTGCCGATTAACTCTAGCATTCTACAAGTTGTCGACTACCAGGTAATGAACATGACATGGACATTGTAGCGTCCTGTAGGCATTAGGTACACAATCGAAAGTTATTATCAAAAACATATCAATTGTAGAGGCGTGCTAGGACACAATCGAAAGTTATTATCAAAAACATATAAATCGTAGAGGCGTGCTAATCCACCAGCAAGCCTTGTTATCAAACAAGCATTCGTCATTCTGGGCAGGTCATTCGTCAGGAATGACATGGGAAGCCAGCTGGAATTCTAAAATAAAGTTAGGGGGATGACAGATCCCATCACTCAAGAACCAGCCAAACTGCAAGTGCTAGGTAGAAAGCACCCTCCCGGGGAGGGAGGGTCGGAGTTTTGATTAGTCAAAGGGATGTCATAATCCAATGAGAATCAGAGCAACCTCCGGCGGTGCGAAACCAAGATGGAGGGAGAATAGAAACTGAGATAGTATATAAGGGGGACTTTAACTTTAATCGAGAGTTCGGTCCACCTCGCACCTTGTGAAACGCTCTTGCTGAATGGCTTTAAGTAGGCAAGAGCTGGTTGAAGTTTGGGAAGCTTAGGAAACATAGATTGAATTTAATTATTGCCGTAAATACGGAAACTGGTAATAGCATAAATTGTCAAACTTTGTAGGTTTTATTATACAGTTAAAGTTAGAAATAAAACGATCACGTGGAGTGTAATCCAAGGCAAAAGTTTGACGTATCTCGTTGTTACTCTGGAGAACACGGAAGACCACCCTGTCGAACCAGTCACTCTGAAACGCGCAGTCCGATCAGGCCCAGGCACTTCTATAAATATCGTCAGGTCTCTGTACCTACGAGGCGAGCTAGTGTCGCGCTCCATCGTCGTCAATATAACCGGTTGTCGCAGCAGCCAAACATACAAGGTTGTACCGACGAAGGAGGAGCCCACAAATAAGTGAGTGAACACGATCGGGAAATCTTCAGTATGTCAAATGTCAAGTTACTGAAAATGTCAAAGCAGCTTGTATTGGACCCACTATGCTGCCCTGTAGGTGGGGCTTAGAATACACCTTCCGTATTCTCTGCGTGTCGTACGAGGCGACTAAAGGAGGTAAGGGTGAGGTAACCCTGACAGAAACCTCGAGTGCTGAAGACGGAGGTTCCAGGCCGCACTGTGCACTCTAATAAACCATGGATCCACGCACTTAACGGTTATGATCATGTCGATAGTCACTTACAGGACTGGCGGTATGATCAGCGAACGAAAAGAAGAAAGAAGGACCCACTATGCTAAGATGGGTCTGTGTGGCATTTTTTAACATGACATGTCACCTTTAATACTGGTTTGACAGTATATTTTACAGCACAGCTCAGAAATAACTTATCATGTTTACAAAACAAAATAAGGCAACAATGTCTTCTAGTCCAATTACAGTATGTTCAAAATATTCAACAGAACATTTCTTACTAACTACGATGTAACATGTTTCTGTTTTTGTTTTACGTTCTTTATGAGCTGTACTTTATGTTAGTGAATTATTAGAAGTTAATTTTACTCCTTCAATTTGATACGTTACTTATTTCATATTTGGTATTTTTATCAGGATGGCGGCTCATTAGACCTCATACTTAAGAAAGCGGGTAGAATTCCAGAACCAATCTTAGGAAAAATCTGTATTGCAGTAAGTACCTACATTGTGTTATATGATTGATATCAGTGTTTTAGCAGTAAATTAGGTCAATGTATGCTTGGGCGAAAAAATATAACTGGTGAATGCATTGATGATGAAATCTACATGTAGGGCTATGCAAAACAAAGGTCTTATATGTCAGATGATCAAAACAAAGTTGTCAAATAGTTAACTATAATTATATGACTGTCTAGATGTACATGTACATTGTAGCTGGTACCCAATTCCCCATTGAGTTAACATTATGCACAATAAAGGTCTATGTTCAGACATGTTCTTCGAATGTTAGAAAATATGGCTGCTCAGAAAGTGCTAGAATTTGCCCTCATAGATACCAATAGTTATCATGAATGCAAAGGATGGCACAACATCAACTTGTTAAGTGTTTTGCAATCAGATCTTAATCCTTTAACACTCATATCAGGCAAAATCAGCTTCTGCAGTGGTCTTGAGAAATGTCCATTTGCAGACCAAGAGAAGACTATTTTTGTAAATTTACCACGAATGACTGGCTCAATAACCGAGATCCAACATCATTTGTAATTCTCATACTGTAGAAAGTCTAATCTTTTTTTAGCCATCCTCTGCAGTGATCAGAATTGTGGAATGTCCATATGCATGCCAAGAGAAGACTATTTTTTGACAATTCATCACTGGAATACATGGCTCAATAACCAAATTGTCAAAAATTGTCTTCTCTTGACCCTGCAAATGTACCTTCAGTGAGCAAATATGTAACCTTTCTTGACCAATTTTGACCATTAAATTGTCAGCATAACTCTGACTGTGATTTTCATTTTCAGGTACTGAAAGGGTTAAGCTACTTAAGAGAAAAACACCAGATTATGCACCGAGGTAAATCTCACAATCACATTATTAGCTCGTCTGGCCAAACTTGCATACAGAATTTTGATTGGTAAATCTTTTTTGCCAGTCATCTTGAGATTTCCAAAAAAATGGCTGGGAAATCGATTAAAACGATATTCATTGAGCAATTTCAACATGTATACAAAATTTTTATGGTGAACATCTTGGATTTTCCGAAAAATGGAAATTCGTCTAAAATGCTACTCATTAATAGCTTGGGCAATTTCAACCAAATTTGGTTGGAAGGATCCTATTGTCGTAGCCTCTGGAAATTATATTCAGAATTTTGATAGGTCAATGTTTTGCCAGCATCTCTGATTTTCTGAAAGTTTTCCGTAACCATTTAAAAACGGTACTCCTTCAATCATCAGCCCAATTTCAACAAAACTTGGGTGGAACGATCCTATGATGGTAGGGTTCAACATATAAACGAGAATCTTAATCGATCAATTTTTCGGTGGCCATCTTGGATTTTCCGAAAATCATCCGTCATGTCTATTTAAATGCAAGTGGTTTAAATGCCAATGGTCCAGGTGAGCCTCTTGTTAGTTAATATCTCACCTGGCCAGAATGGCCACGTGAGCTTATGCTATGGCTACCATCAATCTGTCTATTATCTGTCAACTTATAAACCTTTAAACCTATTCTCAAGTACCGCTGGGCCAATTTCAATTATATTTAGCTGGAAGCATCCTTAAGGCATGGAGATCCAAGTTTCTTCAAACGAAGCCGATCAGCCAATTTGGTGGCTCTCTTGGATTTTGGTCCATCTTTAGAAATGTCTTTAAAAATCTCCGGTTATGCCTCTATTGAGCAGTGAATTTTTATCCTTGCCCTGTAAGGGGAAGAGAGTATTGCGATCGGGTGTGTCTGTGTGTATGTGCATGCGTCTGTCTGGCCGGATGCGTATCTCAAAAAGTGCTGATTCAACTTGGCTCAAATTTTAACACAATGAAGGAACTTGTAATACATGCATATTTACAGGCCTTGATTGGGATAAAAGAATCCGGATCAATCAAATTCTAAATCGGTGGATATTACAGAAACCACTGCTCCTGTTTGGCTACAATTTTAGTACAAGAAAGGGTGTGACTATACACTAGGATGGCACAACTTTGACCTCTGAATGCTCTTGTTTATTCTTGTTTTACAGATGTTAAGCCTTCAAATATTTTGGTTAACTCACGAGGGGAGATCAAGATCTGTGATTTTGGTGTCAGCGGCCAGTTGATAGATTCCATGGCAAACTCATTTGTAGGAACACGCTCATATATGTCGGTGAGTCAGGGAATTAGGAATACATATATCTGTGCATCAGTCTGAGGTGATACTGAAGCCACATGTAGCTATTTGATGCAACATCGTATTATGTGGTGGTGCTCGCCATCCATCCGTCTGTCGCAACTCCTACAGTTAGAATTCTTTTGAAACGTGTTAAATCTAGTCATTACCATCTGAAGATGTACATGTACCGTTTTTGTGGCCAGAAAATTATTCATTACAGAGTTATCGCCTTTTAAATCCCTTTAAGCAGATAGATGAACTGCAGTACGAATCATTTCTTGGCAACACAACTACAATTTAGCTGTGATTCTTTTGAAACTTTGTAAGGGTTTTCATTACCACTTGAAGATGTGTATGTGCTATCCATATGCCTGTACATCCATGCATCTGTATAGTATAGAATGTATGTATGTAAGTCTGTCGGTCAGTCCATCTCTGACAATCATTTCAAGATGTCAACACAACGTCTACAGTTTAGCTACGATTCCAGAAGTATGTTTGATTGACATTAAGGGAGTCTACCCCATTTAGAGACCTGGACTAGAGTAGAGAGTTATGGTTCTTGCATTAGAAGGCATTAAATGCAAGATTAGAAATGTTTTTCTGCTGCTAAATGTAAGTAGATTTATTTAGCAAGTAGTGATTGAACGATAAGTATGTTTATGTGGTTACTAAAATGACAGACCAAACCTAGGGGGCCTCTGTGGTCGTTATCGCCCCTAAAATGCTTAAAATTTATCAAAATTTTGTTGTTCGTGCCAGATCTTGAAGAATTTTGAACCTACATGTATGCTATCAATTCCTTTGTCACTGAATATATTACTTGAAGAAACAGTGCTATGATTCCATTTTGAAGAAATTCATCCATATTTTCCTGAGTTATCTCCCTTGAAAAACCTAAAATTCACCAAAATTCTCTTGTCCGGGCATAATAGTTGAACGGAATTGAACCTGCACTTACAAACCTATCTTTCTTTAAGGCGAGATGCAGTGTCAGGATTTCATTTTTCATTGATTAGTTTTTCAAAAGTATTGTCCTTTACAATTAATGTTACATGTATGCCCACTCTTGATGTATGTTTATTAGAAATGTTTGGATCCGGGGGGAATATGCCATCTTCTGATGGCTCTTGTTAGTTGAGGGTAGCAGCTCATTAAATCGTAATGTCTCTTATTCATGTTATTCAGTCAGTATTCATGTTATTCAGTCAGTCCATCAGTCAGTTAGTCATTCAGAAAAGCTTAATCCGGGCTCTAGTTTTTCGTATACGGTAATGAAACTTGGAGTAATGGTTGCCCTTGAGGTCCTGAAGATGTGTTTTAAATTTGCGGTCAAAAGTTTAACGGTTATGGCCACGGTGACTAGATTAACAAATTTTTAAATCATTATTTTGAAAACTAATTCAAAACTTCAAGATCACATCGACCAGATTACTTAAAAATATAATTATTTTGAAAACTAATTTGTCAATAACTCTGGTTCTATTGAAGACATCTTGACCATACTCAGGTGGAAGATTGACCGTGGGGTCCCGAAGAAGTGTGATAAATTTGTGGGTCGAAAGGTGAAATAGCAAGGTCACAGTGTCTAGTTTACACATGTAAAGCAGTCGCTAGACGTGTTAGACAGCTGTTCGATGTGTCACATGGATAACAGGTCAATAAACCATGATACCCCTTCATTTATTAGTTAGTTAGTTAGTCAGTCAGTCATAAAAGCTTATTTGGGGGATGTTGTTTTAAGAGTTTTTCGTACACAGCCATCAAATTTGGTATACAATATAGGCATACATTGTAGACTTAACGTATGTGACGTAGCAAAAGTATGTCAGTGTGAACGCAATGTGACCTATTTTTCACGTTTCACGCGCAGCTACATGTACCGAGACTCTATCGATGTTGTTAATTTATCATCAATAGGCTACAAGCATGATGGTTAAGCTAGCCATTTATGCTGTCGCATGTATCATCACATCGCATTGAGGAATGTTGTTCTTAACACTTTCACCGACAAATCCCTGATAAAGTATATTGTTGACGATATAAAACCTATTCTGTTAACAATTTTGAAATTAATTTGACTGGAAGCTGTTGTTGCCTAAGGCAGCAACAGCTTCCAATCAAATTAATTTCAAAATAGTTAACAGTTTTCCTGTATGGTTACATTGAAAATGGGATATAGGGAATGTATCGGTGAAAGGGTTAACTTTAAGACCCAAGCTGGCCAAAAATGGCTTCTGTACTGATTTTGAGAAATGTCCATTTACAGAACAAGAAAATATTATTTTTGAAAATATACCACTTGAATCACTGGCACGATAACTGAGCCAGTGATTCCAGTGATAAATTTAAAAAAATGAAAATAGAAATTTCTCTAAGAAATTTGAGGGTTAAAGGATTAAAAGTATAGAATGTTTAGTTACGATTCCTACGACGGCTGAATGACTGGACCTTTCCATTTTTAGCCATACCCCGCCCATCACTAGCTAAGCTCCACCCACACCTCGCCGTGTTGGGATTGATCGATCACCAAATGCCTTAGCTATCAATTTCCTGAAAACTATACAGGGAAGCTGTTGAATATTTTGTAACTAATTTGACTGGGTGCTGTTGCTGCCTATGGCTGCGTCATGGGGAACATAGCTTTCCAGTCCTTCTGGAAGCTATGGATTCGTAGATCAAAGATGCCCTTGATAAAGAGGCTACGTTTGTACAATGCAACCTGTGTATCCTTGATGCTGTATAACTGTAACAGCTGGTCAGCTCCAAAGGCAGCGCTAGACAAACTCGATGCCTGCCACCGCAAACACCTGCGCACCTTCACTGGACACCGATGGCCAGACAGCATAGTTTTCAATGATGCACTGTACAAGATGTGTAATACATCGCCACTGTCTGTAAAAGTCGGCCAGCAAAGATGGTCCATGTTTGGACATGTGCTAAGGATGTCAGAAGAGACACCAGCGCAGAGAGCCTTGGAATTCGCCCTACTCGGAACCAGCAAATACAAAGCCAGGAGAGGACGTCATTGCATAAATCTGCTAAGCATGCTACGAGGTGACCTCAAGAAAGCAGGACTCGGTACACTCAAGTCAAGAATGGACCTGAGGATATATATATTTTCACATCATGAGAACATACTTACCTCCCTAACACTTGATATACTAGTATATTGGCTCCAAATTCAATAATATTCAGAATTATAAAAAGTTAGGTGCCCCTAATGGGCAGGTGGAAGTACACAGTCATGCACATGACAGACACCACCCACTATGCATGCGCATACCGGTACTTCCGTTTTCTAATATATTGGCTAAGAAGCAGCATGTGAAAATCTTCACAGGCTCTTTTTACTGAATTCTACTAGAACAAAATCATCCCTATCCATCATGGCTGATGCTAAACTATTGGAGGAGTCCTCCTCGTCATCGCTACGGTGATATTGTTCCTTGTATTTATTTAAGACTTGTAACTTTATTTGTTACCGGTTTTCGTCGCGGCCGTTTCGGCGGTATCGCGTTTTCAGGCGCTGGGAATCCTTGTAAATTTTTTCCCAGCGCCTAGGGCTATTAATCTCTTGTGTTTTATGCTTACAGGTTTGTCTTATGACTGAATAAGGATTCCTGTTCTTCTCTCGAAGGTTGTTCACGTCTCATTTTTTGACTTATCATCGTGATATGTCTAAGGGTTGGAGATATATTAAATTAATAAAGGAAATATCTCCTTCCTTTTGTCCCATCCCCCTCATCAGTTCTTCTGGAAGAGGAGTCTCGGCGGATGGATGGACATGTTCCCCTGCACAAGAGGATGGTTGCCTGTGCTCAGGCTAAGGGAGTTTATTAATTATGGCACATAATTATTTGGAAATAATCACAATTTTCTGCTGCCTTTTACTTTTGCACTATATTCTCTCTTGGGTGTGCATGGGTTCTCGAATATATATAGTTTAATATTATATTATTCGGGAGGTATGAATGTCTTTTATATCTAGATATTTCTTTCATTCTTTCTGACATCCCCTCTCCTTGAAGGAGCTTTTGCATTGAGGTTTGATGTCATAATCAACCAGAGTTTTTTCTCTTTCCTTGATGTCATAATCTTAGTTTAGAGAAGTCTGTGATGTGTTCATCTCCCTTTATTATGAGGGTGGAGAGATATCTAGATAGTCATAATCTCTCTCTCTCTCTCTCTCTCTCTCTCTCTCTCTCTCTCTCTCTCTCTCTCTCTCTCTCTCTCTCTCTCTCTCTCTCTCTCTCTCTCTCTCTCTCTCTCTCTCTCTCTCTCTTAATTTGGGGTCCTGGTTGTGATTGGTTTTTATTAACTAGAGAAGTCAGCTGTCCCGTCAGGGTTGTCTGTCATAAAAGTGTATGTCTTCTCTCGAGTTTGTTCTTGTTTTCTTCTAATAGTCAATTAACAAGGCTTTGAAAACTATCATACTCATTGTCTTCGTATCCCTTCCCTTTCAGAAATGTCCATCCTGTCTGAAGCGTATGAAGGCTAGATTCTTCCCCCCACCCTTGCCAACTGTGTTCAGCTTGTAGGCTAACTAACAAATGTGTCATTTGTAAAGAGTGGGGGGGTGGGGTGTGTGGAATCTAACCTCTGAATTCTTCTCTTTTCAGGCTAAGATGATGGCTGAGGAGGGCAAGAAGTCTAAGAAGGAGGGTAAGAAGAAGGCCTCTGAGAAGGGTGGGCTCGAGGCCTTCAAGGTTGAGTTAGTGAGTGAGATGCGCAGGACTTTGAAAGACCTGATGCCTGACATGCTTCGCGGCTTGTTGCCTGGCACAGGTGTTTCAACTTCCTGTGTGTCGACCTCAGTGCAGGTAGCCCCCGTCCCTGGATCATGCCCTACTAGCTCGGACAAAGTGGTTAGTGATCCAGGGGCGGCTGTCTTGGACCCAGGCTTGATGTTCGCATCGCCTGGTGTTCCAGCGGCGCGAGAAGCATCAGGCGGGACCCGACCTGACCACGATCACTCGCGGAGTACACTCATCATCTGCTTTCGAGCATTCTCCTGATCAGTCTGGGTTAGTTTTCTTTACTAATCCAGAGTCCAACTTTCCTGACCAGGAAGATGATGAAGACTACCTGCTCGGTCCACAGCTTGACCATGAAGACATGGATGTGAGCGTCTACACTCCTCTTATGGGGAGCGTGACCGCTCGCACCTATGGCACTGTTCCCTCGGGAGCAGGTTTCATGGTTCAGCCTGTGGGCTGGTTTGGAGCAGACGGCCGGCCGTATAAGATTCCACGCTTAGTCGTGGAATCTCATACGGACGTTCCGGGCTGCGCTGGTGTGCATGAACCCCCTCACACAAGCGCGGTCTTGGTTCCTGGTCAGCCTATGGAGAATGCTATGCCAGCCCTCGCGGGCCCGTATACATTCCCTGGGCAGCCAGGTTCGTCTATAGCCTCCTCCTCGGCCATACCAGCGAATGCCATTGAAGATGACGAGGGCCCGCTGCTCGTCGGCAATTCGCAGGTGGCCACGGATGAAGACTGGTCAGAAGCGTGTGCGTGGCTCCTCGCTGTTAGACCAGAGCTCTCCATGGGCGAGGTAACCGTCGGGCATGGTTACAGGCAAAGCCGTTGGCCAGCACAACTGTCTGCCGTATGCTGAACATATCTTAGATATGTTCTCGGCGGCAGAGGAGTCGATCAGACCGAAAGGTCGCCTCTTTGGAGGTGAAGGTTGTCAACACCTCCAAGAGACAGTGACTTTGGTGAATAACCAGAGGGCGCTGCATGCACAGTTTGAAGTGCTGCACAGAGAACAAGTGCGTGTTCAGCCCTCGGCTGCTCGACAGCAGTACGCTCGTGACGGTGCTGGCATTGTCAGATGCCAGCAGGCCGGCCGGTTTCAGAGACCGCGTCGGCTGCGCCAACAGCAGCGTGTTGTTGTACGTCAGCAAGCGCAGCCAGCCAGACAGCAGCCCGCGCACCGTGGTGCACATGGCGCTGGTCGCGGCGCGCGAGGAGTGGTGCGTGGTAACCGGGTCTGATGCAATAAAATTTTTTCTGGTTATCACAAGTACCACTCGGGTGTTGTCACTCGTACCAGAGACACTCCCACTTCTAGAATTTATGGGCACCCCATCCACCCTGGCTGCACCAGTGGGAGGTCGTTTGACTTGCCACATTCAGAAGTGGGAGCGGTTAATTCAGGACCGCTTAGTCTTGCAATGGCTTTCGCACGGATACAGTCCAGAATGGATAAGAGGTCCGCCGTTGCATCTGTCTCTGGTACCGGTCTGGACTCAAATTCCAAGAGATCCAGACAAGCGGTTGTGCATAGAAGAGGAGATAGAATCCCTAATTCTAAAGGAAGCAATTCAACCGGCGCAAGATTGCCCGGGCTTCTATTCAACCGTGTTTCTTGTGGCAAAGAACACCGGGGGTGGAGACCAATTCTCAACCTCAAACCTCTAAACAAGTTTTTAGACACACCAAGTTTCAAAATGGAAACAGTAAGATTGGTGTTGTTCGGGTTAGAGAGGGGGATGTGGACAGCATCTATAGATCTCAGGGATGCTTATTTCCACATTCCGATTGCAAGGAGTTTTCATCGGTTCCAGGGTCTCCAATGGGAATTCAAGGTTCTTCCATTCGGCATCTCGACGGCTCCAAGGGTCTTCACTCGAGTGGTACTTGCTATCATGGCATACCTCCGCAGGATAAATATAGCTGTTCACACTTACATAGACGACTGGTTGCTAAAAGCACACAATCCAGAAAGTTTGACAGCAAATCTGGAGATAGTTTTGAAAACTCACAGATTTAGGCTGGATAATCAACTTTCAGAAATCAGAGCTGACTCCATCCCAGAGGTTTGTTTACCTGGGTATGTTCTTCGATCTGGAGATAGGATATGTTTATCCATCCCAGGAGAGAGTGGAAAATCTCCTCTCGTGCATTCAGTTGGTTTGCAACAGTCGTTATATTCTAGCACGAGTCTATCTGAGAATGTTAGGTCTGATGGTTTCAATGGAACCAGTCATTCCTCAGGCGGCCGATTCAGTTGTTTCTCATGACTCAGTGGACGCAGAGTTCAGGATCACTGGACTCGCGCATTCAAGTGTTGGACCCTCTCATTCATCACCTTCATTGGTGGATGGAGAGAGGAAATCTCCTGGCGGGGGTCATGCTGACCCCTCCCCACCCTCAAGTAACGATGTTTACGGATGCATCGATGGAGGGTTGGGGAGCTTGCCTGGAAGAAGCCACTATATCAGGGCTTTGGAATCTGGAACAGTCAAAGGAACATATCAACATGCTAGAATTGCGGGCTGTAATTCTAGGCCTGGAACACTTCTTAAAAGAAGTGGAGGGGAAATTTGTGATGATACGTTCAGACAACTCTACAGTAGTGAGTTACATAAACCGCCAGGGCGGAACGAAGTCACCCAGTCTCTGTATGATGACATGGAAGCTGCTTTGCTGGTGCATGGGTCATATGATCACCTTGAAAGCAGTTCATATTCTGGGAACGCTGAACCTGTTAGCAGACTCATTGAGCCGAAGGATGAGTATTCTGCCTACGGAATGGCAACTAAATCAATGTGTGACAGATCACCTGTTCAGTCATTGGGGAAAACCCAACATAGATTTGTTCGCAATGAAGAAGAATGCGAAGATGACGACGTACGTTGCTCTGATTCCAGATCCAAGCGCTATCGCAATAGATGCACTAGCTATCAGTTGGAAGGGAATATATGCATACGCATACCCTCCAACAATCCTGATTCCAAGAATTCTTCAGAAGATCAAACAAGAGGAATGCCAAGTGGTTCTGATTGCCCCGAATTGCCCAAGCCGATCATGGTTTACAGATCTGCTGGACCTTCTGGTTTGCAATCCGGTTCCTCTGCCACTGATGGACAATATTATCTTCCAGGGCAAGACCCTTCACAACAATCTGTCAATGTTTCAATTGACTGCATGGATGTTGTCAAAAAATCCGCGATTAAGGAGGGCTTTTCTGAGCAAGCAGCCAATTTCATGGACAGAGCCAGAAGGGGGTCAACCTCCAGGGCTTATAATTATAAAATCAACAGATTTGCAGAATGGTGCTCAAAGAGATGTATCAATCCGATGGAAGCATCTATTCAGGTAGTAGCTGATTTTCTCTGTCACCTGTATGATGCCTATAGTCTTAAACCTAATTCTATTGCTGGATACAAATCAGCATTAATGACTGTTATCCCTTGCTTGGCAAAGAGGGGAAGTGATGAAGTAAGTGTTTTAAATACTCTTATTAAAGGTATGGGCAATCTCAGACCAAGAAATCCTCCACTGACACCGTCATAGAGTCTTTCTCTGGTTCTACAGGTTTTGAGTGATAAACTTTTTGAACCACTTAGTGCTATATCTGTAGAATTATTGACACTTAAAACTGTATTTTTAGTTGCGGCAGCATCAGCCAGACGCAGGAGTGAAATTCATGCCTTGTCTGCTGAGCCTGACCGTTATATAGTTACAGGTGAAGGCCTTAAGCTTCTACCAAGATTGAATTTCTTGGCTAAGAATCAGTCTTTAAAATATCCGGGTAAACCTATTATTTTACCTGCCTTGATATGATATCACCAGATATGATCCTGGTGCTAAAGTATGGTGTCCTGTCCGTGCTTTAAATAAGTACAAGAGAAGAACTCCGGTTTGGCGGACGGACCCATGTTCCCTATGGTTGTCATATATTGAACCCCATGGTAGGGCATCGAGAGACACTATTTCCAGATGGATTGTAGAATGTATTCAATTCTGTCATAAGACAGCCACTGGAATCCAAGTAGATAGAGCCAAGGCTCAGTGTCCGTGGTGTGGTAACTTCCACGGCATTATTTAATGGTGTTTCTATTGAAGACATTATGTCAGTAGCCCAGTGGCACTGTGAATCAAGTTTTACCGACCATTACCTTCGTGACACCTCAGAAAATAAAATAATGTAGAGGTTTATGTTTGTAAATAGTTTCCTCCTCTGCTATTTACAAATATGACATTTGTTGGTAGGGTATCCCTACTATTAGCTGGTACAATTCTCTTCATCCAGTGGGGGAAGAGATGAGTGCCGCGTCCAAGACATCAGAGGTCAGTATTTTATGACCATTTTAGTTTTTTGTCTTGGTGATGGTGTCATTTTTTATTTAATATGGTGATGGTTAATGTCTCTTAATTGTGGTTCTTTCAGAGAGTTTTGAAATAGAAGCAATTCTTCTTTTTCCAATGTCTAGTAATACTTTTCATTAAGTATTAGAGAACGTGCTAGTCATTTAGAGCAGCGTTTTTTCCTAACCTTCCTCAGAAAGAGTGGGGGGGGGGGGGGGAAGCGCATTTGCCTTTTGATCAATCTCTCTTCGGTTGATTATCCGATGAAAAATTCTATTCCTGATTGTGTTTCAGTCACAATTTCAGATGTTTTAAATCTCTTGAGAATTCAAGGAGCTTAGTCTCTTCGAGGGTGTGCTGGTTTTCAGGACCTTGCCTCCCTCCCACCAAATTTACTTTCAAATTCTGGTTTTTATCAAGAGTGTTAGGGAGGTAAGTATGTTCTCATGATGTGTAATAAGAAAATTTATCAAATTTCTTTTTCACGAGTGTGATGACATACTTACCTCCCTAACAGGATCCTGGCCTCGCCACCCCACGGAGGCCTGGTCCTTTGGTTATTTGAATAGTTGCTTCTATGTCAGCCAATATTTAGTAACGGAAGTACCGGTATGCGCATGCGCAATGGGTGGTGTCTGTCATGTGCACCTAACTTTTTATAATTCTGAATACTATTGAATTTAGAGCCGATATACTAGTATATCAAGAGTGTTAGGGAGGTAGGTATGTCATCTCACTCGTGAAAAAGAAATTTGATAAATTTTCTTTATATATATATATATATATATATATATATATATATATATATATATATATATATATATATACACACACATGTGTGGGCTCATAAGCTGTAGAATATTTTAAAATTATTTTGAGTGTATGGTGTTGCTGCCTTCGGCAATACTGGTTACAGTGCTCTGAATTTATTATTGATTTAAATAATCTGTTGATCACGGAATTTCCTTAGTTACATAGACGAAAAATGCATTTTTTTCAGGGGCAAGTAAACCATTTAAATTAGGTTGCCCTACTACTTCAAGGTTGCCCCATTTCTGTAAATTTAATTCTGTTGACAATATGTAATATTCCTAAGTTATCCAGACTACAGAATACTTGGAAATACCTACTGAACCATTAGTAGCTCATGTGGCCCAACGGGCCAAGTGAGTTTATGCCATGGAGACCATCCACTTTTCCTTTAAAACACTACTCCTCATTAATCACTTGGCTGATTTCAACCAAATTTGGATGGAAGGACCCTATAGTTGTAGGCTCCAGAACTTCCATTCAGAATTTTGATTCCTCCATTTTTTGTGTCAAAATCTTAGATTTTATGAAAAATGTACCGGAAATTGTCAAATTGCTTCGTCTTACCATTCTTGAGCGATTTGAACCAAATTTAGCTGAAAGGACCCAATGGCCATAGGCTCCGGAACTACCATTCAGAATTTTTTATTAATCAATTTTTTTTGGTGAAAATCTGAGATTTTATGAAAAATGTGCTGAAAATTGTCAAAATGCTTCTTCTCCATACCATTCTGGGCGATTTCAACCAAATTTGGCTGAAGTGTTTTAACACGCTCAGCCCTAATTACTACCTCGTATAAGTTGATCAGTCTGTTGGTTGATCAAATTTCTGATAAAACTGCCTACATGTATGTTGCAATGATTGTTAGTTTATTTTTTTGGTCTATTTTCAGCCTGAACGTTTACAAGGTACCCATTACTCAGTTCAGTCCGATATCTGGAGTATGGGTCTGTCCCTTGTCGAGATGGCGATTGGACGTTATCCCATTCCACCTCCTGACCCTGGAGACCTAGCCAGTATATTTGGTGAGAATTGTATGGGAGAACACCATGAGGCTGCGAAGTCCGGTAAACATCTCAAAGGTATGGCTGCATGATACTATCAAATGCCATGTTATATTTATACTGATTTACAACTAGTCACTGTATACAAACTTAACCCTTTAACACTCATATCAGCCAAGAATGGCTTCTGCAGTGGTCTTGAGAAGTGTCTGTTTACAGACCAAGAGAAGACTATTTTTGAAAATTTACCACTGGAATGACTGGCTCGAAAACCGAGCCAGTCATTCCAGTGGTAAATTTTCAAAAATAGCCTTCTTGGTCTGTAAATGGACATTTTGTATGAGAAAAATTGAAATTTTCTTGAACAGATTCGAGGGTTAATACTGTGCAGAGTTTTGCCAATGTAATAGTACACAAAATGATTTGTGTGATTGAATTAATATTTATACCCCACAAAGCGAGGTATATAGTAATCGCTTTGTCCGTGCATCCGTCCGTGTGGGTATCCATCCTTCTGTCCCCGATTTTTTGTCTGGACCGTATTTTCAAGGGTTTTTTTACGTATAGTCAGCAAATTTAGTATCCATGAATGGATGCATCATGGTCTAAAGGTGTATGATGTATCAAAAGTAGGTCAGTGTGACCTACTTTTCACGGCTCACTGAACATCATAGATTATCCTTGTCCAGGCTGTAATATTTTTTTGTATAGAGTACCCAAACTTGGTATATGGATGCATTATGGCCTGTCATGTATCAAAAGTAGGTCAGCTTACTTTTCACTGTTCACTGAAAATCATAAATTATTCTTGTCCGTATTGTAGTTTTACGGGTTTTTGTATACAGTACCAAACATGCCAAACATGATGTATGGATGCATTGTATATACAGCCTACGGTTTGTCATGTATCAAAAATAGGTCAGCGTGACCATCTTTCCATGGGTCACTGACATCGAAGATTATTCTTGTTCCCGCTGGAGTGTCAAGATTTTTTATACAGTAACCAAACTTGCTGTGTGGGTGCATTGTAGGTTATCTTTGTGTCACATATCAAAAATAGTCAACCATATCAGCTTTGAATGGGTCCCTGAGCGTGATAGAAAATTATTGTCTGTGTCTTTGTATACCTTAACCAATCTTGGTGTATGGATGCATTCTACTTGTAGTATCAATTCATGGTTAACCCAACTTCAAGATTAATTGCATCCGTTCAGTGAAAGGTGGGGTTCAGCGGAAGGCGGGGTTCAGCGTATGGCAGGGGTATCTTTTGTGAAGCCCTGCATCACTAGAACTAGTTTATATATCAATTACTTTAGTCCCTAATGATTTGTAGAGTTTTGTTATAATAATAATAATAATAATAATAATAATAATGAGATACTAAATAATTACACATCCACAATGTTTTCAATGAAAATTATATAAAATAATAATATTACGTGCACAATTGTGGAAATATTTGATAGAGGGATCCGATCTGTCACTCAAGTATATGACCTCATAACCAGTTATGTCACTAGTTAGCTGGCATCACAATCGTAATGACCTATAGCTCCATCATAAAAATTAAAACACCTGTCATGAAGTGTGTGAATAATACATCTTTGATGAATTTTCAATTTAATAAACATTTTGTTAAATATTTTGAAACTAATATGAATGGAAGCTGTTGCTGCGATAGGCAGCAACTGCCTCCAGTCAAATTAGTTTCAAAATATTCTAAAGTTAACATGCATGTACAATTACCTTGAAATGTGGATTCTGGAAATTCAGGATTCAAAATATATAAATTGATTCCACCACCCATAAAGAAATGTGTAGAGCTTAGCTATAAATAGGTGTGGTATAGCTAGAAATGGGTCTGTCCATTATCCTTAAATATGATATCAGTTAAATTAGTCAAGTTGATTGTATAGAATGAATAAATGCGTATTTTATCTGTACTTGAGAGTGTATTCAATGCAGGTTGTCCCGGAGGTTTTCAGATGATTACAGGAGACGGACCTCTGCCTATGGCAATTTTTGAACTTCTGGAATATATTGTTAACGAGGTAACCATGGAAACAGAGATCTCGGTGGAATTGATCACGAGGCTACACTGCTGCTGCTATTATTTGTTTTGTTTCTTCTACTTGAACCTTTTGTTTTTTAGCTCATTGACTAGTGCCATGTGCTGTCAAAGTCTGGATTCATACATCGTCATCGTATAGTCATTATTTTCTTGACTTATGAACTGGGAAAGCACATTTGATCTCTTGGCAATTCTCTACTCATGCTTCATATCATCAGAATAGTTGTGTATGATGTGCACAAGTTTTAGACTTCAATGTTTTATAAAATTCCTAACGAAATTCTTTAAAAAATCTATTGACCACTTCTTGTCTGAAATAGCAATATTTCTTGTCTAAATTAACAACCAACTTCTTATAGTATCAGGCTATTTGAGCGTGACTCATATTTCATTACAAATTTTTTCAAACATTTTCTAGTAACATGTCTGAATTTCTCTCCTTAATAACCTAGTGGTCATGCCAGCCATAACTGGACTCTGAAATGGTCTTGATGATTGTCAATTTGTAAGACAAGCCAAGCCAGTGTTTTTTGTATAAATTTACCGCTGGAATGCATGGCTTGATAACAGAGCCAGACATGGGAGTGTTAAATTTAAAAGAATAATCCCTCCCTATAAACTGACATACAATAAGCAACGATTTAACCTTTTAACCTGCACAGGCCAGAAAAGGCATTCAAATTCTTTATAATATCAGGAATATTCTGTTGAATATTTTGGAACTAATTTGACTGGAAGCTGTTGTTGCTTATGGCAGCAACAGGTTCCTCTCAAATTAGATTAAAAATATTCAAACGCTTAACTAACATTTCCGGGGTTAACGGTTAAATCTATCATTCAACATTACGAATATATGTATAGTTTACCTCGAGATCAGATTACTGCTTTTCCTATATGTTAACATGTCATATATTAATATTATTAGTAATGGTGTACGTTCACCAAGATGCTATGCCTACCCACTCACAAGTATGCCCCCACGCCGTGGCCCATGCTTTATTTCCCATCCATGTATACAACAGTGATCTTGGGAGTTCAGTATCTGACAATTTCATATAGCCACTTGTTTGAATTTCATTGAACGCTTATGCCAAATTTTTGTGGAAATTGTTTTCTTGGCGAAAATAAAAAAACTTATTCACTTTAAACCTAAACTCAAGTCGGCCAAAAACAGATTCTGCAGTGATCTTGACAAATGTCCATTTGCATACTATGAGAAGAGTATTTTTGAAAATTTAAGACTGGAATGACTGGCTTGATAACCGATCCAGTCATTCCAGTGGTAAATTAAAAAAAAGTAATCTCTTGGTCTGCAAATGGGCATTCTATATGAAAAAATAAATATTTTCTTGAAAAAATTCAGTGTTAAAGGGTTAAAATAATGGTCTGAATTTATAATTGATTGCAATGTAGATATCACTTTCTGATGCATTACCGAACTCAATGAGATCACTGTGTGTATTTGGAAATGTCAATTTTGTATTATTTTTGTTTTCCACGCTGACTGTATCACTTTTGAGTTTTTCTGCTTCCAGACAACAAGCCTAGCTTTAACTTGCCTGGCTTGGCTGTGACTAGTGCAGGCTCGGACAGCCCCCGACCAATGGCTATTTTTGAACTTTTAGATTATATAGTTAACGAGGTATGTTAAATAGCTGCTAGTATTAACACCAATAACACAAATGTTTCACATCTTAGGTGCTGTAAATGGTAGTGCTATTTTAGTAATCAGCTGAACATCACTAACACGCCACCCTGCAATTATCCCCCCCCCCCCCCCTTAGTATCCGATAAATGTATTCTGAAGCACAGAAATATCATAATAACACAATGGTACTAATAATATGTCAAGAAAAACATTAACCCTTTAATTCTCAAATTTGCTCAAGAAAATAAAATTATTTTCTTATTAAATGTCCATTTGTGGACCAAGATACGGTTATTTTTAAAGATTTACCTCTGGAGAGACTAGCTCAGTTATCCAGCCAGTCATTCCAGTTGTCAATTTTCAAAAATAGTTTTCTCTTTGCACACAAATTGACCATCATCAAGGCCGATTATTAGCGGGCTTAACCATTAAGGGGTTAATGAGGGCAGGGTACAGTTTCATTTTGTAGTCATAGTTACGTAATAAATTAGAATTTCAACCGGTGAGCCAATTCTACTTTACATGCGGATAAATCAAGTGTTTATATTATTATTATTATTATTATTATTATTCTTTTTATGCAACAGAGACCTCTAACTTCTTACAATCAAAATTAAATTTTCATGTCTCAATGTTATTTTCACAATTCATTAGTTTCATTTCTGCACTGTGAGACGCTTTTTTTATTGCCTATAGTTGCACATGCAGTGCAATGTTTGATATAATGATGCTGATGCAATGATGCAAAGATAATAAAGTGGTGATAATTCCTATGCCAAATCTAACCCTTCGAACCCGAAAGGCCAAATAAAATAAAATCTTACAATTTATTAAATATTTTCTAATATATTGAAACTAATTTGACTGCCATCTGTTGCTACATGTATGCTAGTAACAGATTCCTGTCAAATTATTTTCACAATGTTCGACAGCTGAAATTGAGATTGATTTCAAGATTCAAAGGGTTAATTGCTAGAAACCTGTTACTCGTTATATAGAACTAGCCAGACATACTAGTGATGAAAAGGTGTACTCCACTGATATGTGTTTAATTCAGAATGCAGAGAAACTTTGAACAACTTAAAGGCGCATATTCACACCAGCATGCTTAAAAATAAAATTGTTAAAATTGTATACTTTTATAGGCTTAAATTGTGTGCCTATGTGTAATGAAACGAAATAAATCTTGGCATATGATGATTTTATTACGTATAAATTAATATAATTTTTTAAGTTGCGAAATTGAAATAGAGGCTCGTGCCTCTATTTCAGTTTCGCAACTTAAAAAATTATGTTAATTTATACATTTATTTCGTTTCATTACATATAGGCTCACAGTTTAAGCTTCTAAACGTATACAATATAAACAATTTTATTTTCAGTAATTTTGCTGTGAATATGCACATTTATCTGCTATACTGTACATGTAGTTGATAGAGATCCATTGGAAATGTTTGTTTCTGCTCAATAAAAATGCCAAAGGTCATACAATGCAAGAATTTACCAGTTTCACGATTGCCTCTCTGACAAAGACATGAAATACCTAGGTCATGTCGAAAAATTTGGTAGTTTTGCAACGGAAGAAAAATTGTGATAGCAGTTTGTAGGTGTTTGAAAATGTTAGTGTTAAAAACATCTTGTGCTACCCCAATGTAATACAAGACCAATATCTCACATTTTGTTTCATTGACCCTTTAAGCCTTAGATCGGTTCAAGAAAATTTCAATTTTCTCAGAAAATGTAGACTAAAAGATTATTTTTGAAAATTTACCACTGGAATGGCTGGGGTCATTCAAGTTGTAAAATTTCAAAAATAGTCTTCTCTTCGTCTGCAAATGGATATTTCTCAAGACCACTGCAGAGGCAGTTTTTGGGTGATATGAGTGTTAAAGGGTTGAATACAGTTTTTCAAACAATGCTATGTTCTGGAGTACATTGCTTTAAATATTTGCATCATTCAATAGTGCTTATCCAGTAGAACACATTAGAAATCTGTGTCGTCTTCGATGAGCCTTTATTTCGACTTTCTTGACGTCATTCACCAGTCAGCAGTGTTTCTACATACATGTCTTATTGACTCAATGGATCGTTAACATTTTAATGGTCAAATTTCCTCTCAACGCAATTGAAACATTTGTTCATTGATGTCCATTTGCAGGTGAAGGTGAGACTATTTTTGAGAATTTACCACTGGGATGACTGACTTGTTTATCATGCCATTTATTCCAATGGCAAATTCTCTAAAAAAAAAAACCCCATCTTTTGGCATAGAAACTGACAGTTCTCAAGACCAGTGCAGATGCTGGTTTTGAGTTTTGACCATTACAGTGTTAAATATATGTATTTCTAGATATAGATAATGCACAGTTTCATTTGATACACAGTCAGTTGACCTGTCTCAAGCTCTGCTGCTATACAGCATTATAAAGTCGTTCTAGCGAGCAAGACATTCTCTTCTCTTATGCTCTTTGCTTCTCTTGATAATAATTCTATTGGTAAGATATCGATATCTTCTTGGATATCAATCTCTTTTCCTTTGAACCGTGTTCATCTTTGAAACACATGCACTCAATCACACACATGCACCCACGTATGTACACACACACACACAACGTGATTTACTGTTGATGATGATGATGGACACACCATACTTCAGGTGAAGCCATGTGCACAATGTTCAATTAACAGTTATACACCTACATTGTATATTAGAAATATCTGTAGTGATTTCAGTACTGAACTAATTAACAAAATTTAAGTAGGTACTAAATGACTCAAGCATATAAATTCCAGAATCCAAATTACGTTCCGATTCATTTGTCAACTGGAGTGTGTTCGGAAGAAGAGGTACTCTGCAAAATTCATAGAGCAGAAAAGCACCTTTCAGACTATGTTTTCTTGGGATGCTTTTTATGTTTCGCGAAATGTGTTTGTTGTTGACAGGGGTAGAAATAAAATTGATTCAATTAAGTGTTTTTATTTCTAACACAACATCATGTCATATGCCTATCTATTACTTAATAACATTACTGTACAAGGGAGACATCATAGAATTATTATGTCATAGCGTATCTCATAAATGATGGTGAAGGTGCAGAAGGCGCCTTCTTATATCCCATCAAAAGAATTAGCAGGTCATGTGATTTTGTTGCAGTTGGGTGATGAGGTGGGTGGGGGTGGGTAAGCGCTGCCCTTCCATCTGGAAATTGAAACTTTGTTTCCAGATGATAACTCTGCTGCCATTTATCAGATCACTTTAATATTGGACTACGTCTCGGGAAGAAACCTTTTGAAATCTAAGATGGCCGACAGCCACCAGTAACCATTTTGAAAATGGGTTTCCAGATGATTACTCCGCTACCATCTGTCAAATTGCCTTGACACTTCATAGGTTTTTGATTAGATGTGCAGAAGAAACCCTTTGAAAACGAGGATGGTCCAAAATCTAAGATGGCCATCAGCCACCGGCCGGCATTCTGAAGATCAATTTCCGAATGATAACTCTTTCTTGTGGCCTTATAAACAGCCTTACTTCTACTGACTCTGACAATTAATATTTTGATATCATGGATAAAATCGGTTCTTCATTCAATTTACCAAACCGTTTGTCTTAAACAGTGCCACTCTGTTCTCTGTAAATATTCTATCCCATGATAACCCTTGAAATTCCATTGTCTCAATTTCAAGACAACTACAGGAATGTTGTTGAATATTTTGAAACTAATTTGACTGGAATCTATTGCTGGGCATCAACAGCTCTTAGTCAAATTAGTTTCAAAATATTCAACTGCATATTCTGTATGCCATAAAGAATTTGTCGCTGCTATGATGTAATTGTTAAATGGTTAAATTTGTTCGTCTGGATGGCTGCATCGTACTGATATATGCCTACTCACATAGCTACATTGTATGTGGCCGTACTTGCAGTCTTGATTGCTTGCTATGTGAAGTAACAGTACAATTGTTGCCTGCCATCCGCCAATCAGGTTTCAGCTTACTTTGCTCGATAGGCAAGACTTCATCCGGTGACCTAATTTACAATCACAACACCAAAAATGATGGCGATGGTGTTTAAATGGAAAGAGATATTTGCAAAAGTTTGCAATCGTTTTGCTCTAAAGTCTAAACGAGTTATCTGAGGAAAAGAAAATGTGTAGACTGGTTTTCAATAACAAAAGACCCTAGTTTGGCTTACGCACGTGTAAATTTGTATAATTCCTTATTTCTTATCGAGTAATTTCATTGACGGAAGTTGAATGACCCCAGCTCATTAATATTTATGAAATTTTGTGAACTTAGCGCAGACATCAGAAGCGTGTAAACATGGTACTCGATACGGGAGCGGAGTGGGAGGATGAGGATTGTGCAATATGACGATGGGATGGCTCTGGCTGTCTTTCTCTTGCTGGTTGGAATGATTATATAATACACCTCAGAAATAACTTAACATGTTTCTAAAACAAAATAAAAACATGCTTTTGAATATTTTGAGCATATATGCAATTGGATTGTATTTTGAACATAATTGGATTGGAAGACATTGCTGACTTAGGCAATCCAGTCAAATTATGTTCAAAATATTGAACAGAAAATTTCTTACTAACTAATGTTTTTGTTTTGGAACAGGTTACACTATGTATGAGCTGTACTGTAGCAAATTTTTTTTGTTGGCTCTTGGGTACATGCTGCTTCTGACCAAGACAAAATGTTTTTCCATCAATGAGTATAATGCTTTAAAAGCCTTTAACCTTTAAATTTGTTCAAAACGTCCCCATTTGCAGACCAAGAGACTATTTTTTGAAAATTTACCAGTGGAATGTCTGGCTCAGTTATTGAATCAGTCAATCCAGTGGTAAATTTTCAAAAATACTCTTCTTGGTCTGCAAATGGACATTTCTCAAGACTACTGCAGAAGCGGTTTGTGGCTGATATGAGCGCTAAAGGGTTACCTCAAGCTCTTGTTAGATATTTTCCGTTCATACATATAAATAACTTGTCACTTTTATGGGAGAGATTTATCAGGTTTTGCTTGCAAATGTACCACTGGTATGACTCGCTCTTTTATCCAGCCAGTCATTCACGTGGTAAAATTTATAAAAAAAATAAACTTGTCTTGGCCTGGAAATGGATATTCCTAATGGTCACTGCAGAGGCCAGTTTTGGCCAGATCTGAGACTTCCCATCATCTCTTGCAAATTGAGTTTGCTCAAAATTAATCTATTATTGTGCATCAGAGCCAGTAGTTCAGTCCTGTAATATATACGCTAGGTTGTGATGTAGCTGTTAAATTAGAATTTCTGAACATTTTCCAGAAGGCTTTAAAGTATATTGAAATATTGATATTAAAAAATAATCCATATACCCATACTTTCGCGCCTATTATACGCAGATTTTTCTGTTTACTCAATCCAAGAAGGGGTTTGTGTACTATAGACTTGTTTATAACATCGTCATATTTTTTTTGCTCAACATTTTAGGTCAAAACGGCACCCGGTTGTGAAATTCTATTTATCAACAAAATAGACTACCTTATTGCGCATCCATTTTGAGTAATGAAAGCGACCAACATAAAAAGATCCAAAATGAGAAAAATAGCTTCAACACCCGAAAAATGTAAATGATTTTAACCTCTTAAAAGAAGAGATTACGCTTCTTTTGTTGCTGGGCCGGTTGCAAATGAAACCTTTTGTGATTGTAGGTGGTCCACTGAACTATCTAATGACTGGAAGGCCTCCCAAATATGAAGAGATTTTGTAGCGTCACGAACACCAATATCGCAAACTAGTATGTTATATGTACAAAAGATAATGTTTTTAAAACAGTTTGAGTAATATTTCATTCCATCCTAATCAGCAAATGCACCCGTTATTATTTGCTCAACTGGCCAGACTGGCCAAGTGAGCTTATCCCGTGGCGACCATCCGTCAGTCAACATTTGCTTAAAAACGTGACCCCTCATTAACTGTTTGTCGGTTTCAACCTAATTTGGCCTGAGCGACCCTATGGCTGTAGGCTTCAGAACTAATATGCAGAATTTTGAATGGTCCATTTTTTGTGTGATTCTTTGATTGTATGAAAGATTTACTTGCAATTGTCCAAACGCTACTCCTCATTAACCACTTAGCAGATTTCAACTTGGTTTGGCTGTAATGATCGTATGGGGCTAGTCTTCAGAAGTTATAACAGAATTTTGATTGGTAAATTTCTTCGACGGCCATCTTGAATCACCTTAAAAACAGTAGGAAATCGTTTAAAACACTACGCTTTAGCTGCTTAGCCGATTTCAACCAGACTCGGCTGGAAGTACCCTATGCTAGGCATGTCGGATTCATGATTTGTATACAGAATTTTGATTGGTCAATTTTTTTTGCCCGCCGTCTTGGATTATCCAAAATATTTTTGTAAATCCTTTAAAACACGACTAACCAATGGCCAAATTTCAATGAAACCTGACTGGAAGGATCCTATGGTCATATGCTTCCGGACTTGTATACAGGAATTTGATTGGTTTATTTTTTCAGCGACCATCTTGGATTTTATAAAGATTTTCCAGAGGCCTTTAACTGTCTACTACTACTTATTCAGTGTGTCGATTTCAACCAATCTTTGGTGGAACAATACTATGATGGTAGGCTTCAAGAAACCAAATGAGAATTTTGATTGTTCAATTTGCTTTGGTGTCCATCTTGGATTTTCCAAAAATTAGACATCATTTCTATTTAATTTGCAAATGGTTCAAATGCTAATGGTCCAGCTGACCATCACAGGACCGTGAGCCTCTGGTTGTGGTTATTATGGTCTCTCATTGATGGGGGTGGGGTGGGGGGGGGGATGTATACAGAAGCAAGTGTATTGAATATACAACCAGGCCATAAAATTTGAGGTGAACAGAGAATTTTTACGCAGAATTTAATGCAATTTTCCTTTTTGAAAAATAATTGTCGCCCCCGCCCCCACAGGCTATGATCTTAGCTATTGTAATATAGCTATCGTCCACAGACAACTTTCAAATTTCAGATTTCTCATGGAAAATGTACAGTTACTGACCAAGAGATTATTTTTTGAAAATTTACCACTAGAATGACTGGCTCGATAACCGAGCCAGTCATTCCAGTCGTAAATTTTCTAAAATAATCTCTTGGTCTGCAAATGGACATTTTTATGAGAGATTTTCGTGGACAAATTTAATTGTTAAAGGGTTGATAACTAATATCTTCTACTTTTAACCATTTAATGGTCAGTGCGGTCAAATGCGGCTAGAGCAGTGGTCTTGACAAATGTCCATTTCCAAGCCAAAAGAACAGTGTTTTTGTAGCTCGGTGGACAGACAGGTTTTTAGTGATAACTTCCCATCCAGTCATCTGTCTGGTATAGACAATGATAACATGTTTTGTTCTCTCTAATTGATTGAGAAAAAACCTGGTTAAAATTTTCATTTCATCATCTAATATCTATGTTTTGAAAATGGAGCGAATTTGATCTCAAACACCATATTTATTGGCCTTGGAAATTTTCTTTACTATATTTTGCTGTAGTAAGTGTAAACAAATGAGAGGTTTTCTGCGATTTTAATTTTCTTTGACTATTAACTATTTGCTATTTGAAATAACTCAACTATATAACAAGACAACTATATAACAAGACAGCTGTTTAATATTTTTATAACTCCTGTAAGTCAAATGTAGCCCGTTTCTGCCATAGGCAGCAGCAGCTCTCAGTTAAATTGGTTTCAAAATATTAAAGGGAATATTTGTCACAGCATAAAGAGCGTGTCACTTCTGGTCTGTAAATGTTTAGGTTTAAAAGGTTGGTAACTCAAAGCATTGGGATTTGATAATATCTTGGTCATGCTCAGAATACTATCTATTGTCGAGTCTATCTTTATCACTGGTATTGGTATTGTGGTTTTATAGGGGACGGACGGAAGTTTATCCATAGGCCCCTGTGTCACATAGATCTATATCAATACTATGTACATTTATACTGTAGAAGTTATGTTGCATTTCTGTGGTTGTGTGTATGCGTGTGCGTTGCATGGCTTGTACATTTGAGCATGTATGCTTGAATTTAATTGGGGCTCGTGACTCATAAGTCTGTCTCAAATATTTGACATGTTGAACAAGGAGCATAGGTCATAGCTATAGCGCGTTGAACTTGTTTTGCTGTAGATAAGAGTACATGTATTGACCCGTAATTACTGTAGAGTTAAATAAATTTCAATTTTAATGTTAAGCTAAACCATACTTTAAATACAATTAAACAATTACTAATCTAAATTAAGTTTAAATTAAAATGCAAATTATCATTACTCCTATGAAAGAATCTATAATTTAAGTAAGGTGGTGTTTGCCAAAGAAATTTCATTTTGGCAGAAAGCTGAAATTGATACTCACAATAATTTATGATTTTGAGGTACATAGCTATAACATTATGGGAAAATTGAAAACAGGTTTATTATGTTTCTTTGTTGAAAAAAGTAATAATCTGCATTAAAACATTATCTCTGAGTAATTGAGGAATTCAATCTGCCGCTCAAGTCTCGGATGTCATAATCAAAATACATCATGTGTTAGCTGACATCACATTCAAATGGTGTAATGGTCAGGGTAATTGTCTGAAGTATATGTCTTTGGTGAAGTTAGAATTTAATAAACATTCTGTTGCCCAGTCAAATTGTTTTCAAAATATTCAACAGCTTATCTGTATAGTTACCTTGAGCACTGAACTTGAGACTTGGGAATTCCGTATTCAAAATATTAAAATCTATTCAAACTAAGTAAAGTTTAGTTAGAAATAGGTGGGCTAAAGCTAGAAATGGGTGGAGCACAGCTAGAAACGGTTGGGGCATAACTAGAGAAGGGGGGGGGGGGTGTGTGTTGTGGGTGGCAAAGCTAGAAAGGGAAGGGTATGGCTAGAAATTGGTGGGGCATAGCTAAAAATGGATCGCTCTATTAAAATATGCTATATATTATTAACGCTGATTATGGAGGATTCCAGTTTATCCGTCAATCATATGACATTAATCAACTACGTGATGTGTAGTATGACGTCATAATCAATTATGTCATGAATGACTCGATTTAGTCCGTCTTAAGCGCTTAATAGTCTGTCAGGTTGTACGAATTGTATGTCTCTGCTATTTAATAAGCATGCTGTTGAATATTTTGAAACTAATCTTACTGGACGCTGTTACTGCCTGAGACAAAACAGCACCCAGTCAAATTCGTTTCATAATATTCAACATGTTAACTGTATAGTTTTCTGGAAATTGAGATTCAGAGAGTGCAGGGATCGATCGATCCCAACACTTACACGGCATGGGTGGAGCTTAGCTAGAGACGGGTGTGGCATAGCTAAAATTGGATTCGTCCATTAGCCAGCCAGTTGTGTGTCTGGATATATGTGCTTATGTACAGTAGTCCATATAATCATGGTACATTCCTAGAATTAGTCATAAATATCACACATTCTTTTGTCATTTGTGCCACTATATTCTGCAAAGTGAAATTTAAAAATCTGTAGCTTCTCACTAAATCACTTCATTGCTTGACTGGTAACTGAATACTGACGTTCCTTACAGTGCTGTGTTCGTGTTAGTAAACTGCAATCATGTATCTTGCTTGAGTACATACTTGACATTCTCAGTTGATAGCTTCCTGTGCTACCTTAGTTTGATCAATAAACGCGTTATCTGTAGTTCCATTTCACGCTATAATGGTCAGATTGGCTACAGAAAATTGTAATTTTCTCTCCCAGAAAATGACCATTTGCAGACCAAGAGAAGATTGTTTGCAAAATTTGTCAATGAAATGACTGAATCGATTTATGGAGCTAGTTATTCCAGTGATAAAGTTTCAATGGGAGTGTTCTCTTGGTCTGCAAACACATTCCTTTAGACCAATGCAGAGGATGAGTTTGGCCAGTTTGATCATTAACGGTTGAATAAAAATAATAATGGTCAGTAGAGACAGAAGTTCTTGAGAGACTGTCTAAATTTTCAGGGACAAAAGATGGTGGCTCGATAAGCGCTTTAGCGCGATATATGAGGGAGGACTACTTCTTTACAATGTAAGAAACATTCTGATAAATTGTTATCCTCAAACGTTTTGAGAAAACGGAGCGCATATTTCAATAGCCCATATGATTGCGGATTGCAAGACAACGTTTTCATTAGGCTTTGCCCCCAGTGGCATGATGGGGGTGGCGGGCAGAAAGTCATAGTAGGCAGAATTCAACCAAATTTGGGATATTAGTTGCCCATATGATTGCGGATTGAGACAATATGTACAATCATTAGGATCTGTCCCTGAGATGAGGGTGAGTAGGGTGGGGGTGGGGTGTGTGTAAGGGGTGCAGAATTCACTGAAATGTTCTCTGCATTACTCAAGTGATTGTGGATTGTGAGCTGATGTTTATAGTAGGCTCTGTCCCAGGTGGATTTTGTGGTAGGGGTGGTGCAGACTGTCAAAGTTGGGGAAAGCATGGGGAGTTGCAATGGTGTGCTATTGACTTAACATTCTAGTTTGCAATTCACCTTTCCAGAGTATCCATCCATCATCTGACCTCGTATGATGTCATAATCAGCTCAGCGCGTGTATGATGATGTCATAATCATTGCACCACAAAGGGTTCCATATAGACCGTCACCAAATCTCAAATACGCCGTATGAATTGTATGTCTTTGTAATTCTTTGCTATTTAATAAACATGCTGTTGAATGTTTTGAAATTAATTTGACTTGGCGCTGTTGCTGCCGATGGGCGGGGCATGGCTAAAAATGGAAAGGTTCATTAATTTGCCTAGAATACATTTCTTCCTGTTGCCGCCCAATAAACCGTTTTCACCACCACTAACCTTTATGCCCCAAGCTGCATTTCCAAACTTTCCGTGCCAAGATTCATTTCCAGTGACCTAGCCCCCAAGATACATTTCCAATTGTCATAAACAATGTGTCCATTGACATATACATGTAGTTGTCTTGAAATTGAGACACTGGATTTTAAGTCTGAATACGTGTATGACATTTGACGGACGTATGACTATTTCCACTCCTAACTGTGCTTTTCATTCATTTTGGTGTTTTACTCGATTTCCTGTTGAAGTTGTTAGTTCTGTTGAAATTAAATGTTGACACATGTGCTTCTGATCTTGCCTTTAAAAAAGGTGAGTGTAATTGTGATTTAGTTCAAAAACCTGCTGAATATTTTGAAAACAGTTTGACTGAAGGTGATTGCTGCCTTATTAGGCAGCAATGATTTTCAATCAAATTGTTTTCAAAATATTCAGCTCGGAAGTAGAATAATATGCATTGATGTAATGCAGTCATTTATTTTGTTTAATTGAAGATAGAGGTCTCAGTAAAGATTCATGTCGCAATTTATTGTTTTTTTATTGTTAATATATTAAAATTTTATTTCTAGCAGTTAAAACATGGTTTTTATTTGTATGATGGTGGAAACATTTGTTTATTAAATTATGGCCACTATGGAAAACACATGTTATTGTATGTGGGTATGGGGGTGGGTTGGTATGTTTTTGATGCCTGCCTGTTTGTCAGCATGCGTGTGTGTTTGGATGTATGTCGGTGCTCATTTATACATGCGTGCACATGTTTGTTTGGGCGTGTGTGCGTGCGTGGATACGTGCATCACCAATGTCGTAACACACATTTTTAGCAGTGAATAACTTCTCTAGTAGCTTACTTTCTTCACTACAAGATACCTAATGACAAGGTATTTAGGAGAATACACTATGACTACATTACATAAGCAATCATATACAAGTCTGATTATAATTACTGCTAGTTTTCATTGAAACTCATAAATGTGTCGATTAATAATTTACAGCAAACCTTAATCACAGTAGTTGGCAATGTAAACTTAAGACATATGTGTCACTTTCAACGGCGACGGCATCAATGAATTAATGATATTGCAACTAAACTTGGCTATGTGGTTGCCTATACTGTTAGGAAGCATCATGATGATACTGAGGTCACACGGTCAAGGTCACTGTGCCATGTTATATTTTGGGATTGCTTAACCCTAATGGAACATACTTTGGTACATGGTTGCTTGTGGCAAGAGGACATAGGATGGTGACATGGAGGTCACCAGATCAAAGGTCAATGCCATTCTAATATTGCTATTTGACCTCTGCTTTTTCAACCGTAAGTTTTTCCATTCAGCAACTCATTTATATTTCAGAATTGGTTAATCCTGTTGGAACTAAGCTTGAATACATGGTTACATGTACCTATAATGTTAGGAAGCAGCAATGATAACACCGAGGTCACAAAGTCAAAGGTCAATGCCACTGTGACAAACATGAGACAGGCGAGACATTTAGTGGAATTCTTGTTGCTATTTCTATTATTCAATTACCGTTAAGATTACCATTGATGCCTATCTTGATGATGCTGTTGAATCGTGTTGCTATTTAACCCCTACTACTCTTGATGTCAATATTCTATCTTTTACTGTGTAAATACCAAAGATATTAGTGTACCTTCTTTAACAATGCTCATCAACTAATGATAATTATGGAACTGGCTCCAGGTTCAACCACAATGCTCGTCAACTAATGATAATTATGGAACTGGCTCCAGGTTCAACCACAATGCTCATCAACTAATGATAATTATGGAACTGGCTCCAGGTTCAACCACAATGCTCATCAAGTAATGATAATTATGGACCCGATGGATAAGTATTCACTCCCGTATACATACCCAACACCACAGAAATGAACGATGTATGCACCCTCCATCAGGACACTGACATGTGGAGGAAGAGCAGAATTTTGGGCTCCCTCCTCTGCAGCTCTACCGACATTGGAACTCACTGTGTAACAAGAAATATCACCTTCCTGTCCTTTTGGAAGCTGTGGATTTGTGGCTCTAACATCCCCATGAAAGGTCAATATGTAACTAAATGATGCTATATGTGTTTCCATAATGCTGTACTGTTGCTGCAACTGGGGAGCTCCAAAAGCCCTCTTGAACCAACTTGATGCATGTCACTCCAAACATCTGTGAGCCTTTACAAATCATCACTGCCTAAAAGTCTAATATGAAATGCAGCAGTCTACAAACTGTATAACACCGAGCCAGTGGTAGGTGCCAACAGGTATCAGGAATGCAAAGGACGGCAAAACATTAACTTGTTAGGTGTTTTGCGATCAGCCCTTAAAAGAATGTAATCTAGGACCACTAAATATGAGATTGAACCTAAAGGAGCTTAGAACGCTCGCAGTGGACAAGACACAGTGGAGATGGTTGAAGAAAGAATGATGGCAGCTCAATGTTTTCACTTCTTCAGCTGCAGAACACTGTCACTCATCATTATCATCATCCACATTATCAACCCAGCTCCAGGTTCAACCACAGTGATCATCATTGAATCATAATATGAACCCAGCTCCAGGTTCAACCACAATGGTCATCATTTAATCATAAAATGGACCCAGTTCCAGGTTCAGTCGCAATGGTCATTATTTAATCATAAAATGGACCCAGTTCCAGGTTCAGCCACAATGGTCATCATTTAATCATAATATGGACCCAGCTCCAGCCACAATGGTCATCATTTAATCATAATATGGATCCAGGTTCAGTCATGCTGGTCATCATTTAATCATAATATGGACCCGGGTTCAACCACTGGTCATTTAATCATAATATGGACCCAGGTTCAACCACTGGTCATCATTTAATCATAATATGGACCCAGCTCCATGTTCAGCCACACTGGTCATCATCTAATGCTATTTATGAAGCCAGCTCCAGTTTGACAGCAGATGATGAGTCAGGTGATCAAATTTGTTTGCTAATGTTTGTAATCAAGAATTGCTTCCTGCCGCCTGGCTTAATGTGCATACCATCGCATGTCTCGGTGTTAATGCAAGATCATTAAAAAATCTACACATTTTGCATATTATGGCACAATTTTGCGATAACGGTAACCTTTATGATGTAAATGGCATTTGTCAAAAATGATCAGATTAATTATTACTACCGTATATTGCATAAAGCTTGTGGAATTTACAGTTATTCAATTAAAACCTTTCCTTTACATGTTAGACCATGTACACTTATATCAATTCTAAACAAAATCCGGTCTAATATTCTGTTTTATTGTTATTTACCTGCTAATTTGTTTTATCTTTGATTTGTTAATAAATACTCACTAAATAAAAAAATGGCTTTTGTTCCATCAAACTGACAAGCTGTATAATAATCAAGTTATGTATCATGTTTTCCTAACAGTAGAGCATCATCCGGCATGCCATACTTTTGACGATGATTTGCCTGTTTGAATCGTGTATCCCTGTTTGAATCGTGTATCGTTTGTGTGTGTGTGTGTGTGTGTGTGTGTGTGTGTGTGTGCGCGTGCGCGTGTGCGTGTGTGTGTGTGCTTATCTTTCTAACCACTTCAAGCCAGCAGACAATAATTTCAATAGACAGTAAAGGTGCATATTCACACCAAAATACTTGAAAATAAAAATTTGGAGATTATATATTTATAGAGGCTTAAATTGTGTACATCAATGTAATGAAATGAAATACAGCTTACCATATGATGATTTCATTCCATATAAATAAATTTTGTAGGTTTAGTTGTGTATTTGAATTAGGTACTCGTGCCTCTAATTCAATGTGACAAGTTAAAAAATATTAATTTGTACATATTGAAGATTTCATCATATGCCAAGATTTATTTCGTTTCATTACATCTAGGCACACAATTTAAGCCTCTAAAAGTATATATTTTTAACAATTTTATTTTGAACCATTCTGCTGTGAATATGATCCTTTAACTCTAGACCTGCTGAATATTTTGAAAACAATTTGACTGAAAATTGTTCGTGGCTTAGCCACAAACAACTAACTCAAATTGTTTTTGAAATATTCAGCATATTCAGAGTTAAACCTTCAAGGAAAATTTAGTCTGCAGAAATTCTGCGGGCAGATACTATACTGACCACGGTGTGTCTGTGCACGAAACAAAAGCATTCACTTCTCTAACCAAATAGATTAACTAACATTTTCAGTCTGATTATCGGAAGCCTGCTTTATTTTAAGCCGCTAAGCCTATTTATGTTATTATGGGTGCATCTTTGAGCCAAGTGCCAGATATTAAAAGTAGGTTATCTTGGGATAGATTTAGTAGTTCATTAAATAGTGAATAAAAGCATGTATCAGCTGTATTTTCAAAACTTCCAGTAGGTGTCAATCTTGGATTGCGGATCACATAAAAAATGTCAATTTGCAAGCCAAGGAAAGACTATTTTTGAAAATATACCACTGGAATAACTGGATCAGTTATTGAGTGAATAACCAGCCACTCATTCATAGTAAATGTTAACAAAAATAGCTTTTCATGGCCTGCTAATGGACATTCCTAAAAAACCACGACAACGGTCTCTGTCCAAAATGACCATTAACGCCCACCCCCACCCCCTCCCCAAAAGAATGTTTTCTATGAGAAAATTTGAATTTTATTCAACAAATTCGAGGATTAAAGGGTTGTGTCTTTTGCGATAGACTCCTATTTTAACTTTAGAATCCTATAATAGCAATCAATAAGAATCATCGCAATCATAACATTCAGTTTCCTTGTCGAAAAGACAAACTTTTGTGGTTTCTACACAGATTACTTTAATTTTACTCCTTACCTCTTAATGTCCAAAAGGATCCACAAATTTTATTATGGAAAGTCCATTTTCAGGCCAAGAGAATTCCTGAAACACGAGCAGTGGAATGACTGGCTCGACTATTGAGCCATCCATTTTAGTTGTAAATTTAGCACAGGAACAAGCCAGTCATTCCAGTGATAAATTAAAAAAAAACCTCTTATATTGGCCGGCAAATTGACATTTTTCAAGATGACTACAGAAGCCACTTTTGACCGACATGCAGTTAAATGGACATTTCTCGAGACTGCTTCTGAATTATCCAACCAGTACAGGGGTAAACATCATGGCCTTTACTCCGGCATTATCAAATGTCACCAGCAAATGTTAAATGAACAGTGGATACTCGCACAACAACAGCCTCACAAATAAAAACTGCCAATTAATTTAATTGGTTGCATTTTAGAAATCCATGTCTAATATATTGAATTGAAATGTTTATTTCTGTTGAATTTTATTTGAAATAATTTCAATACAAAAGTCACTGGCAGCGCTTGGGCAAGTTTTCTACTACCTCTTGTACCTCTTTTTGTAGCTTTTATGTGTTTTACTGAATGGTATTTTAAAATGTGTGCATTATTTGTACGCTGGGATGCTGCTTTAGAGCACCTAGCAACACATTTGTTTTGTATAGTATGGTTACCTGTACATGTTAGTGTTTTGTAATAGTAATTTCCATGTCTTCTTATTGCGGCGATTTCCACCTCACCCCACCCGCATTGCATTCACTGTGTCCTGGGAGTTATGAAGATTTTCGTTTTTCATTTCATAACAAACTGTACAGCTCAGAAATAAGTTTAGTTAATACAATTTTGAAACATGATGGAAGAAATGTACTGTTAAATATTTTGAACATAATTTGATTGGAAAACATTGCTGCCTTAAGCACCATTGGCTTCCAATCAAATTAAGTACAAAATATTTAAGTGTTTTCCACATTTTTGGAAATATGTACTCTATCTTCTACGTGGAGTATCTTAACCATTTAAATCTTTTAACCGTCACAGACCAGAAATGACACATTCTTTATGATTTAAGGAATATCCTGGGGCATATTTTGAAAGTAATTTAACTGGGAGCTGCTGCTGCCACGGGGAACAGCAGCTCCCAGCCAAATTAGGTTCAAAATATTCAATAGTTATCCTGTATAGCTGTCTTGAAATTGGGACACTGGAATTTCAAAGGTGGGGACATTGCCTAGTAATTTCTATCAGATTGAATCTTAAAAGGACACTAAAGCTCCCCTCTTCATACCGGGCAATATTATTTGACCTAAAATGAAATGAATTAACCCTTTAATGGTCATACCGGCCAAAACCAGACTTTGTTATAGTCTTGTTGAAAGTTCATTTCCAGGTCAAGAGAATAAAATTTTTGAAAATTGACCACTGAAATGACTGGCTCGATAACCGAGCCAGTCATTCCAGGGATAAATTTTCAAAAGTTGTATCCTCTTGGCCAGTAAATGGGCATTCAACAGGCAGATAATTAAATCTTGTTGACCAAATTTGACCATTACAGGTTTAAAGAGCATAATCTTAGCCTGAAGAATCGATAATAGAAAAATAATCATGCTTGATATGAGTGACACGTAAATGTTCAGAATATGTGCTTATTTGTGGAGATAGGATCCGTCTCCTGTTTCATCTTTTTTTAGATATGCTTTTCCTGTTCATTTGTTTCTGTCTGTTTATCTGTACATCCTTAGCCATTGATCTCCATCCTCTACCTCACTCAACATCTAATACATGTAATGTTTCCATTTGCAAAATCTCACTCACTGATAATTAAGCATACTAGTGTTTTGTCAAGCTCTATGTGAATTGGATATTGAGTCTACAACGTGGTCCAACTGACCGCGTGACGTGCGCAAAATAAAGACGACATGTTAGCGATGGCCTTTCTAATTTTAATTTTTGTGTTTTATTTAGAGTCGTTTTACTGAATGTGTGCAAATAAGAATAGTTTTACGGGATAGTATATGATTCACTCATTTCTGTGGATAGTGTTTATAGATAGCCTAACCCTTTCATTGCTGCAATCGCAATATGCATATGCGCTATCTCCAGCAGCAAACATATCGGAGATGATCTTTCAATATTTTGACAATAATTTTAGCCAAGTTATCAATAATGATTGTCATTACATAATACAATCAAGCATTATTGGGAGTGGTGCCTGCCTTAGAATTACATTTAAATTCAGATCCTGTGACTTTCACCCTTTAATGTTCATATGAGCCAAAAACGGTTAAAGCACTGGTCTTGAGAATTGTCTATTTACAGAGCAAGAGAAGCATATTTTTGAAAATTTACCACTAGAATGACTGGCTCGATAACCGAGCCAGTCATTCCAGTGGTAAATTTTCAAAAATAGTCTTCTCTTGGTCTGAAAATGGAGATTTTCTATGAGAAAAATAAAATATTGAGCAATTTTGAGGGATTTAGGGTTAAGAATGAAAGTGTTAGACGTGTGGTAGCTCCAATCATTTAGTACAATCCTGTGCATTGTGCCTTTAATTTCTCATTTTTTTCTAATCTTTATGATTTATGCAGTAAGTCTGAGTGATTAACTTGTTACGCATGCAACTTATGCACTAGAAATTATCTTATATAACCCACTACGTATTTTTCTATTTCAATTTTGCACATTTCCATCTAAATTAACAGGCACAATTTCAATTAGGAAACCAATTTTTTTTGGCAAATTTTCCACTGGAATGACATTTCACTGATTAATTTGTTAAAACTGTTCTCTTGCCCTGCAGATGAGATTCCTCAAGACCACTACAGAAGCCGTATTTGGCCGCCTTGCCCATTAGCGAGTGGACATGAAAATTACTAGTTTATTTGTTATTTTTGTAAACACAAATGGCCTGAAGCCAGCCAAGAATTGCTTTTGCTGTGGTCTTGATGGAATGTCAATTGGCAGTCCGTTAGAAGACTGCTTTTTAAATTGACCATTGGAATGATTGGTTTGGTAACGGTGGTAACTTATAAAATTGACTCATGAGCCTGCAAATGGACATTCACTAGGCAGAAACCTTAACTATCTTGATGCGTCTTGATCATTGAATAATTAACTGTCCGGCTGCTGAATTTCTCCAGACTACATTTTCCATGGTGGTTTAACTCTAGATATGCTAAATATTTTGAAAATAATTTGACTGAAAGTTGTTGGTGGCTGATCCACCAATAGCTTTCAGTCAAATTGTTTTCAAAATTTTCAGCAGGCCCAGAGTTAATGCCCATTAAAATTATTGTCTGGTAGGAGCAGTTCTACAGTTAACATGTACAAATTATAGTCCGCTAAAGAATGTGACCTACAGTCCAGCTCATAAATAAGTTAATATGTTTGTAAGAAATGTTCTGTTGAGTATTGTGAACATAATTTCCAATCCAATTACGTTCAAAATATTCAATAGAATGTTTTATTTTGTTTCGGAAACATTTAAAATTATTTCTGAGCTGTACTGTATTTAATATCCACTATTGTGAAATGCCACCAATGCTCATCCCATAATTTCTGAGTTTACAAGAGAAATAACAAGATTTTAAATTATAACTTTATTATCGTGTTCAACTGAAAATATGTTTGTTTTAAAATACTTACATAATAGTATTTTGATTTGGATTTACTTTAAAAATTAATTTCCTTGAATCTTGGTTGTTAATTGTCGGGCTGCTGCAAGCCACCAGCCAAATTTCAATGGGTAATAACTCTGGACATACTGAATATTTTGAAAACAATTTGACTGAAAGTTGTTGGAGGTTTAACCTCCAACAATTTTCAGTCAAATTGTTTTCAAAATATGTAGCATTTCCAGAGTTAACTCCCATGGAATATGTAGTCTTCAGAAATTCAACAGGCAGACAGTTAAATCAAGTTTCCTCGTTCATTTGTCATTGTTTATAAGTATTATGTTTTATATTTTTCCCACAACGCAGTCACCACCGTCACTGCCTAAGGACAAGTTCTCTGAGGAATTCATTGAGTTTGTCGACAGATGGTATGTATGTCACAAAAATTTGAAATGGTAGATAACAGCAGCTTCACTAAATTAGATCTAAAGATGCGAAATCATTTAATGCTTGAAATTACACTGTTTTAATTTGAAGACAAGTGTATCGGAAATCTATTGAATATTTGGCATCTAATTTGACTGGAACCTATATGTCAGCAACAATTACAGTCAAATTAGTTTCAAAATATTCAACAGATTATTCCTTAGATTATTTCTCATGGGTGATAGTTGAACGTGTTCATGTTTTATCTTCATTTGTATGAGGGGGCGTGTATGTTCAACATTGGAAACTCATATCTATGTGACTCAGTTTCTCATGCAGCTCTGCCTCTGTTATGACATGGTGACGAATTCTGATGCAATCACAGTAACTGTAGTACAGCTGAGAACAAATAAAAAATTTCCTCAGAACTGAAATTGAATAGAAATAAATCAAAAATGGAAAGAAATAAAACAGATAAAACAAAAAAAATTAGACAAAAGCCAAACAAAAATGGAACAGTCCTACATTGTAACTATAGGGGGGTCTCAGTTTTTAGGTGTTTTTTAGTCCATACTGTTATTTGTATTGTTCCCGGGAAATTCTAAATTTGTTTTTAGATCTAGTGTACAAGGTGTCATTAGTCCATATACATTGAAACCTGATCGAGAGACCACCTGTGTTAGTGAACCACCTTTTTCTGGCTACAAAAGCCAAGGGCGCTTGTATTAACTCTTGAATATCCAAGCAGTCCTCAGCTCAATTCTCAAGGAGTCTTGAGAAATGTCAATTCGCAGTCGAAGAGAAGATAATTTTTTTAATTTATCGCCGGAATGACTGGCTCAATAACCGAGCCAGTCATTCCAGTGATAAATTTAAAAAAATAGTCCGACTGCGAATTGACATTTTCTTTGAGAAAATTGGCATTTCTTGACCATATTTGAGAGTTAACCCTTTAATGACTAATCTTGGTTTGGAATATCAAAATATTTGCTTATTTAATGTCCATTTTCAGGCCAAAAGAATACTATTTTTGAAAATTTACAACTTGAATGACTGGCTCGGTCATAAATTTTCAAAAATAATCTCTTGGCCAGTAAATGGACACGCCTCAAGGCCACTACAGAAGCCGGTTTTGTCATGCAAGATTTAAAACAGATTTCATTGTAAATGAGTAAGATCTTGCTTATCCCCTTCATTTTAAATTAGTAATTTCAAGAATATAAATATGAAATTGGCTTAATATTTTCAAAATAATCATCAATAGTTTTACCTATAGTGTATAAAGCATTTCACCCGCCCTATGAGTTCATATAAAACTAGACTGTACTCGTGTTAGCGCGGACTTATGCCTTTGTGCTCTGCTTACCCAATGCACTTAGTGATCCTGTGACCTAAATATTTAACCCTTTGACCTCAAACTCAAGATAATCTTAGTCACAATTTGAAAGGGTGTTCCAAATTTAATGATTCTATCTTCTTGCATTCCCCACTTATGGCCAAAAATGTCTATTAAAGTATGCACATAGATCTTTAGCACAAAACTCAGAGCTTTTCTAAGTCAGCCACTATCTAAATGGAAATGGCAAATTTGGTGATTCTACCTTCTTGAGTTGAAGAGACAGGCAAACTAATAAACATGGGCAATGCCCTCAGCACTCACATCAGCCTTCAGCTGTGTGAGTAATAAAATAGGTTATGACAAATGTCTTAACCCTTCAGTGGGCAAATTTGGTCAAGAAAATCTAAATATTTCCTTATTGAATGTCGATTTGAAATTGACATTACTCAAGGTGACTACAGAGGCTGGTTCTGGCCGGCTTTACCATTAAAAGTTTAATAAATGCAAATTACAAATAAATGGTTATCGATATCAATTATATTTGCAGTTTGAAGAAGACTCCGTCCGAGCGGTCAGATCTCAACTCTCTTATGGTAAGCATTTGAAACAGACAATTCAAATTAATTTTTTTGTCTATTTTTCAAATCGCATTTCTTTGATAAAACTGCAATAAAATTCCTTCCTAGGTACAGAATTTTCTAGATCTTATTACATAGATGCTGAGTTTAGTTAGCTTCCATTTTAGCGCGTTAGAATGAGTGTACTAGCGGACATTTTGAATTTGAATATATATATATAAAAAAGGGTCTTAACCTCATCTATGTGTTTAGCCACTTAACTCTAACCATCTGACTCCTGAATCTTTGCAGACGACATTCCATGGGATATATCTCTGGACCTACTAAATATTTTGAAAACAATTTGACTGAAAGTTGTTGATGGCTAAGCCAACAACAACTTTCAGTCAAATTGTTTTCAAAATATTCATCAAATCAAGTGGTATTGCTCATTGAAATTAAAATTATTGCATCGTGGCTTGCAGCAGCGAGACAGTTAGCCGTCACAGACCAGAAACAACAAATTCCTTTTGATGTAAGGAATATTCTGTTGAATATTTTGAAACTGATTTCATTGCCTGCTGTTGCTGCAACAGATTCCAATCGAATTGGTTTCAAAATATTTAACAGTTCTCCGGTATAGTTGCCTTGAAATGTAGACACTAGAATTTCAAGGATTAAGGGCTTAATTCCCCTTTTGCAGGAACTGTCTATTAGCAGAAGACTTTTTGAAAATTTTCAACAGGAATGACTGGCTCAATAATCTTGACTTGCAAATAAATATTCCTTATGTAAAAATTGCTTCTTGATCAATCTTGCCCATTAACGGCCGAAAGAGTCTTATTAGTGGGACTTTCAACAATACATTTTTGCGTGTGTGTATATGGTTGTGTTATCAAGCACAGTTATCTCCCTTCATATGTATTATAGAGGTTTTATGCGAATTATTTCACAGAAGCATCGATTTCTGCGGCGCTCTGAGAACGAGGATATTAACCTAGCTGGCTTCTTCAGGTCTATTTGATGTCCGCATTTTACTGTGTTTATTATATTGTAGTCATATAAACTTTGTTTTCTCACACACACTGAATATGAGATAGACCTGCTGAATTTCTGCAGACTATATTTTCCATGGGTTTTAACTCTGGATATGCTGAATATTTTGAAAACAATTTGACTGAAAGTTGTTGGTGGGCCACCAACAACTTTCAGTCAAATTGTTTTCAAAATATTCATCGGGTTTAGAATTATTGCTCATTGCAATTACTGTCTGGTGTCTTGCAGCAATCAGAAAGTTAAGCCTATATGAAGCATACTCTGGAATTCCAAAAAACTTGGCTAGATTTCTTGAAAGCTGTTCTATTTTATTGGAGCAAATTTTTGTCATTAATAATTTCTTGTCTTAAATATTGTTTTCAATTAAAGAAAGTTTTGTGAAATTCAGACATGATCTCAGATGAGCTACCTGTAAACATTAATCATTCTGAATAAATTGAAAACAGTTTAACTGAATGCTGTAACTTTAGCAGTCCATGTAATGGTATGGTAAGTAAGGATTTTTCAGCTAAGTTGTTTCTAAGTATTGAATGTTGACAAATTAACTGTTATCAACATATAGAGTGGTTTATGTATTTTTGATTCTGAGCTTGAATTTAGACAGATTTTTAATTGTTATAAATTAATTAAAGGTGCATATTCACACCAAAATGCTTGAAAATAAAATTACTAAAATTGCATAGATTTTTAGGCTTAAATTGTGTTCATTTCATATTAATTAATAAAAAAAAATTTAAGTTACGAAGCTGAATTAGAGACACAGGTCCCTAATTCAAATTCGCAACAAAAAAATTATAATTATTTATACGGAACAAAATCATCATATGTTAAACTTTGTTTCATTTGATTACATCTAGGACCAGGATTTAAGCCTCTAAAAGTATACAATTTTTCCAATTTTATTATTAAGCATTCTGGTGTAAATATGCACCTTTAATCAATACTTCAATTTTAAATGGTGTGTGTGAGAAACACAATTATATGCCTGCGGAAGTACAACAGGTACCTATCTTTCTAGAAGCAGCATGAGCGTAGATCCACCATTTCTTAATCTTCGATAACATTTTCAAATTAGCTTAAATGTTGTTATAATGATAATAACGATTTGTGTTTCTTCAGGACTGATCTGAAATAATCAGAATTTCACGATGTTGTGGGTCTTAAATTGTTGTCGTTGAAATAATTTGGCTAACATAATTATTATATATATATATGTATCTTACTAACTGTGTACATGAGATCTCACCAATGTGTGCCTTGTATTTCTGCCAGAGTTCTATATTATCTACTCAGGTCTAATCAGAAGGATCATGTTCTAGCTATTCCCTGCCCATCTGTAGCTATATTATCTACTCAGGTCTAATCAGAAGGATCATGTTCTAGCTATGCCCCGCCCATCTATAGCTATATTATCTACTCAGGTCTAATCAGAAGGATCACGTTCTAGCTATGCCCCGCCCATCTATAGCTAAGCACCACCCACAGTTTACCCATGTTGGCATCGTCGAATCCTGAATTCCCAGAATCCCAATATCAAGGTAACTATACAGGTAAACTGTTGAATATTTTGCAACAGCGCCCAGTCAAATTAGTTTCAAAATATTCAACGGAATGTTTATTAAATAGTAAATCCATCAAAGACATACAATTCTTACACTTGACGGACCAGTCCAGCTTCATGACAGAGTATTCGCTGTCAATTATGATTGTGACATCAACTTATATGGGACATAATTGATTATGAGGTCAATACTTGAGTGACAGATTGGATTCATCGATTATCAGCTGTGGGATATAAACCTCAGATGTTCACACATTGTCAATCTATACTTCAACCCTTTACTGACGAAGCTGGCCATAGCCAGCCTCTAGTGGTCAAGAGGGATGTCCATTTGCAGGCTAAGAGAATATTATTTTTGAAAATTTTCCACAAGAATGGTTGGCTCGGTAACCAAGCCAGCCATTCTAGTGGAAAATTAAAAAAACCTGGTGCTTGGTCGCGATGTGAAGGGTATAAAAGGGACGAAAATTCTGGTCCAGATCATTCAGACTTGGTCTCACATCGCGACCAAGCGTCGGGCTAAATAACCTTCTACAAGTAGCTCATATTACTGACTACGTTGTTATTCGCTGTCATTAAACAATGGATTCATCCAGCAAACCGTTGCCGCGGGAAATGGAGATAATCACAATACCTCCGCTGTCCGCACTGAGCCTAAACTCAGTAGATACGGACACTCCCGTCACCAGGTCTAACACAAACCTGAATGCCACCATAAAACCACCACGGCTAACACCACCTGCAACCGAAGGAGTGGCAAGCCATTCAATAGGCTGTTAGAGCACAGAAACGGAGAAGGCCAGCTCACATACAGGCCTAACATACAGATCCAAGCTCATAGGCAACTGTCAGACGAGGAACATCGTCTACCCACTAACTTGCAACAAATGTAGGAAGCAGTATGTAAGAGAAACACTACGCACCTTCAAAATTATAATCCAAGAACATCGATATCAAACCGCCATAGGAATGAACGATACAACACACCCATATCCAGACATTTCAATAAACATGGACATTCTAGAACTGACATGCAGTCCAGAATTATCCAGGTACTCTCATCAGACCCGGACGATGAAAACTCCACCCCGTGGAGAAAACTGAAAGAATGTCATTGGATACACCAGCTCCATACAATGGAGCCTATAGGCATAAACCTAGCAGGATAAGGGATGCCTCTTCCCTGGACCAACACCCCCACCACGTGCGGACACGCCCAGTATGTTGTTATTAATCCAATAACAGATATATAGCAGTGTCAGAGAATCGTCTCCAACACAATTCTGTACACTTATGTCTTATTAATTTCAGGTCACATCAGTTCGTGTATAAGCGCTTAGCTATAATTCAGATAACAATTATATTCCTCTATATTATTGCCTTGTCTGACAGTTCGTATTCGTTAATCACCCACGCATGCACGCACACACAGGGAATAGGCTATTTCATTCATCTTTACTAGTATAGAAGCACTTGTTGGCTGGTTAACACCTGGTGCTGGTTTTAGTGCCGATTATGTTTTGCAAGCCAAGAGAAGGCTATTTTCACAAATTTATCACTGGAATGATTGGCTATGTTGTCGAGATACATGATTGTACCCTAGGGCCTAGCATCCTGGACTCCATGAAAACATCATCAGCTTCAGGTGTTAATCAGCCAATGAGTTCTACCAGAAGAGTGAAGGCTATTTACTGTATGATTGCTAGACTAGAATCCCTATTGGTTTGAAAATAAACCTGACTTTATAACACGGACATATTTGTCCGATACCCGCGTCGTCGATATATTTTTTAATTGGGCCGCCGTGAGGTCAAAAGTATCTATCTTGAAAACAATGCTGCTGAAAGCTGTTTCTGTTGCATTTTAACTTTTGACCCAACATTAGCATACATCTTACATGGCCCGAAACATATGTTGGTGTTGGTGTAGAACATGGTCATGTAGGCTTGGTTGGTCTGTGTGTTATCGTCTGTGTGTTATCCCCACATGAAGGCATAAACAGATGGTTTGGTTTTAGGTTTATGGTCATGTTGACCATCTATGAACAAGTTTTCCCTCTACATATATGTTGGCCACTCTGGGAGTTGTCCCTTTATTATTATTATTATGAGACAGGGATCCATTTCGTTCAGTTCTATACCTGAAATAAACACGTTATATCTTGGGGTACTGCTTGGCACCAGGCCACGCGACTATTATTTTGGTCGCTCGCACTCATCAGAGGAGATGGCGAAATTGAGATATTTTGTAGGTTTTAATTTTAATTAATACATTTGTTTAAGTGCAATGAGTATGTGTGTGTCTGATGTAGCTGTCTAAAATATATAATAATAGTTTAAAATCGGGTTGGTTGAGCATTTATTTATTGGTTTTCAAGTAAGCGAAAACTGGTATTTCCCTGTTAACATGATTCCCCATTAACCCTGTAGTTCGGTAATTTCTGATCGCTGTCATGGAAACAGTTGTCTCGGCAGATCCTGATTGGTCGGCAATAATGACCATTTGTTAATCAGTCGTCGTGAAAAACTAGTAGTGTGGGCCGATGGACCATTAAGATATACGCCACTCATCCTCACTGTCAATACGCCATGTTTCGCGAGTAGTAGAGTATAAGAAGTTTCAGACCTGAGTGAACTGATGGCAAGGCGGAATTAGAAATGCAGGGACGAACACCCAGGGCAGGTTCAAGTTGACGATGACATCATGATTGACATCTTATTTCAAAGTATATAAGAGTGAATGTGGTTGGCGCCTGCAGGTGCGTGGACTGAACTGTGCTGCAGAATTATATTTATATCGCAGAATTGTGTGTAGCCTTCCCTACATACCTTGAAGCGAGTCCGTAGAATGTCCTGGCTCCCTGCTAAGGCTGCTTCTGTTATAATGGTAACATCTTAAGACTGTTGCCGAGAATTGATGTCGTCTACAGGATTTCGTGTTCCATTTTAAGTTACATCATTTTGAACGTTGTCATCATGTTTTCAGTAATATCGAACTATTCATCAACTTAGTGTTGATAGTCAGGCTCGGCCATAAGCAATGTTCATTATCATCTATGGCACACTAGTGTTAAAGTATCGATTCTCGTATTTCATTGACTAGATAGTCTGACGTCGTTACATGTCGAGAATAGCTCATCATGAGTGAACATTTCTACAGTATCAGACTTCAAAGCGTGACGTATTTATAAGTCCTCGTGACTGAACTTTGCTACAGGATCAGCCTTCACTGTGCGACGTATTTATGAGTCCTCGTGACTGAATTTTCTTCAGTCTATTCGTTCCAGTGGTCTCCATCGTCTGTCACGTTATAAATCTATGATCAGAAACTTTGATTCGGACATATGTGAAGTTGGTGTAAAATTCATAGAAACCCCACGAACAATTCCAACATCTAATCCTATTTCACAGAACCTTTCCTGCGAGTCATCCATATTAACCACCAACCCCCCCCCCCCCCTCATAAATGGTTGCATTATGATTATGTTTATGCAATGGCTATTTACTTGCCCAGTCTAACTTTTCTTCCAAATTTGTATTGCAATTAATTATTAATTAATTCAATTATTTGGAGGGCCTGTGTGTATGTGTGTGTCGGTATTGGTAATTTGTGATATCATGAAGGTTTATTACGGTCAATAGATCATGGCGTAAATTGTTACGTGTTACTACAAAACTTATGATAATCCTGCACCATCATGTTTTGAGAGATCTCAGAAGTAGTTCAATAATATACATATTTTACAGATGTACACCTGTTTCTAGCATATCTAGTGTTTATTAAAAGCTACTGCCACAGGTCATTGTTGGTGATTGATAATGATTAAAAGACTTGAAATATCGATGTGTCAATGCTGTCGAGTGATGGTCGAGACATCAAATAGTAATCTATTAGAGTTAACGAGTGAATATCTTTGTCCACTAGTAGTCAATACTGTCTGCAATCAAAGGACACCATTCATTTAGTCATATCTGGTCTTTCGAATCGATTTGTCCCTTTATCGTTGATGTCATTTAATATACACTATATGCTCTCGATGTCGTATTAACCAAAGTTGTTTTGGTCACCACCTTATAACTGAGTGAACATTGGAGTATCCACTGTCACTGCTTGATCAACATTAGAAAAACCAAATTGATTCACATCACGTCTTTCCATTGATTGGGTGGATAAATTTACAAATTCTTAATTCTCCAAACTTGGATCAGATTATAATCAATAACTCAACTGTTCAACTTTGACATATGGATTGATTAACTGCTTATTGCCCTGTGGCCTTATCCACAAAGTGGTTTCAAGTTTATTCCCAAATACGAGCCCTTGTTGAATCGATATATCCATCGCTACTAGCTGCAACTGATCAACAGACTCTTGCCAAATTTGGTTCCTGCAAATAGAGGACCAACCGTCACATTTTTATTATTCAATCTGGTTGGTTTCTAAGTGCAGGTGATTACATACACAGACTAAGTTTTCCCTAGACATTCTTTGATACGTGACTTTGACCCCTCAAGTTTAGGCCTATTAGTATCTGTTAAGATCTATAAAGGTCATTTTGAAGGTCATCAAAGGTCTTGTATGTAACATGTACCCCCTGAAAAAGCTTCCAAAAATGTTTGGAGAAGATCTCTCCAGTAGAACCAATGCTTTTTAGCAATGTCTATTTGAAAACAATTTTGCTGAAAGCTGTTGCTGTTGTGCTTTATATTTTGACCCCAAAATTGGCATACGTCTTTGGGGCGTCACAGGCACGCTTCCACCCAAGTTTGAAGACTATCTCTTCAGTAGAACCAGAGTCATTAAAAAATGTCTTATGAACAACAGGAACAACAACCAGCACTCCATGCTTGCATTAACCCTAGCGTCTTGTGCCGCGGGTAGAAATCCATACTAACAACATCTGTTTTAGTCACTTTAACAATGTGTCTTATTTTCTACATCACGGCTACATCTGTTCAATGAGGATTTATTATATATTTTGTCTCTCACCTAGATCACCGTTCTCATGATAGCATCACTGTTATCACTGTTTAACTGGATTTTACACTATATTAAGTTATTGGCTTGCCTGCTGAAATCAGATTTGAGAGTTAATTGCTCATACAATGTATAGGCCCCCCCCCAGATACACCCCGCAAGTTTTTGCTCTCCCATAGTGTGTCCCCATAGCTCTCTCCCCAAGTTTTGGCCCCCACACTTCAGCCCCCACCCCCCACCCCCACCCCCCCCCCCCCACAGGTCCAAGTACATTCCTACACCCCTGCAAAGCAGTACACCGCCACATTGATATTGAGATTGCTGGAGCTGAAGGTCAAAGTCAATGTGACAAAAGATTGTCATGTGAATGCTAATACGTTTACTTTATCTCTGTATCCTGATCTTTGTTTTGTAATTATACCTCAATGTAAGCGGAGCTGCATAGTAATCATCTTGTCCTTCCATTCGATTGTCGCTGATTCCTGTCTAGGCCGTAGTTTCTTAATAATTTCACATGTATATTAAACATTTAATGGTTAAATTTAGTTAAGATAATCTGGTGTAAGTGTTTCATATACAGTAGTTAAATTTTTTGTACAGATGCTTCTTAACCCTAATGGTCAAGCCGGCCAAAACCAGTCTCTGCAGTGATCTTGAAGCATGTCCATTTGCAAGCCATGAGAAGACTATTTTTGAAAATTTACCACTGGAATGCCTGACTCGATAACCGATCTCGAGCTAGTCGCTTCAGCAGTAAATTTTCAAAAATGGTCCTCTCTCGGCCTGCAAATGGACGTTCAATAAGCAAATATTTTGATTTTCTGGACCAAATTTGACCATTAAAGGGTTAAATCTGTGTCACTCATCAAAAGGTCAGTTCACTTACTTTTCACAGTTCATGGAACATCATAGAGAATTCTTATCAGTGCTGTAGTTGCAAGACTTCTTAATGGAGAGTACGGTACATCTTAAGCCAATGTGCGAGTGTATCAGAAGTCGGCTGTAGCCTCCAGATTTTTTTATATGCATTAAACAAACTTGCACTAATGGTTTGTCATGTATCAAAAATAGCTCACTGTGACCTACCTTTCAGAGTTCCATGATTATCAAATGGATTGTTGTCCAATCTGGATTTCTCAAAAGTCTTCAACCTACATGTATGGTCAGCTAACTTGGAGTATGGTTGAATTTAGGCTAAAGGTGTGAGGTTATGAAAAGTGCTGTGCCGTTCATAGTTCTTGTAGGAATTTAATTCAGGGTAGTGCGTCACTAAGATTATCATTTCTTTATTAGACCCAGCCATTACATGTTGAATTATTTTCAGCTGTTTAGACCAAATATGTAGAAATTTATTTGCAATGGACTTTTCCAATTTTAGCCATGCCCGCCCATCTCTATGTAACCTCCACCCACACCTCGTCTGTCTTGGGGGTAGATCGTTCTCTGATCCCTGACTAGAAATTTCCATAAAACTATGCAGGTAAGCTGTTAAATCTTTTGAAATTAATTTGATTGGGCGTTGCTGGCACCAACAGCATCCAGTCAAGTTAGTTGCAAAATATTCAACAGAATGTTTATTAAATGGTAAAGACATACAAATCATACGTGTCGAACTATAGCGTGTTAATGATGGACTATATAGAGTCATTCATGACATCATGATTACGTCATCATCATACAGGTCACGTAGTTGATTATGACATCATGTGATGGATGGATAAACTTGGAAAGGTCCATTTATTATGTCGTGCATGTAGGTTCAAGAAACCCTAGTGCCAGGCAGCAGAGCATCAAGCCTCCTGTTTTGTTTTGTAGTCAAGATCATGTTGAATTTGGTACAAGAAGTTTCCATACCTCAATCTCTGTTTGAACAATTGAGGAATCCGGTTTCTCAGTCAATCATATGATATCTTAATCAACTATGTCACATGTAGGCTGACGTCAGAATCAATTGCATCATCAGTGTTGCGATATAGTCTATCACAAACGCTTAATAGTCTGATGAGTTGTACGACTTGTATATCTACTATTTAATAAACATTCTGCTGAATATTTTGAAACTAATTTGACTGCGCGCTACCATAGGCAGCAACAGCACCGAATATTTGCTTCAAAAGATGCAACAGTTTGTCTGTATAGTTTTCGGGAAATTGAGATTTATAGGGTGCAGGTATTGATTGATCGTAACACGGGCAAAACATGGGTGGAGCTTAGCTAGAGATTGGGGAAGGGGTGTATTGGGGGGCGGGGGATGGGGGCAATAGCTGAAACAGGATTCCTCCATTGCTATAAAATTTCATAAGCGCATTGCCTTGTGGGAGCTGAATGATACTTTTAACCCTTTAACACTCATATCAGCCAAAACGGCTTCTGCAGTGGTCTTGAGAAATGTCCATTTGCAGACCAAGAGAAGACTATTTTTTTAATTTACCACTCTGGAATGACTGGCTCGATAACCTAAATGGATGTGAATGAGTAGCACTGGTAAGGCATCTAATGGATGAATCCACTTTTAGCTATCTCCCACCCGTTTCTAGCTAAGCTCCGCCCATGTTTTGCACGTTGGGATCGATTTATATACTTTGAGCCCTGAATTGTGTGTCTCCGCGCTATACTCGTAGATTCTACTTAAGAGATATCGACCAAGCTTGAAAAGTTGGGATTCGTTTGGGTCACGAAGAAGTGTATCGATTTTGGGGTCAATGGTCAAGGTCATTAATATGGTAAAGACGAGTCGGGCGTGTAGCTCATGTTCTACTTGTAGGCATGATGCTTGCCATTGGGGTCCTGAAGAACTATATTGATTGACAGACCACTAAAAGGTTAAAGCGATTTCTGTTTTTGAGGTCAAAAGGTCAATGTCAAGTAAAAGGGTGGAATGTTGAAACTTAGAATTTCTTTGAAATAACTGTTCATATTTTACGCAATCAAAATGGCAAATCTATATTTTAAACTAATGCATATATTTATTAGGGCCCTATAGTAATCATTGCGTCTGTCTGTCCACAATATCTCGTAAACGGCATATCATAGAGAACACCTTCAGATATTTTAATGAAACTGCCTCAGTTACGATACACAGATGTGTGGTTTGTAGAATTCACCTTTATAGATCCAAGATTTGGGGGTGGGGGGGGGGAATGGTTTTTTAATGCAAAAACACGTGATTTGTGTCAATTTTCTCATAAACACCATATCAATGCAGATGTGCCTTTTGAAGAATGCAAAAGCTCAGAATTTCTTTTCATCTCATTGCAGAGTCAAACATTTGTTACCCGCGCAGAATACGATGATGTGGACATTGGCAAGTGGGTCTGCAAAGTAATGGAGCTGGAACCGATACCTGTCTAAAATTTACTAGTATTATTTATGATGCTATAAATGTGATGTGATTGCCAATCAGCTATTTAACAACCTTTTAACACTCATATCAGCCTAAAATGGCTTCTGCAGTGGGGTTGATAAATGTCCATTTGCAGATCAAGAAGACTTTTGGAAAATTTACCAATGGAATGACTGGCTCGATAACCGAACCAGTCATTCCACTGGTACATTTTCAAAAATAGTCTTCTCTTGGTCTGCAAATGGACAGTTTCTGTCAGAAAATTTAAATTTTCTTGAACAAATTTAAGGGTTAAAGGGTTAGCATGATTATTGCTTTTGCAGGGTTACTGTTAACAAGCTCTGAATACATGCACTATCATTATCTGTCCTTTTGATGCATAATAATGTGGCTAACTAGTCCATGTTTATCATGCTTTCTTATTTCTGTGTAAATTATTATCAACAGCATGTTGTAGTGATTTAGTCTCATGATTCTTATGATCAGGTGTTGTTCATTTAACACGTTAACCCGTTAACACTCAAAACGGCCGAAAACAGCTTCGGAAGTGGTCTTTGGAAATGCCCATTTGCAGACCAAGAGAGGAGTATTTTTGAAAATTTATCAGTGGAATGACTGGCTCGATAACCGAGCCAGTCATTCCAGTCATAAATTTCTTTTTAAGTAGGGTTCTCTTGGTCTGTTAATCAACATTTTCTATGAAAAAATTCGAAATTCTCTTGAATAAATTTGATGGTTAAAGGGTTAATACATACCGACAAAAAACTAAAATTGTTTTTGATGGCAGGAATATGCTGTTGAATATTTTGAAACTAATTTGACTTGGAGATGTTGCTTAGGCTCCAGTCAAATTAATTTCAAAATAATAAAACCCTTACCTGTGTAGTTAGGTTGTCTGGTAATTAAGACTGTAATTTCAGGGGTTAAAAGGTTAAAAGCCTAAAATAATCACAGACGATGATAAATTTTAAACCGTTAATAGATAAACGGAACAAAATCAGAAATCTATTATACGTTAAAGCTGATCCATCATGTTAAAATAATCAATACTAATAGATCCCAGTAATATAATGATGGCACCTAGATTAGTCAGTATTGAATGTTTTAATGTAGCATTTCAACTTTAACTATATTAGTAAAATTAATACACAGCTATATTAAATGAAACGATTGACAGCAATGGACCGTTACAGTTTATCCATCCGTCATATGATGTCATACTCAACTACGTGACATGTAGGATGCCGTCATAATCAATGATGTCATGAATGATGTAAATAAGTACATTACAAATGCATAATTGGTGACGGACTAAGCAGTGTTGTACAAATTGTATGTCTTTATTTAATAAAGTTGCTTTTGAATATTTGGAAACTAATTTGACTGGGTGATGTTGCTGCCACATCAACAGTACCCTGTCAAATTACTTTCAAAATATTTAACAGCTTAGCTGTATCATTTTCTTGAAATTAATAGTCAGTGTCTCAGGGATTGATCCCAACAGCTAGTGATGGGCGGGGCATAGCTAAAAATGGAAAGGTCCATTATCTCTGTACTAAGTTACATTTTCATTCCTGGATTCTCCTTCGACAGTAGCGTTTGACGTTTTTGAGATATAATGTTGAGTGTGTGGTCAGCCAATTAAATTTATTGTAATTGTATTTTCATGATTTTATGTGAAAACCTCAAAACTGAGCAGGATAATATTCTGTTTTGTTTATGCACAAATTAATCGCGTTGGGGGAAAAAGTATGTTGTATATATTATTATACCATCTGATAAAATATTGTATCTATCTAGTATTTATTACATGTATGTACAGACTGAGTGCATATCATACACAAGATATTTAGACTATATAATTAGAGATGGTATTTACAAAGTATACAGAAGTTGCACACAATAATAATAATAATAATAATGAATAGTGTCAATGTTTTAATTAATTTTTTGTATAAAATATGTTTCTACTTTTCCTAGTGCCTCCATTTTGTTCTTAACACAGCTTCCATAACTTCTCACATTGTCATTTACAGTCACTTAGCATCACAGCATCTGACTTGAGATTGGCTCACTGATGATGATTGGTTGATTTGGTTGGCGTATAGTTCAGGTCCCTGTTAAAGAGGTCGCATTCACGTCAGGTTCAAAACATTAGTTAATGTCTTCATTAGGCTGAATTTTTGTTGTTGAAATTTTGATTCTAAGCGGTTTTCTTTTTCATGACACCAACGGCCCTAAATCCAAGAGTCAAAAAAGGGGAGGGATCAGAGATGACTGTTCCATATAAAATGAGGAAAGGAAGCTTGGTGTGGTAAGATCACCATTATTCGTGACGCACGTGATTCGGACATAATCTAACCTAAATTAGTGATCGTCGATTCACCACATTTTTCAGCCGCTAAGCCTACTTGTGTCAACCTAACCACACAGACCTTTTGACCTATGGGCCATCACAAAAGACTGGGCCTCAGTACATCTACGGCACAGTGCCCTTGACTCTAAAGATTCCTCAGTCAAAGATCTAACCATCTATTCTGTCAGCATTTCCGTTGACAACTATAGATTGGCTCACTTATGATATTGTAATTGTTTAAAGTACACACTTATTCTACACCTGTATATATTAACCAATGAATTCAGTGCATTTCTCCCACATGACCATCAAATAAAACTTGTATCGGACTCTGAAAAGCCAAATCATACTCCGTCTAATTCCAGTATTGGACTCGAGACTATTGTTACATCATAAGATTATTGCGTCTTCGTGGTATATGACACCATTTGCAGCGACATTATTACATCATGCAAACGTTGCATCATAATATTATTGCGTCACTGTTGTTATGTAATCACTGAATGGACCTTTCCAATTTATCCATCGATCATATGATGTCGTAATGAACGTGCTGTGTAGGATGACGTCATAATCATTGCGTCATCAATGACTCGATTTAGTCCGTCTTAAATGCTTAACAGTCCATCAAGTTGCATGAATTATGTCTAAATTTAAACCCCATGGAAAATGTTTTCTGTAGAAATTCAGCAGTGAGATTAATATTATAGATATTTTCATGTGTTCGCAATTTAATTCTCTCATGGAGATTAACACGCAAACACAAATAATACATTCAATTATATTTGTTGACAGTTATATAGTTAGGTAAATCTAAAGCAAGGTCAATTCTAGGAAGGGAAAATTAATTTTTCTTAAAACTTCATTGTGATGAAAACCCACTCGTTCCTTGCCCGTGAGAGGTCTCTGTGGTTAGAGTTAGCACCCGTGTCTCTAGTCAGCAATGGGTAAATTTCTCCTGTATTTTTGTCATGCTTTTTGTCTCGCCTGCGAAGCAGAAAGCAAGACATAGGTATCACTTTTCTGACAGTGATGACTGCGTCAACGTTGTTTCTGTTTTAACAAATCATCTGCGTATATGTTAGGATTACTCCTACTGCAACCAAACCTTAACACATGTTTGTGTCTACCATAAGAAATAAGGATGATGACAGTGACATCACTGTCTCAAAGGTCAAGGACACTGTGACCTTGATATTTCACCTCTGCCTTTGCAATGTTATGTTTCTGTGTTTAGCAAGTCATTTACATATATATATTTTCAGGATTGTTTAATGTTATTGGAACTAAACTTGAATGCATGGTTACCTACATTATAATGTATAACATAAAAGTCACATGGTTAAGGTCACTGTGACAAACAGAGGACAGGCGAGACATTTAATTCCACGAATTCTTGTTCTCTTGATTAGTCACAGTGCAATGAGGTAAATTTAATTTATTTCACAAAATAATTTAATTAAAATACACATGTTACGTTTATTAAAAAAAAAATTTGTTTTATACTTTATGTAATTAATAAAACAACAAACAAATCTGGTTACTGAGTAGTGGTAGGTGGTCACTAAAGACAGGCAGTTGCATAGTACAAGGCACTTTTATAGGGCCTTGATGAGGTGTCTCTTTAGGACAGGTGGTCGTTTTGACAGACTTAATGAGGGTTTTTACCCAAATTATCAAACATTGTAAATATAAAATATACCAGTTTAAAAATACTAATTTTGGAGAAGTGAATAGTTTTTCCAAAATCTAATTGATGTATGTCTAGACAGATCCTTATGAAGTTGTGACGAAAATATGTTTTTAAGTATTGTATTTGAGCGATTTATCAGAGTTATGTTAATGTAATTAGATGTAAATTTTGTTCCCACCATACACTCATACAGAACACTGCGAGAGTTAAGAAAGTAATATTTTGAAAATAATGTGACTGGAAGACGTACACAGAAGAAACGGCTTTCTATCAAATTATTTCCAAAATATCATAAGACGATTTAAATGATAAAGAATGTTTTCTCTGGTTGGTGGAACTGAAAACATTAGCTTAACCTTTTATTTGTAAAATCAGACTGCTGTGTTGTTGAGAAATGTCTATTTGCACGCGAAGGATTTTTTACCATTGGAATGACTGGCTCGATAACAAGAACTAGCCATTCCAGTGGTAAATTTTCAAGTGTCTTGGCCTGCAAATGGACATAGACTAATCTATAATTTAAATTCTTTTGGCCATTAAAGGTTTTTTGTAGTTTATGACAAGTAATCGAGAAACAAGCCTTAACTGACCTGGCCCAAGTTTCAAATACAATCTAGTCTGTATGCCTATTCATCATGTGTCCTTCAAAGCTTTCTTTAAAATGACTTCGCATGCCACACTGCGATAATATAAATCAAGGTCGAGGAAACAGGACAGGAGCATAGCAAGCTTTTGGTTTTGAAATTGTTCTATTGTTATAAAAGGCTCATTTGTTTACCGTCTGAGTGCTGAATTTGTAGAGACAACATATTCCTGGGGATATAACTCTGGACTGGATGAATGTTTTGAAAACAGTTTGACTGAAAGTTGTTGGTGATGAAGCCACCAGCAACTTTCAGTCATATTGTTTTCAAAATATTCAGCCGATTCATAGCTATTGCCCATTGAAATTGTTGTCTGGTGGCTCGCAGCAGACAGTTAATCCTTGATATTTTAGTGTCTAAATTTCAAGACAGGTATAGGCGATAGCTGTTGAATATTTTGAAATTAATTCTAATGGAACCTGTTGTTGCCATAGATACCAACAACTCCCAGTCAAATTAACATAATTTTCGTCATAAAGAATGTGTTGTTTCTGGGATATGAGCCTTAAAGGGGAAGCCATCCAAGTGAAGAGCGATTGTGTATCAACAAAATTCAATCCCATTTGCCAGCATTTTCTGTCAAAAAAGTCTTGGTCTGAAGAAAAAATAATCATCCCAGTAAATTTATGAAAGTAAATGATTTTTGAAAACAGACTTGATCAGACAAGTAATGGATTCGGAAGCATAGTATTTTGCGTTTATTACATCACAATAGTCTTTTTATTACCTCAACATTGTCAAACTTTTAGAGAAGCTGCCTATGTCACAACCCACCTGTTTCTTGTACAAGTGCAAGCCGATTTATAATAGTTCCGAGTCACAACTAACAATCGCTTAGATGTCTCACTGCTTCAAGCCACCAGACATTAACCTAAATGGGTAATAACTCTGGACCTGCTGAATATTTTGAAAACTATTGGACTGAGAGTTGTTGGTGTCTTAGCTACCAACAACTTTCAGTCAAATTGTTTTCTAAATATTTAGCAGGTTCAGCGATGTAACGCGTGGAATACGTTGTCTGCAAAAACTCTGCAGTAAGATGGTTAACAGGTTAACCCGGAACTGTGTCATCACTTAACAAGCCTATTATAACACACTAGGCTTGCACGATATTGTCCTAGGAGGTATCGCTATATATCGTGGTGAGAACATCGCGATATTTTGATATATCGTATAGCTTATTTTATGGCATGAATTCATGGGGTGAATTGGTTTTGGGTTGAGTTGGACTGCACGGTTTGGCTTATGTAGACATGTCGGCTTCACTATGAGTTTCCATATCAGTTTTAATTGAATATGACTTCTAATTGGTAAATTTCAACAAAAACATTAAATGCAGTCGCCAAGATGCTTAAAGAAGGATCGTTAATAACACGAAAATAGGAAATTTCCCAGTGTAAATCTTTGACGCCTTACACCTTGGCTTAATGTACACCTTGGCCATCATTGCGGGAGAGGAATTATTACATTGGACAACCCAAATATTGCGTACTCTGTTATAACCGTAGTTTATTAGATCAAAATTAATCTAAAAATTTTACATTTCATATTGTCTGTGAAATTTACAAATCACGTGATATTAGATCCATAGATATCTAATGTTTAGATTTGATCCGCATTTACTGAGTACCCGTTTACTAATAATAGTTAGCCTTCTGAAACATCTCGGATAGTTCACCTTGCAGGCTAAAGCTTGTATACCGTCTCATTTAGCTATCACATTTGTGACTGCACCACCTCTCGCCTCCAAAAGCAAGAGAGCGAGCAAAATCACATGATTTATACATTTTACTAATAATAGTTAGCCTTCAGAAACATCTCGGATAGTTCACCTTGCTGGCTCAAGCGTGTATACCATCTCATTTAGCTATCACATTTGTGAATGCACCACCTCTCGCCTCCAAAAACAGGAGTGCAAGCAATATCACGTGATCTATATATTTTATATAATATCGGACAACGTACAAGCCTATAACACACATTGTTCAAAGCAATCCAATTGGCACAACTTTTCACAAGTCTTATTACAAAACTTTGAACATCCTGAGCCTAGCACTACAAATTTCTATGGATTTGCCCAAGGGGACATAGGTTGTCGCAGTTTACTTGAAGAAACACAATTTTTCAAATCATTCCATAGTTGATTGCATCAATAATACCAGGTGAACGCTACATGTTCATTGGTCGTATTGCTAATGTTGTACATGTTTTGGAAGTGATTTATTATTATTATATACTGTGCAATTATTAGTATTATAACTTGTTTGTACTGATAAAATGTTTAATTGGTTACCGTAGTCGCTACATTTAATATCGAGATATTTATTGTTGTTTTGAATATTAAATTTTACAGGTGCTCTTGTTCTGAACTGTGTTTTTGTAGATAAATTTATCCGGTTTTTTATGAAGCAAAACCAATGTTATAAGTAGACCTGTCATTGTTTTATCGTTAATGTTTCAGTCTTATTCTTGTAAAATCACTATCTGATCTTTAAGTTTTATGGTAAATATTTAAATTAAGTATTGCCCCTTTTGTGTTAGTATACAACAAGGGCGATAATTCTGACAACTTTTGCCTAATGACTACTGGATGTTTACCAGTCCTCTTAAAAAGTGGTCAAACATCAATTCTTTGCCTTTAAGTTGTTTTGTTCTATAGCAGTGAGTTATCTCCCTTCGAACAATGAGTTATTTCCCTTGCACGTATGATTAATTTTCAATCAGAGCAATATTTACACTGATACTGGTTATCTGAAAATTTAAAAATTTTACAACAGATTTTTCTCGGATTTTACTGATCAGGACACTGAGTGACTGATGATGACCATTCAGTTCTAAACAGTGTTGATTAACTCTTTAACCCTTACCACTCTGATGTCAATATTCTATCTTTTACCTGGTCAATAGCAAAGAAACTGGGTGTAAATTTTTAAACAATTTTGGTGGAAGATGTTGCTGTCTACGACAGCACCATCTCCCACCAAATTTGTTCAAAAATGAACACCAGGTCATCTGTTAATTTAATTTGAAAATATAAAATTTTGACATCAGAGTGGTAAGGGTTAACGGTAAAACCAGCTTCTATTGGTCTTGAGGAATGTCCATTTGCAGGTCAAAAGATTTTGTTTTAAATTTACCACTGAAATGACTGACTCAATAACCAAGCCAGTCATTCCAATGGTAAATTAACAAAAAAGTCCTCTTGGCCTGCAAATGGACATTCAATAAATAAATATTTAGATTTTCTTGACCAAATTTGACCATTATATGTGTTAAAACAAACAAAGGAATAACTGATTACTGTGGACAAGAGTGGACATTAACATATGGTGATGACGTATCACCACATCATTCCCCAAGTTGATGACTGCAGACATCTATGAGCAATTATTCATGACATTATAATGATCTAAGTACTTCCTAAGCAGACAATGAAGGACTAGCGACTATGACATCATTCATTTCAGTGAGCAACTGTAGAAAGCTACAAAACGTCAGTAGGCAACCACATACCTGGTGTAGACAAAGTCGACTATGACATCATTCATTCCACAGACTGGATTACTGACTATAATATTATTTTGTACATCTGTGGAGCATTTTGAGCATTAAAGGGTTAGCTACTATTTTGAAAAGAATTATGCTTCGCCACCAACAACTCAGTCAAATTGTTTTCAAAATATTCAGCATATCCAGAGTTATACCCATGAAAAATGTAGTCTGCAGAAATTCAGCTGGCAGACAGTTAACCCTTTAACCCTTGCCACTCTGTCAAAAATTTTAATTTTCAAACTAAATTAAAAGATGAACTGGTGTTAATTTTTCACCAAATTTGGTGGAAGATGGTGCTGTCATAGACAGCAACATCGTCCACCAAAATTGGTGAAAAATGTGCACCAGTTTCTTTGTTATTGACGCAGTAAAAGATAGAATGTTGACATCAGTGATACGAGTTAACACTCATATCAGACAAAAACGGCTCCTGTAGTGGTCTTGAGTAATGTCCATTTGCAGAGCAAGATGACTATATTTGAAAATTTACCACTGGAATGACTGGCTCAGTAACCGAGCCAGTCATTCCAGTGATAAATTTTCAAAAATAGTCTTCTCTTGGTCTGCAAATGGACATTTTCTGAGAAAATTTTAATTTTCTTGAACAAATTCGAGGGTTAAAGTGTTAAGTGATTTTGTTATTAAGTTCCTTGATGTATACCGGTACATACAATCTGGCCAATATTATGCTACAGGTTCATATGTGTATCGTTACTATCAGGCATGCCGTTTGGTCGGTTACTTCATGGTGTCTCTCGAAAACAAATGATCAGATTTGCCTCAAAACCGTTAATCAAGATTTCCTGTTCCCAAAAACTGAGATTTTCAGGAAAACAAGAATTTATGCACTTTGCCTGACTGCCATACAGACTGTGATCGGCATACAGACTTATATTAGCTGTGAATCATTTATACCCTTGTGTGACATGCTATTTGTATGATTTAAGTATCTTGGTCAGCAATGTCGAAAATTTGACAAACAGTCTGATTTTCTGGATCTGCAGAAGGAAAATCTAATAAAAAAATATTAGTTACCTCTCTTGGATGTAGAAATTGTTTGAGTTTGAACTAATATTTCTTTATTATGAATCATCCTAGAAATCGGGACCAACGTTTTCGGAAATAGGGAAAATCTAGTTTAACCCATACCACACTGATGTCAATATTCTATCTTTTACTGTGTCAATTGGCAAAGAAACTGGTGTACATTTTTCACAGATTTTGGTGAACGATGTTGCTGTCTATGACAGCACCATCTTCCACCAAATTTGGTGAAAATGAACACCAGTTCATCTATTAATTTAATTTGAAAATTAACAATTTTGACATCAGAGTGATAAGGGTTAAACGGAAATTTATTACTGTAGGGCATATCCTAACATATAAGTCAATAGAAGAAAATAGTTTTGCGGCATATTGTGTCTTATGTAGAAGTATTGACTTTTAGCTTAGAAACCTGGTTATTTTGAGAAAAACATTGATTGAGTCAGTAGAATCTTACCACTAGCAACTTGTGAATATAAACATATCATATCCACATTGCAGCATGTGAGATGTAATGGTAGGTGATAACCAGTATAGCATTGTTTTGTCGCATCATTCTTGCCTCTGTTCACATCATCACTTGTTCATAGTAACATTACATCGAACTATTTGTACAATTTTCATTGATGAGTTTAGTAGACATTGACTGTGTCCTGTTAGGTATTGATTAGAACTATCACCAAGTTATGAAATAAACATTAACACAACAGTATTGTTGGGGTTTTTCATAGGCAACACTCAGATAGCCATATACACAATCTGTCACTCAATGTATCTTTGTACTTCACAGGATCAGGCAGAAACAGGCAATAAAAATCAACCTTTTGTTAGTCGATGTACTTTTACAATACAAATTTTGTTACAAAAACAAGAATTTCTCCTTGACACTGAATGTGACACGATAGATAAATCAAACTAAAGTTCCAAATTCGTATTGAGCAAGCCCCAAAACATGGATATTGTAATTTTCATTGTCAAGTCCATAAATTAACAAATTAACAGTAAATTATCATTTGGCAAATTTACATAAGAGGCAACATCTGCTCTTATGTTTTGGGTTACATTAGCAACCTGCAGCTTCAAAGCATCCACTGTCACGGTTAAGGTTGTCTGATAGCCTTTGCCTCCTGAAGCAATGCCTGGGCATTAATCCTGAAGGAGATTGTTAGAGACCCCCTATCATGACAGTGGATGCTTCCGAGCAGCAGTATCTTTGTCTGTGAACAGTAATTCAGAGAGTTAATAATACCATTGTTATATATTGATATCTAATGTATCTTATTTACACTTTTGGAGGATAACCGCCAACACGTCTAGTGCCGAATGCATAGGTGTAGACAAGATAAGCTTGCCGTGCTTGATCGTATCCCCTCAGCTACAGAGGATGATTGGGATAACACTCGTTATCCAACTTGTGCATGATATAATATGCTTGTCGGCTCAACACGTCTAGTGCTGAATGCAATGGTGTAGACAAGATAAGCTTGTCGCGCATGGTTGTGTCCCCTACCGAGAATGATTGAGCTAACACCAGTTATCCTGATTGCGTGTGACTGGAATCGCTCATTGACTCAACACGGCTAGTGCTGAATGCATAGGCGTAGGCACCATTGTGTCTGACGTCCGTACTTATTGTGTCACAATACTTGCTTTTCACATTCTATTTCAGGTTGGAGGCGGGGCGGTGGTGGCCAAGTTACAAATATTTTTTGTTCAATTTAGAGCATTGAGACACTTCGTCTGCTGCATATGAAACTTAGACAAAGAATGAAACTTGTGCCTGCTATGCCAGAGCTAATTGCATTGCATTACCTCAGCCTCTGGAATTTTATAATAACGCATTGATTGGATGTTAACTGGTCATGTGCTTCTTGCATAGTAGTGGTCTGATCGAGCAGACATTCAACTTCCTAATAAGGCAATATTGTGTAGAGCATTATGCATAAGCATCATTCCATTGGAATGTTGCTTTAAAACTGAACCTGGTACCCTGCATCATTCTGTGATGGTTAGTGCATGAACCCCTTGTGTTACAAGGGAGGTAACTCTGAATGCTTTAGTGGCTGGCAGGATGAGTTATCTGTGTGTCTGCTAACTATGTTTAATAGATGTAACTAGTAAACGACAATTAACACACACACACACACACACACACACACAACTGAACTCATAATGCTAGTTTTCAAAAACTTTATTTTGACAAATTATCATTTGTCAAATTTACATAAGAGGCAACATCTGCTCTTATGCTTTGGGTTACATTAGCAACCTGCAGCTTCAAAGCATCCACTGTCACGGTTAAGGTTGTCTGAGCCTTTGCCTCCTGAAGCAATGCCTGGGCATTAATCCTGAAGGAGATTGTTAGAGACTCCCTATCATGACAGTGGATGCTTCCGAGCAGCAGTATCTTTGTCTGTGAACAGTAATTCAGAGAGTTAATAATACCATTGTTATATATTGATATCTAATGTATCTTATTTGCACTTTTGCAGGATAACCGCCCAAGATGAGGGACATTGAGAAATTGTATGTCTAAACTGTCGATTTGTGCAGGGCTGTGTTTTAATAGGGCAACCATTTGTTGCCCCCAATAGCAACACAAATAACTTGCAATGGGATCATGTACCATTAACACCGACCATCACCATGCCAATTGGTCATGACACCTGTACAATTTATCAGTGTCGCGAGTATCCCCCAAAAGTTCACAATCCTCTATAACACATTGCGGGGGGCTGTAGCCGCAGGAATCCTGCCCCATCCACACTCCTGTATTCCCGAATATGCTCTGATGATAGCCAAACACTGAAACGTGGATGCATGCATAACTCCCTAGCACATTGCAGGGGGCCTTACCTGCACGAAATTGCCCTATCCATGCCCTATAACATTGAATATGTCTGGTAACGGGTTCACGCTCCGGTATGCCAGTTCATGTTGTAGAATATAGGAAAAAGACCTGTATATATCACTGCATGTGCGCCGATGGCCGTTCTCCCCGGTACTAGCCTAGTAACGACCCTAATATACCTAAGAGTTCATGATTAGCTCTCCACTGTCCTTACATAGCCACTCAATTTCGAATATCCACACACCGAGTTCTGTACAACCGCCCCACACTAGAACTGCTTACCTGCTATGTGGCTCACCACGTATTTGTTCTACATTGGCTTAGGTGTGTACAGACTGCCCACTACAAACCCAAGCCAATGTCATCACGTGCAACGAATTGTATCATGTGCTATAGCTACATCCCCATCTGAGTGTATATGAAAACAACTCTAGTGCGCTGCAGTTATCAACCGACGAAAGAATACATCTGTACATGTACCATAATTTCTTTAACATGTAATGACTATGCTATATATACAAGTATATACTGTACATATCATATAATATATGTTCTGAATACTGTCAATAGGTCAAAATTATAATGCCTACAACAATACATGTAAATGCTGCGCCAATAAATTTGCTTCGCGACCGCAGACTTCTTCATCAAGGCATGAATAGTATCAGACATTTGATGCAACCATATCCTTGCTGATTGCTATGTGATATTGAACCTCCGGCTCCGTACTAGAGTGCATGGATGAGGGATGGGAGGGTGGGTGGGAGTTGCCATGTCACAAAATTGATCATAACGTACCCTGCGTTACCATACGAGTGAATTCAACCAAATTTGGTGTGCGATGTACCCCTATAACAGTGAGACACAGCAGTACATCAGCTTTACCGATCCTGTCAGAACGGATGCAGAAGTAGTTGGAGATTTGCAATGCCCTCGTCGACCAGCCTACCCTTGACCATGATCAGTGGGATTACTTCTAAGCTATACACATGGCTTCCTGAGCATTTCTAATAGATGTGAGAGATGTATCGATGTATCTAGTATAACAGTCCGACTCCCAACGACCCATTAACTTAATCATGTGGTCCTCCACCATCCCTCCTGCCGCAGAAGTCGCTGCCCCTTTTCTAAAACTGTGCCCGCAATATTGCAAGCTGTCCAAATTGCTACGCTCCATAATGGACCTAAGTGCTCCAATAAAAAAGGTTCTTGTCAAATTTAGACCGTTGTTAGTGATGAACAGTGGATCGACCCCTCTTGCCCCCATTCTCAACCGTAGTAAGTAGAATCTCCTCACATTACACACTGGACAAATTAAGCTCCCATTCATGCAGAAAAAGTTAATATCCACCCCTCTACGGAAAGGGTCTGTTTTAGAAGCCTGCAAAGTGAGCACGCCATATGATAGATCAGCCGCCCACTTTATATCGCTCAAAGATATGACAGACTCATTATGTGTGTTCTGGCATTGGACTGTGAACTCCCCACATCTCAGAAATGCAAAGAAAGCCATGGTACATGCAGCTGCCATCATATGGTCAGTATAATCACCAAACATACCTGTCCGAAGTGTTTCACAAATTCTCGCCAAAATGTCGGCTGTAATCGGCAATCGGGGTATTGATGTCCTGGCTTGTGACCTTTGGACCGCTCTCAATAGCAGCATGACCCGTGGCAAAGGTAGATTTGACCTATTGACAAAAGGATTTGGATAACCAGCCACTATATAGTGAAAGCGTATGCCTGCCAAATACAACTTGATGGTACTGTGCCTGAATTTTAACACTTCTGCACAATGAGCTATAAAGTATAGCACCGTGTCTTCTGAAATTATAGGCAGACTTCTAACATTGGTCATACAGTTATTCCAACCCATCATGGCCACGAAACGACAATAGCATGACAGACCTGATTTATAGCTGCGTTTGGTGTGATTACTAATGGCTGATGCCCACAGCCTGTCCAGGGCAGATTCTAGCCCCATAGAATCTCTGTCGGTTCTGGTACCTGGACCGGTGATGCCTTCGCCAACGGAGCACATTCTCGGAAGCGTTGTTCCTGAAACCTAGAAATAGAGTCTGCAATATTATTCATCCTTCCAGGAATATGCTTGGCAGTAACACAGAAATTATGCAACGCTGCACACCAGGTAAGACGACGCATTAACCTGTTAATATGTGGTGTTCTTGAGCGCCCTTTACGAATAATTTCAACCGTACCTAAATTGTCGCAGTGGAATAAGATACGTTTCTGAGACCAGTCCTTTCCCCACAGCACGGCTGCCACTACGATTGGGTACAGCTCCAAAAAGGCCATGGAACATTCCTCTGTTCGGATATCTACAATTTTGACAGGCCATCTGCCCTGAAACCAAGTACCTTGATAATACCCTGCAAATCCAATACCTGACGCATCTGTATATAACTCCAAATCCGGAGCGCATGTAATGAATTTGTCCAGGAAAAAAGTAGAACCATTCCAACTTTGGAGAAATAATGCCCACATCCCTATCTCCTCTCTACAGTTGCTATTCAACGTGACATGGTGGTGTAATTCTCTCACCGATGTAGCTAATGTTATCAAGTAAGAGACAAATGATCGACCCGGGACTATCACTCTTGCTGCAAAGTTAAAATGGCCTAATAAGCTCAATAGCTCTCGCTTGGAGCATTTTCGCCTATGCAGGAATCCGTTCATCTTCATGATTATTCTTTGTATTTTAACCAAAGGGAGTCTTGCCTCCATCTTTATTGAATCCAATATAATACCCAGGAATTCGATCGATTGGACGGGGCCTATGGTCTTATGTGCTGCAATTGGAATATTCAGTTTGCCAAAAATTAAAGTTAGTAAGGCCATAGTACGTTCTGGTACCGAATCATAGCCTTCTATTGTTAAGAAATCATCTAACAGATGCAAAATGGTCTCGATCCCATAGTTGTTTTTTGCAATCCAGCATACGGCGACTGATAGCTGATCGAAAATCTTAGGTGATGAACGGCTACCAAAAGGCAGTTTGGTATAAAAATAGTACATGCCTTGCCACTTGATACAATACAAATGCCACAATTCAGATCTTATTGGAATTATTTTGAAGGCATCTGTTATATCGGTTTTACATAGCCATGCCCCTTGACCGCTCTCTAAAATGGACATGATTGCATCATCGACAGTGATGTAAGACAATGAGTAATCGGCCTTGTTTATTAGATCGTTAACACTGTTGTGACCTGCCCTACCACGTGGAGCTGACAAATCTACGATGAGACGCTTTTTATCTGAATATCTGCCTGTAGCTAAGCCTATAGGGCTCACTCGATGAGTCTCAAAGGGTGGCTCTGAAAAAGGGCCACATATATAGCCATTATCCAATTCATCCTTTATCAAACGATCAACTATATCGGGCTCATTGCTCGCGGATTTCAAATTTTTGCATTCTAGAGTCACTGTAGGTAATTCAACCACACCTGTATGGAAACCATGTGTGAGGCCATGAATCAAATCATCTACAAAGACTATCCGGATGGTTAATCAGTTCTACCGCTAATTGTTCTACATCAATAGGAGTTGAAAAGGCTTGTGGACTATCTACCGTATCCTCGCCCAAAATTTTGGTCATCACTGTCTGATCCAATAGTCAGTTTGATTTTGACTGATTATTTTCCGAGTACTTTCCAAAATTGCTATTCTGGCTATTCAGCTTTCCACAATTGGATGCAGAATGAGTAGTAGTCTTACAGCTCCAACAGACATGTAAGAATCGACATGGCTTATTCGTACAGCCACGCCTGTAATTGAAATTATTACATATCTCCTGGCCAAGATGGAAGACTTTCCTCCTAGCAGTGGCATCATTATGCCCAGAGTATACATTACCACCTGTTCCCCCAAAATTAGGGCGGGGATACGGTCGATATTCACTGGATGTTGGGCAAAATTTGGCAGAGTGGTCATACTGATGGCACAATTCACACATGAGAGACGTCGACCCTGCTGTTACAGATTGGATTATGTCCCTATCTTTTATTGCCCAGTCAACTTTGAACCCATGTTGTTGCAACCAAGCTGAAGCCTTGGCTGAAAACGCCTTATGGTAGGAGTAAAAAACTCCCCTGGAAAATTGAGCATAGAGCTCGACAATTATCCTCAGGTAGCTGTCGAGCTCCTTAGAGCGTTGTGGATAAGCTTCGCACATAATACGTTTGTATGCTAGGAAAGCTGACATAAATTCTGCCAAAGTCAGATTCTTCTGCAAACGAGCATCCCTTTTCATTTTGAAAGCCATACTTGTCTTAGGATCAATAGATATGATCTCACTTGTATTCGCGTCGGGCATCAAGAGCAGGGCCAGGTTAATGTCTTTACCTGCAATTATTGCCTCTCTCAAATTAGGTGAAACAATATCTATGTTTGGTAAATTACCCATAGAAAAGGGGTGCTCAGCTGCCGAACCACTCGCCATCCCACTTAAATTGATATCATTAATATTGTACATAGTATGAGCAGGCTGCCTATTGCCTATCCCTATACGTGTATCGATCTGTCCCTCATAAAAGCTTTTTAGCGTGAACCCTGAAAAAGTCGAGTCAAGATTAGATGTATTGTTATTTACTAATGGCAAATCTGTACATATGTTTGACAGTCCTCCACCGATAATCCGATTTCTAGTACCCGTAAGCGTTGATCCTTCACTTGCACTCACGTCGACGCGAAAATCCTCCAATTCGGATAGTTTTTTCCTGCACACATCGACTTGCTCTCTCAGCTGTCGCAGCTCCGAGCCGTTTGCACTGTTATCGTTGCGTCTGCATTCGCCCGGTCTGCCAGTTGTACGCCAAGCATCCAGACATCTATTTTCATCCATGCTCTGAATCGTGTGGCTTCCCCGTTCTACTAGGACTTCCCCTCTGACGTCATGGGCATCCCCGTCTCCCGATTGGCCGCGTTCGGTATCCTCCGAGTCACGGGATACCGCGCTACCGACAGATCGTGGCTCATTTACGTTCAAGTTAAAGAGCTGAATTAATTGAGTCTTTTTGAAACTCACCGGACAGGTAATCCCCCGCTCTTTCAACTTCCGACGAATTTCCGCCACACTACAATTCTCGGGAGCTGTACTGCTCCACACTGGTGCGCCAGCCGCCGCATTCACCCTGGTAGTGTTACGGGCTCTACCTCTCCCTCGACCGCGGGATGTAGCTTCACGTGACAAGCTATCGTCACGTGATGGACTGTCAAATCTGACAGATCGCCTCTGCACAGACCGCACTCGTTGCCTCACAGGCGATCGACTCCGCCTAGTGGTGATTCTTGACTGTCTTCCGCTCATCTTTTTCACCTTCACCTGCGTAATCCACTAAGTATTGGTGTGATTAATATCCGATTAAGCCTGTTCCGCTTTTTCTTCCTTCTATTTTTTTATTTTCGCTCGCTTTATTCCTGTTCTCTCGATTTTTACTTAAAGTAACTGTCAATGTACGGATGCGTAAATTAGCTCTACTCAAAATTAATTCTAAAATGACAGAATATTCCTTCCAATGTCCTATAACTTCTTATAAACATTTACTAACATCGGTACCAAGTTACAAATATTTTTTGAACAATTTAGAGCATTGAGAAACTTCGACTGCTGCATATGAAACTTAGACAAAGAATGAAACTTGTGCCTGCTATGCCAGAGCTAATTGCATTACCTCTGGAATTTTATAATAACGCATTGATTGGATGTTAACTGGTCATGTGCTTCTTGCATAGTAGTGGTCTGATCGAGCAGACATTCAACTTCCTAATAAGGCAATATTGTGTAGAGCATTATGCATAAGCATCATTCTATTGGAATGTTGCTTTAAAACTGAACCTGGTACCCTGCATCATTCTGTGATGGTTAGTGCATGAACCCCTTGTGTTACAAGGGAGGTAACTCTGAATGCTTTAGTGGCTGGCAGGATGAGTTATCTGTGTGTCTGCTAACTATGTTTAATAGATGAAACTAGTAAACGACAATTAAATACTAACAATAGCTCAATTCTGGTTTAGGGTGGTCATGTCTTTTTGAGTACATTTTAAAACAATTTTGGTGAATGATGTTGCGCCATCTTCGACCAAATTTGTTTAAAAATGGAAACTGGTTCATCTTTTAATTTAATTTGAAAATAAAAAATTTTGACATCAGATTGCTAAGAGTTAAATGGCTTTTAGGCTGTGTGTGAATGCACTAATTCGATCCATGCGCTGGTTTAGTTAATTCGATCCATCTGCTGGTTTAGTTAATTCGGGAAAAATCAACGGGTTAACTGATTGGAAGTAGTTGCTCAGAATTCACTTTTCCAGAGTATCCCTCCATCATCTGACCTCGTATGACGTCATAATCAGCTCAGCAAATGTATGATCATGTCACAATCATTACATTACAAAGGGTTCCATATAGATCATCATCAAATCTCAAACAGTCCGACAAGTTGTATAAATTGTGTCTTTGTAATTCTTTGCTATTTAATAAACATGCTGTTGAATATTTTGAAATTAATTTGACTGGGCACCCAGTCAAATTAGTTTCAAAATATTCCAACAGCTTACCTGTGTAGTTTTTTGGAAATTGATAGTCAGGGTGTTCAGAGATCGATCAATCCCAACATGAGCGAGGTGTGGGTGGAGCTTAGCTAGAGATGGGCGGGGCATAGCTAAAACCGGAAAGATCCATTAAATGTAATGTGAATGCGATACATTTCATATTTACGCCAATAGCCGAAGTTATTCTGAAGCAACAAGATTAGGAAAATATTTGAAAATTTGAGTGATGATCGTCTTATGAGTCGCCATTTTAATTTGACATTTGTAGCTGCCATTTTTAGCTCACCTGGCCTGAAAGGCCAAGTGAGCTTATGCCATGGCTACCATCCGTCGTCCGTCAACTTTTCCTTTAAATGACTTCATCTCAAGAACCACTTGGCCAATTTCAATTATTTTTGGCAGGAAGCATCCGTAGGGGATAGGGATCAGTTTGTTCAAACTCGGCCAATTTGGCTGGGGGTCATCTTGGATTTTGGCCGATTTTAGGAAACGTCTAAAAATCTTCTCGGAAGCCGCTTGGGGAATCGATTCAACTCATGAAACCTCATCTAGTGAAAGAGATTTGATTGACCAAATGGTTCGGTGGCCATCTTGGATGACCTAGTTTTCCCGAAAACGACTTCTCCAGAGCTGCTGAAGGGATCAGGCCGAAATTTGGGCGATATGATTAGGGACTAAGGGCCATTAAGGTTTGTTCAAGGGAAGTTGATCCGTTAAAAAACATGGCCACCATAGGCCAATCAAAATGTAGCTTGTTTGGCGGCCATATTGGGTTTTATTTGATGGATTTTGAGGCCGAAATTGGTTTTATATATGTTTTTGGGTATTCTGAGGTCAAATTTGCCATTTTTGAAACTGTTGGATAAACGGTTTGGTGGCCATCTTGGATTATTTTCCCTCCAGACTCCCATGCTAAAGCAATGGGAAGTTTTAAATGTCTTCTCGAGAACCACTAGGCCGATTTCAATTATTAGCTCACCTGGCCTGAAAGGCCAAATGAGCTTATGTCGTGGCGACCATCTGTCGTGTGTCCGTCGTCCGTCAACTTTTCATTTAAACTTTTTAAACCACTGGGCTGATTTCAATTATATTTTGCAGGAAGCATCCTTAGGGCATAGGGAGCCAAGTTTGTTCAAATGAAGCTGATCGGCCAATAGGGCCAGTGGCCATCTTGGATTTTGGCCGATTTTTAGAAATGTCTAAAAATCTCCGAAACAGTTTGAGGGATCGATTCATAACTCATTAAATATCATCTGGGCAAGAGCTGAACCAAATTTGTTCAAGAGAACTTGATTGACCAAACAGTTTGGCGGCCATCTTGGATGACCTATTTTTTTCAGAAAAGAACTGAAGGGATCGGGCCGAAGTTTGGGACCTATGATTATGGGATAAAGGCCATTAAATTTTGTTCAAGGGAAGTTGATCTGTAAAAAAACATGGCCGCCGTGGGTCAATAAAAAAATAGCGTGTTTGGTGGCCATATTGGATTTTCTTTTTTTTGATGGATTTTGAGGCCAAAATTGGTTTTATATATGTTTTTGGGTATTCTGATCTCAAATTTGCAATTTTCGAATCTGTCGGATAAAAGGGTTGCCAGCCATCTTAGATAATTTTCCCGCAAAAAGCTCCAATACTAAAGCAATGGGAAATTTTTAATGTCTTCTGGAGAACTACTGGGCCGATTTCAATTATATTTGGCAGGAAACATCCTTAGGGCATGCAGATTTAAGTTTGTTCAAACGATGTCGACCGGCCAATTTGGCCGGCAGCCATCTTGGATTTGGTTGATTTTAGAAATGTCTAAAAATCTTCGCCGAAACTGTTTGAACGATTGATTCAAAACTCATAAAATATTATTTAGGGCACGAGCTGAACCCAAGTTTGTTCAAGGGAACTTGATTTGCCAAATGGTTGGGCGGCCATCTTGGATGGCCTGGTTTTCATGAAAGCAACTTCGTCTTCAGAGCCACTGAACGTATTAGGCCGAAATTTGGGAGATATAATATTGATGACTAAGGACCATTAAAGTTTGTAAAAGAGATGTTGATATATAAAGAAACATGGCCTCTGTTTTCTTGTTACAAGTCTGCTCAACTCATTAGAGTTCTACTTATTGTTAATGACCATTCTAGTTGAGATGCCTATGGGCCAGGTGAGCGATACATGCCCCTTGGGCCTCTTGTTTGTGATTCTTTTGTTCTCGCTGTCGTGCTAAGCCCAGTATAACACCATTCTCTTAATGCTAATGATAATCAGTGTGCTGTTGGCCTCTGAGGTGAGCGGATATAGCTTTACATGTAGAAAGCGTATATAGTAGGCTAGTTCAATTCTAATTGTGTATTTCCTGTGAAATGTGCTCGGCTAGGTATTTTTTATAAAGATTTAACTGATAATTGTGGCTAGTGAAAGCGCAACAACTTTCCTTCAAATTATTTGCGATATAATCGGAAGAAAATTAGGTGCATTTTGAAAAGGATGTGATAGAAAATCGTTGCTGCAATGACTCAATGAAATCATTTAAAAAATAATCAGCAGGACTTTCAATGTAGTAACACATTCGGAAGATGTTTCGAGCAATTCGATTGAGTCATTGCTGACTAAATCAGCAACAACTTTATCAAATTCTTCTCTGAATAATCAGTGCCGGGTTTTCAATATGGTTATAGCTGTAGTAATGATGTACAAGGTTTTAAGAAGACATTCTGTAATCACAAAATTGCTCTATTTCATACAGTACTATGTCAAAGGAAAACAGTCTTAACAATGTGTCTAACTAGAAATGGGGCAGATCTGAACAAGAGGCACAAGGGGCCTGTATTGCTCAACTGGAAACTAGGCATTTCAGCTAGAAATGTGATTGCCTATAAGTAGAACCGTAAGGCTTCGGCCAGAATTGCCACAAGAATAAGGACGCATCTTACCAAATTTGGTTAAAATCGGTCCAGTGGTTCGAGAAGACATTTAAAATTTCCAATTGCTTTATTATGGGAGTATATGGCTAAACAAAAATCCAAGATGGCCATCAACTGGGAATCTGTTAATCCAATTGTTTCGAACGTGACAAATTTGAAATTGACATAACCAAAAACCTAAAGAAAACCAATTTCGGCTTCAAAATCTGATTGGTCAATGGTGGCCATGTTTCTTAAGCATCAACTTCCCTTGAAGAAACTTTAATGCCTTTAGGACCTAATCATATCTCCCAAATTTCAGCCCGATCCATTCAACAGTTCTAGATAAGTTGTTTTCATGAAAACTAGGTCATCCAAGATAGTCGCCTAATCATTTGGCCAATCACTCCCTCGAACTCGGTTCAGCCGTTACCCTAGATGATGTTTCATGAGTTTCGAATTGATCTCCCACGCCATTTCGGAGATTTTTAAAGATGTTTTAAAAAATTGGCCAAATTCTAAGATGGCCACAGCCCAAATTGGTCGATTGTCTTTGTTTGAACAAACTTGGATCTCTGCCCTAGCAGATGTTTATTAGTATCGAGCCAGTCATTCCAGTTGTAAAGTTCCAAAAATACTTTTATCTTGGCCTGCAGCGGGACATTCCCCAAAATGACTGCCGAGGCAAGCTTTGTCCTGCTTGACCAATAAAGGGTTAAAGTTTCATCCCCTGATTAACAAGTCAGGAAAATAAATCAAATGTTTGTTATTCCTTTAATAGGTTACAGTTATACAAAAATATAACTCGGCTCGTAAAATACTGGTACTAATACTTTTAGAAAGCCATTTAATTTGGGCTAAATAATACCTAGATGTCGAGCAATTAACCTTTCCAGAGTATCCATCCATCATCGGACCTCGTATGATGTCATAATCAGCTCAGTGCATGTATGATGATGTCACAATCATTAAGTCACAAGGGGTTCCATAGAGATCGTCATCAAATCTCAAATACTATAACACGTATGAATTGTGTCTGTAATTTTTTGCTATTTAAGGCAGCAACAGCGCCCAGTCAAATTAGTTTCAAAATATTCAACAGCTTACCTGTGTATTTTGTTTCAGAAATTGATAGTCAGGGTGTTCAGAGATCAATCGATCCCAACATGAGCGAGGTGTGGGTGGAGCTTAGGTAGAGATGGGCAGGGCATAGCTAAAACCTGAAAGGTCCATTGGGGAATTTGGAAAAATTTCACATTCTACCTAATAATGAATACCTTTTCTGCAGTAATAAATTTTTATATGATTAATCTACATTATATTCTAGTTCTCAGAGGCAGATCCAGAAATTATTTAAGGGTGTAGTGCGTGGAGGGGTCCAAGAAGGAGTATCCCGTTACTTCCAGTCAAATTAGTTTCAAAATATGTTTTTTCCACCTTTAAGAAGTTATTGTGTCTGGGCCCATGATCCCGAAGCTATCGTTAGCTAGCGATATCGTTACACCCATTGCTTTAGTATGGTGTAATGATATCGCTAACATAACAAGAGCTTCGGGAACATGGGCCCTGGTCTGTCTGATTGAAATGGCAAATTTGATCAACAGTTACATAAATTCCTTAGAGAAAAGGGTGGTGGTGGGTGGCCTGGCTTACCCCCTTAAATCAGCATCTAATGCCTGATGAGTTTCTATTATAGAACAAACTGGTTCCCAGTGTCAATTAACAGTGACCTGGGCTACCACCACCTTAAATCAGCATCTGATACCTGATGAGTTTCTATCATAGAACAAACTGGTTCCCAGTGTCAATTAATAGTGGCCAGGGATACCCCCTTAAATCAGCATCTGATGCCAGATGAGTTTCTATCATAGAACAAACTGGTTCCCAGTGTCAATTAATAGTGGCCAGGGCTACCCCCTTAAATCAGCATCTAATGCCTGATGAGTTTCTATTATAGAACAAACTGGTTCCCAGTGTCAATTAATAGTGGCCAGGGATACCCCCTTAAATCAGCATCTGATGCCAGATGAGTTTCTATAATAGAACAAACTGGTTCCCAGTGTCAATTAATAGTGGCCAGGGCTACCCCCTTAAATCAGCATCTGATGCCTGATGAGTTTCTATCATAGAACAAACTGGTTCCCAGTATCAATTAATAGTGGCCTAGGCTACCCCCTTAAATCAGCCTGTGATGCCTGATGAGTTTCTATCATAGAACAAACTGGTTTCCAGTGTCAATTAATAATGTCGTCATTCGGCAGCATCTGATAAAAACATCCAAGTGTCTACAAAATATTTTATTTGGCTACAAGTGACTAAAGGAATTTTGAGCCTGGTATCTGTGGCGATATTAAGCCTAAACGTATGCACCTTTGTCATAGCGTATTAATTTCATGGAAATTACGTGGAAGCTGTTGAATAATTTTTTAATAATTTTCATTGAAGCCAATGCTGCCATAAGTCACGCATAAAAAGCTTCCATTGAAATTATTTTCAAAATATTCTACAAAACACTTTTACAACAACTAACGACTCAATTTCCTGGTAACGATAGAGGAAAGTTGTTGAATATTTTAAAGGAGTGGATTTTCACAGAGACTATTTTAACCCTTCAACCTTTGAAATACTTGTATCCCAATCTCAAGACTGGATCGATATTCTGATCAACTATGCTGGAAAGCTGGTGAATATTTTGAAGATAATTGAAATGGAAGCTGTTATTGCCATAAATAGCAACAGCTCCCAGTCAAATTATTTTCAAAATATTCAACAGAATAGTCCTTACAACATAAAGAATTTGTCGTCTGTGGTTTGTATCATTATTTATTACTTGTGTTCAATAAATCTATAGCTCCATGAAATCAATAAATTAACCTCTCACTTTTTTAACACTCAAATATAACTCCCTGGTAAAATAAATTCTTTAAGAAATATATTATATTCTGTTGAATATTTTGAGATTAATGTTCCATTTATATTAATCTCAAAATATTCAACAGCTTTCCTGCATGTTTCTAATTGAGATACTGGGAATTTATCAGTAAACAGGTGAATCAGGTAATCCTAATCCGACTCATGATGAGAAGCATGGATTAAAATTACAATCTGCACGTCTAACGACATTTCAGACAGAAACTGAACATTTGACAGCAATAACTGCATCCATTTGTCAAGATTTCTTATCTAGTTTTCCCCCAGCATTGCCAGATGATCGTTTCAAAACTAGTCTCTGACTAGGAACCGAGGCACACCGATCTTGTCTGGAGTCTGTTTTATTTGTTGTAAGTTCTGAATGTTGGCGAGCGAGGCTAGATTTTACAGATAAACAATCCTTATTTTTTCTATTAATTTTACTGCTAGGATCTGTACAGTCATGTACCTGTAGTTGGCATAAATTGTGTGAAACAGTTCTAACCATATCTGTAGTCACCAAGTCCTGTTCACGATCGACATTCTGATCAGATGATCGAGTTCTAGCGCCTGATTCACTGGTTAGTTTTGGCCTACTACATATCCTCCCTGTAGTAAGCGGGGAGTTTAACGGACCTATAGATGCATTGTTTGTTGCTTCAGTAACAACATCCATTAAAGCATCACAATTAGGGTATCTAGTTCTATTAATTTCGCTCTGTGAAGACCTAGATTGTTGTGATGGCTCCTCCACTGTTGTACTCTCGGACAACTTGAGATTCTGTTTGTTTATTATATCTCTAACGCTTTGTTCTAGCTTACGCTGTTGCTCACGAATTGTTTCCAGTTGCTCGATATTCTTATCTCGTGTCTGCGCACACTCACTGCACAACTTGTCCAGAGAGCTGAACAACTGCTGGCCACATTCTGTAATACTGGCATCACCTACAACACAGTTATCACAACACATTATTAGTGGATAGACAAAACAAAACTTGTACGTATAAATATTTAAATAAAGGGTTCCTACAAATTTGAAAAGTACCTTGAATTAAGATATCAGGGATTGAAAACGTGATAAATATATTTTTTTACAACATAAGCAAATGTTGGATACAATATAAGGTACGCTACACCTGCTTTGACTCTCAATCGGCCCTGTGATTGATATTTGGATAGATTTTGGCGAGGGCAGGGTTAGGGCCATCAGTCCATCGAAATCTTAGTCATAGGGCTGGTTGAGAGCCAGAGCAGACTCAGACTAAATATAAGGCTGCTATTCTTGGGGGCAGACTTCTAGACCCCATTATGGGAATGACAAGGGCCTCCCAGTGCATAGTAGAGTTCTAGAGTCCTTGAAAATGATAACCATAATCTTTAAAACGTCTTGAATTCCTTGAATAAGTCAGTCAATTTCTTGCATGAACCATAAAATACTATGAACATAAATTACCCAATAAAGTCCACTTACAGAAACAAATTAATTATGACGCAGCATATTTTGTTGAATATTTTAAAACTATTTTGACTTGAAAAAGTTGCTGTCAAAGGCATTTGAAAATATTAAACCGCTTACATGTATGTAACACTTAAATCCTCTATAATCTAAAGTTCATCATTAACATCACTGTCGAATCTGTCACTCAAGTATCTGATGTCATAATCAAATACATCACATGTTAGCTGACATCACAATCAAAATGATATTGGTCCATCACGGCAATCCAAGTCTGTCACAGAAGTGTACTAATTGTATGTCTTTGATAAATTTACAATTTAATAAACATTCTGTTGAATATTTTGATGACTGGGTGCTGTTGCTGCCATGTATGTATGATTACTGTACTCTGCGGCTGTAGTAGCAGAAACATAGTACATCAGCAATCAGTCCTTCTTCGCTTTTGACCACTGTGTCTTGTCATCAGCCAAAATCTTTAGCCTCAGGTCTATTCTTGATCTGAGCGAACTGAGTCCTGCTTTCTTGAGGTCACTTTGCAGCATGCTTAACATATGTATGCAATGACAATCTCCTGGCTTTATATTTGCTTGGGCAGGCATAGCTAGAAATGTATAGATCCATCTAGTTCATTCATCTGTTTAGTGATTCTGTAATGTTGTGTGCTAACTTTGAAGACACTGATACTGCAAGCTGGTGATATACACATCAACCTGATCATATAACACCTGAACTATGGAGGGATCCAATGCACCTTTCCAGTTTTAGCTATGCCCCGCCCAACTCTAGCTAAGCTCCACCCACAACTCGCTTGTGTTGGGGTCTGATCGATCCCTGAACTCCCTTTATCTATCAATTTCCAGAACAGTGCCCAGTCATCATTATCAAATAGTAGACACAATTCGTACAACAATGCTTAGTTCATCACCAATTATGATGTACTTATCTACGTCATTCATGATGTCATTGATTATAACGTCATCATACATGGCACGTAGTTAATTATGATGTCATAAGATGGATGGATAAACTGGAAAGGTCCATTGTCAAGTGTCTGATGTCATAAGCAAAATATGTGACTTTTTAGTTGATGTCACAATTAAATGAAATAGGTTGTATACAAAATAGGCAAAGGCCCGACTGTAAACGTCTGAATTGTGTCTTTGGTGAATTTACTGTATAAACATTGTTGAATATTTGTAAACTAATTTGGCTGGGAGCTATTGCCGTCAAACGTTAGTTTCATAATATTCAATGAAGCATACGTGTATAGGTACATAGAAATTGAGATTCTGGAAATTCATGGTTCAGTGTCAAAGTGGGAAGAGGTTAGCTAGAAATGGGTGAGGCATAGCTAGAAATGGGTACATAGCTAGAAATTGGTGAGGTATAGATAGAAATGGGTACATAGCTAGAAATGGGTGAGGTATAGATAGAAATGTATCTCTGTGTTGGATCAATGTGTAGGGTTTACATTACAAGGTGACATTGGTATATTGGGCTAAAGACTCTATCATAGTATTAAAACATCAGAAAATAAGACAGAATTGAAAGCAATTTTCATTTTTATAAAACAATTGGCCCAAGGGGCCTGTATCCCTCACCTGGACCATAGGCATCTCAACTAGAATGGTCATTAACAATAAGTAGAACTCTAATGATTTGAGCAGACTTGTAACAAGAAAACAGAGGCCATGTTTCTTTATGTATCAACTTAACTTCTCTTTTACAAACTTTAATGGCCCTTAGTCATCAAGTGGCTCTGGAGACAAAGTTGCTTTCATGAAAACCAGACCATCCAAGATGGCCGCCAAACCATTTGGCAAATCAAGTTCCCTTGAACAAACTTGGTTTAGCTCATACCCTAAATTATTTAAATCAATCGCTCAAATAGTTCTGGTGAAGATTTTTAAAGACATTTCTAAAAATCAACCAAAATCCATGATGGCTGCCGGCTAAATTGGCCGATCGGCTTCGTTTGAATAAACCTAAATCTCCATGCCCTAAGGATGTTTCCGGCCAAATATAAGTGAAATCTGCCTAGTAGTTCTCGAGAAGACATTTTAAAATTCCCATTGCTTTGATCCAAGATGGCCGACAACCCGTTTATCTGACAGTTTCGAAAATGACAAATTTGAGCTCAGAATACCCAAAAACATATACTGAACCAATTTTGGCCTCAAAATCCATCAAATAAAAAATCCAATATGGCCGCCAAACACGCTACATTTTGATTGGACCATGGTGGCCATGTTTTTTGACGGATCAACTTCCCTTGAACAAATTTTAATGGCCCTTAGTCCCTAATTATATCTCCCCTATTTCGGCCCGATCCCTCCAGCGGTTCTGGAGAAGTCGATTTCGGGAAAACTAGGTCATCCAAGATGGACACCGAACCATTTGGTCAATCAAGTCTTCTTGAACAAACTTGGCTAACCTCTTTCCCTCGATGATGTTTCATGAGTTTTGAATCAATTCTCTATGCAGTTTTGGAGAAGATTTTTAGACGTTTCCTAAAATCGGCCGAAATCCAAGATGGCTGCCGTCCAAATTGGCCGATCTTCATTTGAACAAACTTGTATCCCTATGCCTTAAGGATGCTTCCTGCCAAATATAAGTGAAATCGGCCCAGTGGTTCTTGAAAAGAAATCGTTTAAAGGAAAAGTTGACAGATGACGGACGGATGGATGACAGACTCATGACGGACGGTCGCCACGGCATAAGCTCACTTGGCCTTTCAGACCAGATGAGCTAATAATTGTTGCCCCACCTACCACAATCTATCTTATATATCATGATATAGCTATCGTCCGCGCACACCTTTCAAATTTTAGATTTTCTCATAGAAAACGTACATTTACTGACCAAGAGATTATTTTTCACAACTTACCACTGGAATGACTGGCTCGGTTATTGAACCAATCATTCCAGAGATAAATTTTAAGAAATAGCTATCTTTTGGTCTGCAAATAGACAATTCGGTAGACCAGTGCATAAGCCATTTTGGCAGGCTATACCATTAAAGGGTTAACTTAGGAAAATCAAACCTTTTGCTTAGTAGATAACCTAGCCAGTCATTCCAGCAATAAATTTTCCAAAATAATCTCTTGGTCTGCCAATTGACATTCTCTATGAGAAAATTGTACTTGTCGTGAACAGATTTGAGGATTAAACAGTTAACTCTTTAATGGTCAAGCCGGCCAAAACCGGCCTCTGGACTGGTCTTGAGGAATGTCCATTTACAGGCCACGAGAAGACCATTTCTGAAAATTTATTACTGGAATGACGAGCTCAATAACTGAGCCAGGCATTCCGGTAGTAAATTTTCAAAAATAGTCCTCTCTTGGCCTGCAAATGGACATTCAGTAAACAAATATTTTCATTTTCATTTGACCAAATTTGACCATTAATGTGCCAAAACACAGGGATAGCAGGGTTAAACCAAGAAATAATACCTCCAAGTGGACCAGCATCAGTGGTCTGTGAGAGCAGTTCAACACAGTCCTCAAGCTGTAAGACAAAATCATAGGAATTATGAATTTAGTGAAATGTCAGATTTTAATAACTAAACTCGAGAACTGAATGCCTGACGCTTTCTTAGTTTAAGAAGAGTCTGGATGCCAGTGATCAGATTCTGACCCTTTATATATGTTCCCAGTGCGGGTAACTGTGCTACATCCGATCTGGGTGTGGCTAATGCGGGGATGCGGTGTTACCCGCCATTACCGCATTACCCGCCTATAACCGCACCTCTTATGGTCCCTTATTCGGTGTGGTTAGTTAGCCGCCCATACCCGCATATATCCGCAAGTACACAGTGTATGTACCCGCCCATATTGGCCATTTGTTATTGGTTATGGCACTTAAACTAAGAAAGCATCAGGCATTCAGTTCTCGAGTTTAGTTATTATCATTTTCAAAAACGAGAGAAGCGTGTGTTACCTTGAAGATAGAAGACAGAAGTTAAGATGGCCGCCATTGCAGGAAGCAGTTCTGGTGTATCGGTCGATTCAACAGAAACGATCATTAATCTTTTTGAGAAAAACGAAATCCAGGGACGTGAACGTGCACTCAGCAGAAAGAGAACCCGTCCGGATAGTGACATAAATGTGAGTGTTCCTCTAGACAATGCAAACGCCAACATACATGAGAATCCCAGGAAACGTCCTGAGACTCCAGAGACACACATAACTGCGTAAAAACTATGGAGGAATAGTCAGTCGCAACACAATCTGACGATTTCTGCGACAAACTGTCAAAGAAATTCAAACCATTTAGCCTATGGACACCTCGTCCAGGCAATGATGCTATGCTAGATGCGTTCATTAGAGCAGTCAAATCTGATCTGGTCAATTCCAAACATAGGAGATCAAAATCGGACAATCTTTCCAAACCACAAAGGAAAGAACTTACACTATTAGCTGACGACAAAACTGTAGTAATTAAAAAAGCTGACAAAGGTCAGGCCACTGTCATACAGGACTCAACTGCCTACAACACAGAGGCATTAAGACAGTTAAATGACCAATGATTCTACCAAGAACAGGACACTGACCTCACTGCCCAACACTCTGAAAAAGTAGAAACAGCCATAACCTCTATGGTGCTAAATGGCGAAATCACCACTGATATCGCAAATGGTCTACGAATTGACAAACCCAGAACATCGAGATTATACCTATTGCCAAAAATACACAAGGCAAAGGATGGTACATCCATCCCAGGCAGACCAATAATAAGTGGCAACGGCAACCCCACTGAACACATCAGTAGCTTTGTTGATGAACACATCAAAGTTCATCTATCAAAAATTACGTCATATGTCAGGGACACCACTGATTTCATAAACAAGCTTGAATCATATGGTGCCCTACCAAAGAATGCTCTTGTCACAATGGATGTCACATCTCTATACATGAATATTCCAAACGAGGAGTGGATCAGAGCTACAGCCAAATTCATCAGGGCCAATGGCACCTCGGGTCAGGCCAGCCAGAGGTCATTATTGTCCTTGTTGAAGATCGTTCTGACATGCAATAACTTCACTTTCAACAATAAACATTACCTCCAAATAGGCGGTACAGCAATGGGCACAAAAGTAGCACCTAGCTACGCCATAATTTTCATGGCGGACCTAGAAAACAGACTACTCAATAGCGCACCACACCAACCCACTATTTACCTCCGTTATATTGATGACATTTCATACTATGGTTAGAAGGAAGGGAGAAACGGGATATGTTCATCCAACATATGAACACATCACATGACACCATCAAATTCACGGCTGAAATCTCACCAACAAAAGTGCGCTTTCTTGGCACACTAGTTTCGATTTTGGACATACATACACTCCAATTCGACCTCCACCAAACCCACTGACACTCATGGGTACCTACATTACCAGTCAGCACACCCGACCTCCAACAAAGACGCAAGTCCTTATGGCCAATTCCTGAGACTACGCAGAATCTGCAGCAACATTGAAGACTACGAGAAACACGCTCATGATACAATTGCACACTACGAGAATCGTGGTTATCCCACCAATCTCCTAATAGACAGCTATAACAAAGCCCTCCAAATGGAGAGACTATCACTCTTAAAACCGAAAGAGAATAAAACCAAAAACCACCGGATACCACTCATCACAGATTACCACCCACACAGTATCCTTCTCAAGAAAATTATCAACCGACACTGGGATCGCCTACAAACCAGTCCCAAATGCAGGGACACTTTTACCGAGAAACCACTCTTCGGCTACAGAAGGAACCCGACGCTTAGAGACCAACTAGTCCGTGCTGATTTCTCCCACCCCGCTATCAAAGGATACCAGGGCAGTTCGATACCAAACAAAGTCGAACCGTGTCAAAAAGGAAACTGTTCCTTTTGTCACAGAATGGAGAAAGGGAAAACTTTCCAGAGCACACACACACGTTTAACATACAGATGTCACGTGAAAACATACTGCTCACCCATGAATGTGGTGTATCTCCTGACCTGCGCTATTTGCAACAAACAATACGTGGGAGAAACTACGAGAGAATTCCAGATCCGTATCAAAGAACATTTGAGAGATGTCAACAAACACAAAGACACACCGGTCGCACTACATTTTAACCTACGAGGACACGATACAAATAGTATCAGATACAGAGTCATAGAAGTTCTGCGTCACGACCCTGAAAGCACTGAGGCCACCACCCCCCACCCACCCCCACGCAAGGACCATGAATCTTACTGGATCCCCAACTCCACACAATGGATCCTGTTGGTATTAATCACGCAGATTGGTAACCCCCATACTCTGTGGGTGAGACACCAAATGTCAGATTTTAATTTTTCGTCCAAATTACGCAGCAGAAGCTTCCGCTCAGTTATTTTTCAGAATAACAAGCAAGAGGTTTAGTGCATTAAATCCGATTCAGATACAGCGTTCATACTGGTCTTGGAAATACTGAAGTCTCGGATTATGCAAATTTAGAATCAAAGCCTGGAAATACTAACATGTCATGGCCAATTCATTGAAAACTAATCCTTTGAACGTTAAAAATCCATCATATCTAATTCATCACAACCACACACAATGTTGAATATTTTGGCCATAGAAGCAACAGCTTTCAGTTAAATTACTTTCAAAATAGTCAACAGAATATTTATTAAATTAAAATTGGTTCTCTGTATTTACCGTCTCCAGTTCAGAGCCAAGATTTGTTGCTCCAAAATGTTCTGTTGCACAGGATCATAGATTGAAACCATAGATTGAACACCATTAAATTGTACAATAATGGTCAATGAAACTCTTAGGATTTCATATTGTAAAATAAGTAAACTATGAATCCTACGCCATGGTAAATTAAAGAGACATTGACAGAATCTGAGTGTACAGTGCAAATCCAGAGTTTGAAGGTTGAAGGGTGAATTTAATGAGTTGAAAGAAATTTCGACACAGTGACTTTCATTTAATTTAGTCAATCACTCATTTTCAATACCCTCTGTACGGCAGGGTATTGCAATCGTGTATGTGTATGCATGTGTGCGTGCGTGTGTGCGTCCGCAGCTGTATCTCAAAAACTTCTGAACTGCTCCGATTTGGATCACACTTGCCATGCAAGAGGATTTCCACACTTTGACAGTTTGGAGAATATTTTCAGATCAGTTTTCTCAAACAACACATACGGCATCATCTACACACCTGTTGAATATTATCCTTGAAAAGTTGCAAGAATCTCTTCATGGCTTCTTCAGATCCTGTCTTCTGTAAGGTGTAGTAAGGTGAGAGAATACCTAAAATAATTACATATTAATTACAACAGTTTCGACAAATTCTCTATAACTCGGATATTCCTCCCCAATTATCGGCTTGAACTTCACCTTCAAAAAGAATTGTATGTATTGTTTGGAATAAAATATGTTGTAAATGGAAATCTATATTATTATTTCCCATGTGATTAATATATATCATCACCCATGACCTTTGACCATAAAAACATAGTCAGAACATGTGATCCACAGCCGTTTTCACTAAAATCTGTGATCTGGATCACGTTTGCCCAGAAACTGTGAGCATAACCTTTGACCGCACATCACAAGCCCATCCAAAAAAGAATGATGTTACTGACAGTTACCAATGGATAAATAATTTCTCACCCATCCTCTCCCTCACAACATGTGACATACCGAAAATGATACTGCTGTACAACACATGGATCTGATCTGTCACTCAAGTAGCTGACGTAACAATCAAAACATGTCACTCGTTAACTGACATCACAATCACATATACATGTAATGTAGGTCTAACATGAACACACAAATGTCCCCATACTAACAGTGCCAACTATCATAGTTTAATGCTCGAACTCTTGAATTTAGTCCATTTGCAGACCAAGAGATTATTTTTTTTAATTTACCACTGGACTGACTGGGTCAATTATTGAGCCAGTCATTCTAATAGTATATTTTCAAAAATACTCTTTTCTTGGCTTGCAAATGTACAGTGCTCAGGACCACTGCAGAGACTGTTTGTGTCCGTCTTGACCATTAAAGGGTTAAAGTTGATTTGAATGCAGCTACAAAATGGGCGTAGCTAAAACTGGATACATGGATTCTATCGTACTCCATGTAATATTCATAAAAGCTAAAATCTGTAGAATAGATGCACGATTTGAAATCAAATTAAAAATCAAATCATTTTATACTGAAAATCGGAAAATCATGAGAAATTAATGCCGACATGTTCACCAGTTTCAAACTATGCTGACTGAAAGCTGTTGCTAGTTTAGGCAAATCAAAGTAATCTCCTGATATTCAACAGTTACTGGTTTTCATTGACACAATTAACAATGTGTTTGAGTTCAGACCCACGCTACCAAATCCCAGCATGAATTCTTCAGGCATTGGGACATTGATATATTCATACATCAGGATTATTAAACACACTACATATCATGAAAATGTCTAGATAAGCAAATATTGTGCATACATTAGCTTGGGGTATGGCCTATTAATTTACTCAAGCATGAGAAGTAAATTAGGGCTGTATTAATGCTTGCATTTTATCTGCAGAAATGAGGATCGTTCCGTCCTTTTTATTACTTTACATCTTTCAGATCTCAGCTACATGTATAATAACATTTTTCCACAGAAATTCCACTATGTCAATTTAAAGACAATCACATGTGAAAACTGTCGATAATTTGAAAGTAACTTGATCAAATGATGTTGTTGTCTAAGGCAGCAACAGCTTCCAGTTAAAATACTTTCAAAATTGTCATAGTGTTTCTTAGATTATAGTGAGTATATTGCATGGGATCTCTAGGATTGAAACGTTTAATAATATAAATGTTACTTGTATAAACCATTTAACCCTCAAATTTATTTAAAGAAATTTCAAACTTCTCAAAGCACATGTCCATTTGCAGACCAAGAAAATACAATTTGAGAAAATTTATCACTTGAATGACTGCCTCGTTTATCGAGCCAGTCATTCCAGTGATAAAATTTCAAAAATAATCTTCTGCAAATGGGAATTTTCCAAGACCCCTGCAAAAGCCATTTTAGGGTGTCTTGAGTGTTAAAGGGTTACCTATTCTAAGGCAAATTTGACTGACCTCAACCTGTTTTTTAAATATTTAGCTGGCTTGACATTCTTTAACCAGTTGGCTGTGAATGTAGAATGAAAACAAATGTATGCAGGAATGCAATGCTGCGCACACGAACCAATCATTATTGGCAAGGGATGGAGGGCAGGAGTGAGTGTGCCAAGGGCTGGGTTGTCAAGAGTTGGGTGCGGCAAGAGTTGGGTATGGCAAGAGTTGGGTATGGCAAGAGTTGGGTATGGCAAGAGTTGGGTATGGCAAGAGTTGGATATGGCAAAAGTTTGGTGTGGCAAGAGTTAGGTATGGTAAGAGTTGGGTATGGCGAGAGTTGGATATGGCAAGAGATGGGTGTGGCAAGTCGGGTATGACAAGAGTTGGGTGTGACAAGAGTTGGGTATGGCAACAGTTGGGTATGGCAAGAGTTGGGTATGGTAAGAGTTGGGTATGGTAAGAGTTGGGTATGGCGAGAGTTGGATATGGCAAGAGATGTGTGTGGCAAGTCGGGTATGACAAGAGTTGGGTGTGGCAAGAGTTGGGTGTCATGTTTCATCCTCAAAAGTACACTACACGTAACTTACTTGAGAGAGGCTTGCAAACATTTTCATGGAGGCTCGTCTCCAAATCTTTATATCCCATCCTGGAAATAAGATAAAGATAGCTCTATTCATTTAAAGACCTTTGAATATGCATCAACTGTATACTAATTTTCAAAAAATATTTACAATTTTACAATTAATATTTACTAAAGTGCGTTCATTCAATGGTTATGCAAATGTCTCCTGAATTTAAATTTAAATTCACCAGAATGGGTCAGATTGACTATTGACTTTGAATTCAACAGGCCTCCTGGATAACGTGCATGCCACCTTTGGCAAGGATTGACTCCAGATATGAAACAATTCCTTTTATTTTGGTCACCATGACATTGATCTTTGATATCTCTTGATATCTGATATCTATTGCAAACTACACTAGGGTCATTCCACCCAAGTTTTGTTGAAATCGGGCCACTGACTCTGGAGGAGTATCATTTCAAAGGATTTCCAGATCTATAGAAAATCTAAGATGGACATTGAAAAAATTGACCAATAAAAATTCTGAATAGGTCTCGAGCCTACCACCATAGGAACCTTTCAGCCAAATTTGGCTAAAATTTACCAAGTGGTTTTGGAGACGATATGTTTTAAAGGATATTTAGAAAATCTTTGGATAATCCGAGATATTCAAAACACTGAATAGAAGTTCTGGAGCCTACCACCATTGGATCATTCCTTTCAAATTTGGTTGAAAAATGTCAAGCAGTTTATGGTGATACGTTTCAATAAATTTTTCAGAAAAACCAAGATGTCCGCCCAAAAACTTTACCATTAAAATTCGCCAATAGAAGTCTCGAACCATATAACAAGAGGCTCATTCAACCTAAGTGTCATTGAAATCGGGCCATTGATTAATTTAAGTAGCGTTTTAAGGATTCTGGAAAATCTTTGGAAAATATAATATGTCCGTCGAGGAAATCAACCAATCAAAATTCTGAATACAATTTCTGAAGCCTACCACGGTAGGATAGTTCCAACCAGAGGTGCACTTTAAAGCAAAAGTTGACGGACAGATGATGGACAGACCGACGGGCACTATGGCATAAACTCACTTGGCTAATCTGGCCAGGTCAGATAATAAATGATGTATTCAGAACATTCATCTAATTTTATGAGCAGTTCAGTTCTGTCTGAATCAGTATGAAATATCATATAACACCAAAAAACTGTTAATTTCTCGCTCTATTGAAGGTTTACTTTCCTTGTTTGTGTGAAGACTAACCGTAATGCTGTGAACAGAGACTGTATATATTCAGCCTGAAGCTGGTATACCTTCTGATGGAATGATAGTTCATCTCGTACAGCGGATAACTGAAACACACCACACAAATACAGTCACATTGAACACCTTAACACTTAAATTTGCTCAAGAAAATCAAAATTTTCTCACAGAAATATCAATTTTCAGATCAAGAAAATAATAGCATTAAAAATTTACCACTAGAAAGACTGGCTCAGTTATCGAGCCAGTCATTCCAGTGATACATTTTTTTAAATAGTCTTCTCGTGTTCTGCAAATTGACATTTCTCAAGCCTACTGCCAAGTACATATTAATTCAACTACATATTAATTTATCTTACGTTTTGGTAGGCTTGAGTGTTAAAAGGTCAATACACCGATAGTGATCTGTGACAATAATTTTCAATGGAGGAATCCATTTTTAGCTATGACCCGCTCATCTCTAGCTAAGCTCCACCCACACTTCACTCGTTTTGGGATCAATCGATCCTTGAACTCTCCAACCAGCAATTTTCAAAAAACTAAACAGGTAAGCTGTTGAATATATTGAAACTAATAAGACAGCTTTTTCAACAGCATATTTATTAACTAGGAAAGACACACAATTCGTACAACCTGATAGACTATTAAGCATTTAAAACGGACTAGATCACATCATTGATAATGTAATTGATTATGACGCCAGCTTACACATAACGTAGTTGATTATGACATCATATGATTTACTGAGAAACTGGATTCATCAATAATACATGGCATACTAATGTTTGACAATCTATTTTAAATTTTACTGCCACCACCCGGTCTTTTAACAAAAAATTTCAGAAGAATTTGCAGTTTCACATTTCTACATATATACCTACCTGATACTAGTAAATCACTGTTATAACAATATAACATTGATTACAGGATGACTTCTATACAGTATAGGCTATCTTTTCTATCTTCTCACACAGCAGAGAGTTTAGTACCACAGGCATCATTATTCACTAACCCTGCTCCATAGAGGCAAAATGACTGTTCCTATTAAGAGTCATCTGTAGGTCAAAGAGATGACTTTCTTAAGTTATTCTGATTTCTCTTATCTTCATTAACCCTTTAACACTCATATCAGCCCAAAATGCCTTCTGCAGAGGTCTTGGGAAATGTCCATTTGCAGACCAAGAGATGACTATTTTTGAAAACTTACCACTAGGAATGACTGGCTCAATAACCGAGCCAGTCATTCCAGTGGTAACTTTTCAAAAATAAGTCTTCTCTTGGTCTGCAAATGGGCATTTTCTATGAGAAAACTGAAATCTTCTTGAACAAATTCGAGGTTTAGAGGATTAATAGTGACAATAATTTCATTACTGGCTGATTTCACGCATCAACATCATTTAGCAGTTCCCTTTTCCTTTCTTTAAACCCTTTAAGCCTTAAATTTGTTCTAGAAAATAGATTTTCAGATCCATTTGCAGATTTGCTGACCAATAGACAATTTTTTAGTTTACCACTGGGTGTTGAATATTTTGAAATTAAGCAGCAATCGTTTCCAGTTATATTAATTTCAAATTATTCAACAGAATATGCTATACATTGCAAAGAATTAACTTTTTCAGGGATTTGTCGCTGAAAGGGTTTACGTTTCCCTAGCTTTTCTGATCTGTTACTTCCACTGCGAAATGGCAGCTTATGTGAGTGACTATTGCACAAATTATAATTACTATTCAGAATTTGTATGAATTCTGATAGCTAATTCAATGCTATTGTTAGCCAGCTAACACATCATGGTCATACATACCTCCTGCTTCATGAGATAGTGCTGATGGTTTGCAGTCACGCACAGAGCCTCTAGTGCACACTTCACCTCGTGACCGCGCTTACCAGCGAGTGTCGGCATCGATGAGATCACAGTTTGAGGGGTGATATCACCAAACATAGGCCGCTTGATTCCATGCTATCAAAGATGATAAGATACTTACTAGACTTAACCCTTTAACCCTCATAAGAAAGTCTTGAGAAATGTCCATTTGCAGACCAAACAAGGACTATTTTTGAAAATTTACCATTGGAATGACTGGCTCAGTGATGAGCCAGTCATTCCAGTTGTAAATTTTCAAAAATAGTCTTCTCTTGGTCTGCAAATAGACGTTTTCTATGAGAAAAGAAAATTGAAATTTTCTTGAATAAATTTGAAGCTTAAAGGGTTAAAGATTATCTAGGGCAATGGTTATCTAGGGTTAACAATGGGCAATTATCTAGGGCAATATCTAACCCTAACCCATAACAGGTAAATACATATGCTATTCCTTTTACGGACTAATACAGGGTTCCATTTCTAGCTTTGCCTCGCCAATTTCTAGCGTTTTACATGTTTTGTGATCTATTTATCTACTTTCAACCCTGAATTCTCAGAATCCCATATTCAGGGTAATAATACATGTAAGCCATTGAATATTTTGAAACAAATTTGACTGGGTGCTGTTGATGCCTATGGCAGCAACAACTCCCAGTCAAATTAGTTTCGAAACACTCAAAAGAATGTTTATTAAATAGTAAATCCATCAATGACATACCATTCGCACACCTGATGGACAGTTTAATGTTCATGACAGAGCTAGATACGTTATTCATTACGTATTTTGATTGCATCATGAGCCCAATTGTGACATAATTGATTATGGTATCATATATGTGAGTAACAGATCAGATCTCTCCATTGGTGTTCACTTTGAAAGAAGCGTTGCTGTAAGCTGTTGCTGTCTAAGATACTAACACCTGTGAGTAACACTATTGCGCACATCCACAATAAAACACAATATAACCAGCATATGAATTATCTCCCTTGGTGTATATCACCAGCAATGTGATAATTTATTCATTATATTAAGCCTTGTTTCTGAGTCATGGAGACGATGTTTCAGAGAACATGTGAAACATTAACTGCCATCAACGAGCCTCCCGTGCTCAGTCACAATGGCTAATGTTCATGCTTGCTACTGTTAAATGCATATAAACATGTAAATAGCTTCACTAACTCACAGTACAGCTCAGAAATAATTTAACATGTTTCCAAAACAAAATAAATGGTACTCTTGAATATTTTGAACATTTTGCATAAGGTATTTAACCCTTACCACTGTGGTGTCAAAACTAAATCTTCAGACTATATTAAAAGGTGAACTGGTGTTCATTTTTCAACAAATTTGGTGGGAGATGGTGCTGTCATAGACAGCAACATCCTCCACCAAAATTGTTGAATAATGTATGCCAATTTCTGTGATATTGACCCAGTAAAAGATGGAATATCGACATCAGAGTGGTAGGGTTAATGTCTTCCAATCCAATTATTTCAAAATATTCAACAGAACATTTTTACTATAACATGTTTCTGTTTTTGTTTTGGAAATATCACGTTATTTATGGGCTGAACTGTAAGTGTGATGGCAATTACACCCTCCCACTTATGTCAATGTTCTCAAGTCTGATTCCATTCCAATCTTTCACGTCAATATTGTCAAGTCTGATTCCATTCCTATCTTCTTTCATGTCAATATTGTCAAGTATGATTCCATTCCTATCTTCTTTCATGTCAATATTGTCAAGTCTGATTCCATTCCTATCTTCTTTCATGTCAATATTGTCAAGTATGATTCCATTCCGATCTTCTTTCATGTCAATATTTTCAAGTATGATTCCATTCCGATCTTCTTTCATGTCAATATTGTCAAGTCTGATTCCATTCCTATCTTCTTTCATGTCAATATTGTCAAGTATGATTCCATTCCGATCTTCTTTCATGTCAATATTTTCAAGTATGATTCCATTCCGATCTTCTTTCATGTCAATATTGTCAAGTCTGATTCCATTCCTATCTTCTTTCATGTCAATATTGTCAAGTATGATTCCATTCCGATCTTCTTTCATGTCAATATTTTCAAGTATGATTCCATTCCAATCTTTCATGTCAATATTGTCAAGTATGATTCCATTCCGATCTTCTTTCACGTCAATATTGTCAAGTATGATTCCATTCCAATCTTCTTTCATGTCAATATTGTCAAGTATGATTCCATTCCAATCTTCTTTCATGTCAATATTGTCAAGTCTGATTCCATTCCAATCTTCTTTCATGTCAATATTGTCAAGTATGATTCCATTCCGATCTTCTTTCATGTCAATATTGTCAAGTATGATTCCATTCCGATCTTTCACGTCAATATTGTCAAGTCTGATTCCATTCCTATCTTTCACGTCAATATTGTCAAGTCTGATTCCATTCTTATCTTCTTTCATGTCAATATTGTCAAGTATGATTCCATTCCGATCTTCTTTCATGTCAATATTGTCAAGTATGATTCCATTCTGATCTTCTTTCACGTCAACATTGTCAAGTATGATTCCATTCCGATCTTCTTTCATGTCAATATTGTCAAGTATGATTCCATTTCGATCTTCTTTCACGTCAATATTGTCAAGTATGATTCCATTCCGATCTTCTTTCATGTCAATATTGTCAAGTATGATTCCATTCCGATCTTCTTTCATGTCAATATTGTCAAGTATGATTCCATTCCGATCTTCTTTCACGTCAATATTGTCAAGTATGATTCCATTCCTATCTTCTTTCACGTCAATATTGTCAAGTACGATTCCATTCCTATCTTCTTTCACGTCAATATTGTCAAGTATGATTCCATTCCAATCTTCTTTCACGTCAATATTGTCAAGTATGATTCCATTCCGATCTTCTTTCATGTCAATATTGTCAAGTATGATTCCATTCCTATCTTCTTTCACGTCAATATTGTCAAGTATGATTCCATTCCGATCTTCTTTCACGTCAATATTGTCAAGTATGATTCCATTCCTATCTTCTTTCACGTCAATATTGTCAAGTATGATTCCATTCCGATCTTCTTTCATGTCAATATTGTCAAGTATGATTCCATTCCGATCTTCTTTCATGTCAATATTGTCAAGTATGATTCCATTCCGATCTTCTTTCACGTCAATATTGTCAAGTCTGATTCCATTCCTATCTTCTTTCACATCAATATTGTCAAGTATGATTCCATTCCTATCTTCTTTCACGTCAATATTGTCAAGTATGATTCCATTCCGATCTTCTTTCACGTCAATATTGTCAAGTATGATTCCATTCCGATCTTCTTTCATGTCAATGTTGTCAAGTATGATTCCATTCCGATTTTCTTTCACGTCAATATAGTCAAGTATGATTCCATTCTGATCTTTCACATCAATATTGTCAAGTATGATTCCATTCCGATCTTCTTTCACGTCAATATTGTCAAGTATGATACCATTCCGATCCGCTTTCATATAGCCATTGCTTTAAGTGTCAGCATACAAAAATACCCATTTTCAGAGCGCATCAAAATAAGACTCTTTTACTAGGGAAAGAGTCAACCGAGATCAGGCTTAAGTACTCTGCAATGGTAATTCAAAGGTGGATTAATGGCTTCCAATCAAATAAAGTTCAGAATATTCAATGGAACATTTCTTAAATCATGTTCAAAATTGTACTAACTAGCATGTTTCTATTTTTCTTGAGGAAACATGTTAACTTATTTAGAAGCTGTACAGTAGTAAACCTCCAGCATTGGTTTCGGCAGAATCCGTTATTTGCAAGGAACTTAACTTACCCTAGTAGCGGCTGGATACAGCAGAGATAGTGACAGCAAATCCTGAGTACAGTCACTCAATTCTACACATGCCTTTGCCGTCTGCATGGTTAGTCTCTCACCTCCCGCTGTACTTAACACGGCAGATTTCCTGCATGAGACGGAAGACGGATTGTCACTAGCACGTACCGTTAATGCTTCATGCAAGCTGATCAGTGTTTTATACAACCTACATAACTTTGATTCTAGCGCAGACTGAAATATATTATCATAAATAACTAAAATAGTATTTCTACAGCAAATGATGAGTTATTTATTACAAAATTGTATATGTATTATTTTACTACACCCAGTCAAATCAGTTTCAAAATATTCAACAGCATGTTTATTAAATAGCAAAGAATTACAAACACCTACAATACATACAACGTGTCGGACTGTGAGATTTGATGATGTCTATATGGAACCCTTTGTGACGTAATGATTGTGACATGATCATACAAGAGCTGAGTTATGATGTCATACGAGGTCAGATGATGGATGGACACTCTGGAAAGGTGAATTTCATAGGTAATGATATGGTGTGGCATAGTATCACATAGGGCTGGGCATTTTATTGAGATTGTGCAAGTCCATAATGATTTAATTGTCCACTGAAAAACTAACAATATTGGTGCACACCAAAATACATCCAAACCATGAAAGAACATGAAAAAGTTTCAGACTTATTTTCACTATGATGCAGACTGAATACAATGATGGTATAGAGCAAATCTCTAAAATTTCAATGATATCCGGTAAGCCCTAGATGAATTAAATATCCATTGAAAAACGTTAACATTCATCTAGTCCTTGCATGCTTCAAAATAAACAACAAAGTTAAAAAAACAAACGTATGGAAAAATTTTTAAAACTACTTTTATGATGATGGAGACTGGATGCAATGATGGCATAGAATGAATCTGTAAAGTCTTAGTAGGATCAGATAAGCCCTAGATGAATGTATGTGGATAAATAACACAGGATCTTTAGTTTGATATACCAATTATTAAACTGTATAAAACTACTAATATCTTTGGCTCAATGAGGCAGGCTCAGCTCCCTAAACTAACCTTATTTAGGCTCATAAACATTGGCTCCAATTAGCACGGTTGTTACTAAATGTAAATGCTGAAGGAGCCTCAGGTCTATGAGGCAGATGGATGTTGGCTTATTCATTACTGGTGTGTAGCAAGTTACAAATTCAGTTGTAGCGTATGCTGTAGACTAAGTATTGGATCTTAGTAGAAGGCTATATTACAATTGTAGCTATGCTGTAAATTGTAATAATTCCATATTGTTACATGTCGGATCCTGAGTAATAATAATGAATCCATTGGGAAATTTAAGCTAAATGGAAATAGGCTTTAATATATCCATAACTCAGATAGCCGAAATATACTTAGGATAGCTGAGTGCCCCAATGAGATGCCCACTGAAAAATGTTAACATTTACCTAATTCTTGGTGCATACACGCACCATTTAGATTGCATAATGCTGGGGCATCTTCTCCTTAGAGTATGGCTCGACAATTATAGTCTTCTTTCAGTCTGCAAATGGATATTTTCCATGAGAAAATTGAACTGTTTTACGAAAACTTGCCATTAAATGGTTAAATTCATGCAGGCTTATTTTTCCATTCTTTATTCTGATATATATTGTATCCGACATTGTCAGACAGAACATTATCACTTACCACTTGTTTAAGATTCAACAGCTCCAGGTTTCCACAACACACATCAAATAATGTCACATTCTTCGATGTCTGTGGTTTGAGAAAATCACTGAAGAATACAAATGGTTTTGCCAGATTTTCTGTGGGAGCCTTTTGAATTAAAATATAAACAAAACAAGCATTCTGTATGTATTGCTTTGCAATACATGTCCCCTTACCTGGTGATATAAATCTTTAGAGCTTGACAGCCAAAAAATTGTCAGAAGCACCTGTAACTCGAACTAGATCTGTAACTTCTCATAACATAGCAATAAACCAGGTTTCAGTTACATGTATATATGGTGAAGAAGGACAAAATCTTGAAAGCTGATATGTTTGTATTTCATAAGTTGAAAGGGGATATAACTCCATCAAAAAATGACGCAAACATCTGAAACTCAAACTTGGTCTGTAATTTCTCAAAATAAAGTAATGTACCAATTCTCAGTTGAATATCTTGAAAGACTGTGAGAAAAAGGGCGGAAAACTAATATCTTTTGTATTTCACGTCGAAATGGGGCATAACTCCATGAAAAACTGACGAAAACGTCTGAAACTCGAACATGCTCTGTGACTCCTTATACTAAAGCGATGTACTGATTTTCCCTTAAATATCTTGAAGGAGTGCGAAAAAGTGTGGAAAGCTGATATTTTTCATATTTCCTAAGTCGAAAGGGGGTATAACTCCATGAAAAATGCACAAAAATGTCTGAAACTCTAACTTGCTCTGTAACTCCTTAAATTAACTATTTTTTGTATTTCATAAGTCGAAAGGGGGAATAACTCCATGAAAAATTGAGGAAAATGTCTGAAACTCGAACTTGCTCTGTAGCCCCTTATACTAAAGCGATGTACCGATTTTTCCTTAAATATCTTGAAGGAGTGCGAAAAAAGTGCGGAAAGCTGATATTTTTCGTACTTCTTAAGTCAAAAGGGGACATAGCTCCATCAGAAATTTACGCATATGCCTGAAACTCCAACTTGGTCTGTAACTTCTCAAAAAAAGCAAGGGAGTAGTTCTCAGTATAATATCTTCGAAAACTGCGGAAAAAAGTGCAGAAAATTAACTATTTTTTGTATTTCATAAGTCGAAAGGGGAATAACTTCATGAAAAATTGGCGAAAATGTCTGAAACTCGAACTTGCTCTGTAACCCCTTATACTAAACCGATGTACTGATTTTTCCTTAAATATCTTGAAGGAGTGCGAAAAAAGTGCAGAAAGCTGATATTTTTCGAATTTCTTAAGTCGAAAGGGGGGGGGGGGGGCATAACCCCATCAAAAATTGACGAATACACCTGAAACTCGAACTTGGTCTGTAACTTCTCATAACAAAGCAATATACCAATTCTCAATTGAATACCTTGAAGGACTGTGAAAAAAGTGCGGAAAAACCAACTGCGACAGACGGACAGACAGACGGACGGTTGGACAGACGGACGGACAGACAGAGTGCAAACCTATAGTCCCTCCCCCACCCCGAGGTTTTACCGGTAGGAGACTAATAAAAAGAATGTTAACAAGTACATATAATGGAAAACACTGAGTGAAATCAAAACAAAGCAGAACAGATTTGGAAGCATGTATCTCAAGCAGCTTTTTGACGCACACCAGAAAGGTACATTAGGTGTACATACAGTGCTAAAAATTGCTTTATGAGGGTTTTCAGTGTCCAATAACAGAAACAGAAATGTGGTTACAATGGAACCATGAAGTGTGTCTGGTCATTACTCACACCGCCGAAAGCCAGTGTGAGTATTGCGGTTGGTGCCATCTGTCTGTCTACCTTCCTGTCTGCCTGCCAGCATATCTGTATGTCTGTCTGTCTGAGTGATATCTCTGGAGTCTAAGAAGTTAGAATAACCAAAGTTGGCTTATGGATTCATATTGTAGATGACTAGGCAAAATGAGTTTGAGGTAAAATGGTCAAATATCTAGGTCACAGGATCACTAAGTGCAACCGGAGATGCACATTTTTAATCATAAATCAGTAGCGCAAGTAGCTAGAATTAGCAAATTCTATAAGGTTCAGGACAAAGTATCAAATATCTAGGTCACGGGGTCACAAACTGCATACTGGAGTATACATCTTTGGCCATAACTCTGGAATGCAAGAAGATAGAACCACCACATTTAGCACACACCTTCATAGTATGACAGTTTAAGATTGCTGTGAGTGCGAGGTCAACAGGTCAACTATGAAACAAGGGTGATATGATATAGTTGGAACAGAGGTGGTTTTGCAAATGTTAAAATATTTGACAGGCCAACAGTCAGAAAAACCGGTGCCTCTTGCTTTTAGTTTTAACACTAAAATGACTGGCTCGATAACCGAGCCCAAGCCAGTCATTTCATTAGTAAATTTTCTAAAATAGTCGTCTCTTACGCAAATCGGTGTTCACTAAGCAAATATTTTAATTATCTAGCAAACCTTTAATATTAAAGGATAAACCAGATTTCTGGCACTTCAAAATAAGAGAATAATCAAACAAATTATCAGATATTATAATAACGATTATACCTGTAGGTTTTTGTGCATTCTGGCTTTGCATGATGCAAGTGATTCCACAACACGTGTCAACTCTGCACGCGGAACAGGGACATCCGGCCCGTGTGTTTCTTTGCTCACATATACCCTAATGACAATGATATATATCGCTGGCATTAGTTATTATGTAGTCATACAATCAGTGAGTGTTTAACTTGCAGTGCTAAATTATCAGAATTATTCATCCACTTTTACGTTTGTGTTGCAGGCATTAATTGGTGGTTAAATGGAAAACAGTATTCTGTAATCTGGTATAATATTAATTTCAACAGTTCAAATTTCAATACATCTTTTAATATAAATGTCCAAAATCGGAATGTTGATAGCGGCCGGTGTGGTAACAAGTGATAAATTATAACACTGCATCATAAACTAAATAGATGATATAACAAGTTCTGAAGCATACCACTCTAGGGTCCTTCCAGCCGAATTTGCTTGAAATCGGCCAAGTGGTTAATGAGGAGTAGGGTTTAACTGATTTCCAGAAATCTTCAGATGGCCGCCGGAAATCTTGACCAATTAAAATTCTCGTTAGAAATGTTGACGCGCACCAGTATAGAATTAGTCCACACAAGTTTCGGTGAAGTCGGGCCATTTATAATGGAGGAGCAGCATTTTAATGATTTCCTGAACATTTTCTGGAAAACCCAAGATGGTCGCCAGAGAAATTGACGTATCAAAATTCTGAATAGAACTTCTGGAGCCTACCACCATAGAATCCTTCCAGGCCAATTTGGTTGAAATCGGTCAAAGCATAAAAGAGGAGATGCAATTTGACGGAGGGGCGGACGATGGACGGACGGACGACCGCCATGGCATAATCTCACTTGGCTCTTCGGGCCACGTGAGCTAATAGAAACTACCAACATCAATCCAGTAAACAATTGAAATGTATTTACTAGAGGACTTTGGTACAGTCCAGTTAAATCAGTTTTAAGGTGTTTGACAGGATATTCCTTACATCATAAATCACTTGTGTCTAACCTATAGGGATGAACCGACAATTCACCTTTCCAGAGTACCCACCCATCATATGACTTCATAATGAACTGCGTGGTGTGTACGATGACATCATAATGAATTGCCCTGTAGGTGGGGCTTAGAATACACCTTCCGTATCCTCTGCGTGTTGTAAGAGGCGACTAAAGGAGGTAAGGGTGAGGTAACCCTGACAGAAACCGCGAGTGCTGAAGACGGAGGGTCCAGGCCGCACGGTGCACTCTAATAAACCATGGATCCACGCACTTAACGCTTATGATCATGTCGATAGTCACTTACAGGACTGGCGGTATGATCAGCGAACGAAAAGAAGAAGATCATAATGAATGACATCATGAATGACGTCGATAAGTACGTCACGAACGCATATTTGATGACGGTCTATGGGCTGTTGTACAAATTGTTTGCTTTTACTATTTAATAAATATTCTGTTGAATATTTTGAAACTAATTTGACTGGGCGCTGTTGCTGCCTATGGCAGCAACAGCACCCAGTCTAATTAGTTACAAAATATTCAACAGCTTCCCTGTGTAGTTTTCAGGAAATTGATAGCTAGGGCATTCGGGGATCGATCAATCCAAACACGGCGAGGTGTGGGGTGGAGCTTAGCTAGTGATGGGCGGGGCATAGCTAAAAATGGAAAGGTCCATTAAACTACAAGTCATTAGAAACTGACACAAGACTTACCTACATATATCCAGTACTGAATTTAAATGGTTCTCAACTTCCCACAGGCCAGCTGATCTCTCACTAATATTGTCTGACAACAGCAATACCTGGATAAAGACAACAGTAAAGGATCATGAAAGCTAAACTAGAAGTATACATTGCACAGGACTGTTTCTTGATGCATCAACAAGTTTATAATACATTAGTTCAATGCTAGGAAAAGTGAAATCTGACTAACACATCGCAGGATATGGCTAAATCCCTGGCTAATGATTAAAATCATATTATTACCATTACCCACTAAATGGTAGAGGGGATTGCATTTGGGTTTGTCGTCTGTCTGTCTGTCTGTCTGTCTGCATTTGTGTGTCTTTGTTGTATCAAAAAACTACTTAATATCAAATTTGACTAAAATTGTAACACAACAAAGGACCTTAAAGTGAAAGAAATTTCAGAATTCGGCTGTGAGCCGGATAAAAAAACCTGGATCAAGATTGGATCAAATTCTAGATCTATGGATATCTCAGAAACTGTTGGTTTGATTTGGCTCAAATTTTACCGCAACTAAGAGCGTGACCATATGCTATGAATCCACAACAGATGAAGAGAGAACAGTATTGCAGTTGCTTTAATATTAGACTCCGATATAACACTTTTAATAACAGCTTATACATGTAATATGATCTCTGAACACATATGATTTTTGATTGAATAAGGGTGGGCTAGAAAAGGTTTAACCGTAACAGGAGCCCGAACAAGTATTAAAGTATTGTATGAACAACTACCGACATAAAATCATTATACGGTATACGCGCACTCATCAAACCCCTCATAGCCATCGACCTAGGTGCATATGTGCATTGGGGTAGGCAGAACCGATCTGGGAGTAGAGCCTTTGCCATGGGGTAAGCCACAGGAAAGACACAACCGGTCACATCTTTCAATACAGTTGATTTGGTAGAATTCCGTCCGGAATGACATGAATGTGGGAAAGGCATATTGGACTATAAAGATAATTTATCAGTGCACCATGTAATGACCAGTCACAACTAACCTGTCGCTCAAGTTGAATGACTTGTGACTTGAGGAGGTGAATGCGCCGTTCATCAAACTGTTCATGTGATGATTCCTGTGTCAGCTGCTGATACAATGACCTAAAAACACAATGGACCTTTCCACTTTATCCATACATAGTATGATGTCATAATTAAATACATAACATGTAGAATGACCTCATAATGAATGACATCATTATGACGTAGATAAGTACGTCACGAACGCATATTTGAAGACGGACTATGCATTGTTGTATGAATTGTATGTATTTACCATTTAATAAATATTCTGTTGAATATTTTGAAACTAATTTGACTGGGTGCTGTTGCTGCAACAGCACCCAGTTAAATTAGTTACAAAAAATCCAACATCTTACCTGTATAGTTTTTAGGGAATTGATAGTTATGGCATTCTGGAATCGATCAATCTCAACATGGAGTTAGGGCATTTGGGGATCGATCAATCTCAACATGGCGAAGTGCGGGTGGAGCTTAGCTAGTGATGGGCGGGGCATAGCTAAAACTGGAAAGGTCGATTAGAATGACATGTCAAGCATAGATGACTAATCAGTCAAATAAGGTACAATTAACCCTCCATCCACTCAAACAAACTCAGTGCCACCCACCCAAATCAGTCGCAACAATAATTGTGTTTTAATTACCTTTACATTTGTTTATCAATTTCTAATGGTGAAGTTTGGTCAACAAAATATTGATTTGTGCCTGTCAGGCCAAGATTTATTTTTGAAAATTTATGTCTCAAATTAAAAGCCAGTAAGTCCAGTATAAAATATATAAAATTGTCAAAAAATACTCTTTTCCTGTCCTGTCAATGGACATTTTTCAAAATTTATAAACAAATAACCATGATCTGATATCAAAACGTGGTTCCTGTATCGTGTGACCGCGTCAGTAAATCCATCGCTTCCGGAACACCAATGTGTACAATTCAGGAAACAAGTCTGGATTTACTGACCGTATCAGTCTCGAAAACGCACCCGTGACAAGCTTGTTGCCACAGTAAGGAAACGGGTGCTAATAGCCGGTGTAATGTCGCACCAGTCTGCTACCGAGGTTAACTCACCGTGTTTCATCCAGTTCTTTCTTCAAAGCAGTAATTTCCTTCAGATGCGCATCCATTCTGTCAATATAAATCATACGTGTACGAAAAATTAATACAGTTAATAGAGTATTCCAATGTACACAGATGATAAGCTATATATAACAACACAACAAGTTGGTCCATTGAGTCTTAAGAAGTCGTTCAAAGTAAAGGTTTATGAAAGACGACGAACGACCAATTCAATTCAGTTCAATTAGAGTTTCAACAGCATTGTATTGAATTGCAATAAATAAATTGTACCGTCACAATAATAAGTTCCACGCACTCCGGGCCACTGAAAGTTAGAGATGACACCCTAGTCAAACCACTCTATTACCGGTATTTGTTGCATTTCACTATTTACATTTTTATATAGTGTTTTCATGTTTTTGTGACTGCAGAAAGCATTTGTCACTTGCAAATAATATTAGTGATACATATCTACCGACATTAGGATCGTAATTCATGAAAATATACAGTAGACTGTAGACACAGCAAGGCCCAAGAATCTAACCTTGAGGGACACTCCAGATTACATCTTTATCTCCTGAAAGGGCTCCATTGATTTGTACACATTGTACTCTATTTGACAAATAGCTTTATATCCAGTTCAATGGGATGCCCCTGACTCTATAATAGGAGAATTTAGTTAATAATATGGTATTGTCGGTGGTGTCAAAAGCCTACTAGGAAAGGTCCAGAAATACACCTAGAATATGTTCATTATTCTCCAGGGAATTATTTCAATTATGTCCACAATGGAGGTATGGTAGAATGTTTTCTCGGAAGCCATACTGAGATGGGTATATAATGGACCCTTCCGGTTTTGTCTATGCCCCGCCCATCTCTAGCTAAGCTCCACCCACACCTCGCTCGCATTGGGATCGATCGATCTCCGAACACCCTGACTATCAATTTAAAAAAACTACACAGGTAAGCTGTTGAATATTTTGAAACTAATTTGACTGGGTGCTGTTGCTGCCGGACCGCCCAGTCAAATTAGTTTCAAAATATTCAACAGCATGTTTATTATATAGCAAAGAATTACAAAGACAGAATTCATACGTGACGGACTGTTTGAGATTTGATGACAGTCTATATGGAACCCTTTGTGATGTAATGATTGTGACATCATCATACACGCGCTGAGCTGATGATGACATCATGCGCTAGGTCAGATGATGGATGGATACTCTGCAAAAGTGAATCGAGTGTTTATTTAGGAATTTAACAAGGCATTGGAAGCAATAGAAATCCCCTCGATTCCTGCTTTTGTTAAAATTAGATTTAAAGAATCTGGGAAATTCACTTGTCTGCTCTGTATACATGGTATAGCTGATATATGTGCTTACATTATGTACAGTGATTGTTGAAACGGCATGGCGTCAAACTAAGAAAGTTTGTATTTTTCATGGGTGATAACACTCAGCCTGGCAAATTTTGACATAATCTCTAATGTTCAGTGAACCATGAAAAGTAGATCATGCTGACCTACTTTTGGTGCATAGCACATGCTTAGGCCATGATGCATCCATATACCAAGTTTGGTTACAATATACAAAAACCCCATGAAACTACAACCCGGACAATAATAATCTACTTTTGATACATGACACACCTTTAGGCTATGATGCATCCATACACTAAGTTTGGTCATTGCACACAAAAACTCTTGAAGCTACAGCCTGGACAAGAATAACCTATGATGTTCAGTGAACCATGAAAAATAGGTCGCATGACGCATTTATATACCAAGTTTCACTATATGTGATAAGGCTCTTGAAAATATGGTTCGGACAAAAAATTATTTCTTTGTATATCTTGGTATGGTCTGCAAAGATTTACATCTGGTAAATCATTTATGTAAAGAATGAACAATATCCGACCAACATGTAATACACTACCCCGTGGGATGCCACTTGTCACATGCTTATTATCTGACGAAAATCCATTGACGACCACTTTTTGTTGTCTGTTTGACAGGAAGTTTTCAATCCATGTGTTTAGCCCGTTGACTGATGCCATAACTTCTTAGTTTTCCTAGCAAATGCTGATGTGGAATAGTGTCAAAGGCTTTCATGAAATCCATGTACACTGCATCTATCTTTCCGCCTTTATCCATGATACAAGACCAGTCCTCCATGACTTTCAGTAACTGTAAGGTAGCTGATCTTCCAGTTGATCTTCCAGGCAGGAATCCAAATTGGGATTTATTAAACAGATTATTGGTGCTTTAGGGGCAGTGGTTTTCTGCAATAATGGCAAATAAATGGAATTCACGGAATTGGTAATTTGAAATGGAAAAAGTATTTTGAAAAGGAAATCAATGGAAAATGAAGTATTTTCAGCAAAATCTTTGTAACTTGAAATGGAAACATGATATTCAAATGGAAATTAACGGATAAAAGCATTTTGCTCAAGAAACTGAGCCATTAACACACACACACATAACTGAACTCATAATCCTAGTTTTCAAAAACTTTATTTTGACAAATTATCATTTGGCAAATTTACATAAGAGGCAGCATCTGCTCTTATGTTTTGGGTTACATTAGCAACCTGCAGCTTCAAAGCATCCACTGTCACAATTAAGGCTGTCTGATAGCCTTTGCCTCCTGAAGCAATGCCTGGGCATTAATCCTGAAAGAGATTGTTAGAGACCCCCTATCATGACAGTGGGTGCTTCCGAGCAGCAGTATCTTTGTCTGTGAACAGTAATTCAGTTATATAATACCATTGTTATATATTGATATCTAATGTATCTTAATTACACTTTTGGAGGATAACCGATGTTTTGGGTTACATTAGCAACCTGCAGCTTCAAAGCATCCACTGTCACGATTAAGGTTGTCTGATAGCCTTTGCCTCCTGAAGCAATGCCTGGGCATTAATCCTGAAGGAGATTGTTAGAGACCCCCTATCATGACAGTGGATGCTTCCGAGCAGCAGTATCTTTGTCTGTGAACAGTAATTCAGTTATATAATACCATTGTTATATATTGATATCTAATGTATCTTATTTACACTTTTGGAGGATAACCGCTCAACACGTCTAGTGCTGAATGCATTGGTGTAGACAAGATAAGCTTGCCGTGCTTGATCGTATCCCCTCAGCTAGAGACGACGATTGGGATAACACTCGTTATCCAGCTAGTGCGTGATATAATATGCTTGTCGCCTCAACACGTCTAGTGCTGAATGCATTGGTGTAGACAAGATAAGCTGGTCGCGCTTGGTTGTGTCCCCTTAGCTACCAAGAATGATTGAGCTAACACCAGATATCCTGATCGCGCATGACTGGAAATGCTTATTGGCTCAACACGGCTAGTGCTGAATGCATAGGCGTAGGCAACATTGTGTCTGACGTCCATACTTATTGTCTGTCACAATACTTGCTTTTCACATTCTATTTCAGGATGGAGGCGGGGCGGTGGTGGCCAAGTTACAAATATTTTTTGAACAATTTAGAGCATTGAGAAACTTTGACTGCTGCATATGAAACTTAGACAAAGAATGAAACTTGTGCCTGCTATGCCAGAGCTAATTGCATTGCATTACCTCAGCCTCTGGAATTTTATAATAGCGCATTGATTGGATGTTAACTGGTCATGTGCTTCTTGCATAGTAGTGGTCTGATCGAGCAGACATTCAACTTCCTAATAAGGCAATATTGTGTAGAGCATTATGCATAAGCATCATTCAATTGGAATGTTGCTTTAAAACTGAACCTGGTACCCTGCATCATTCTGTGATGGTTAGTGCATGAACCCCTTGTTTTACAAGGGTGGTAACTCTAAATGCTTTACTGGCTGGCAGGATGAGTTATCTGTGTGCCTGCTAACTATGTTTAATAGATCTGTAACTAGTAAACAACAATTAACACACACACACACATAACTGAACTCATAATGCTAGTTTTCAGACTTTATTTTGACAAATTATCATTTGTCAAATTTACATAAGAGGCAGCATCTGCTCTTATGCTTTGGGTTACATTAGCAACCTGCAGCTTCAAAGCATCCACTGTCACGATTAAGGTTGTCTGATAGCCTTTGCCTCCTGAAGCAATGCTGGGCATTAATCCTGAAGGAGATTGTTAGAAACCCCCCCTATCATGACAATGGATGCTTCCGAGCAGCAGTATCTTTGTCTGTGAACAGTAATTCAGTTATATAATACCATTGTTATATATTGATATCTAATGTATCTTATTTACACTTTTGGAGGATAACCGCCCAAGATGAGGGACATTGAGAAATTGTATGTCCAAACTGCCAATTTGCGCAGGGCAACACAAATAACTTGCAATGGGATCATGTACCATTAACACCGACCATGCCAATGGGTCATGACACCCGTACAATTTATCAGTGTCGCGAGTATCCCCCAAACGTTCACAATCATCTATAACACATTGCAGGGGGCTGTACCCCGCAGGAATCCTGCCCTATCCACACTCCTGTATTCCCGAATATGCTCTGATGATAGCCAAACACTGACGACGTGGATGCAATCATAATTCCCTAGCACATTGTAGGGGGCTTTACCACCACGAAATTGCCCTATCCATACCCTATAACATCGAATATGCCTGATAACGGGTTCACGCTCCGGTATGCCGGTTCCTGTTGTAGAATATAGGAAAAAAGACGTGTTTATATCACTGCATGTGTGATGATGGCCATTCTCCCTGGTACTAGCCTAGTAATGACCCTAATATACATAAGTGTTCATGATTAGCTCTTCACTGTCCTTACATAGCCACTCAATTTCGAATATTCACACACTGAGTTCTGTACAACTGTCCCACACTAGAACTGCTTACCTGCTATGTGGCTCACCACGTATTTGTTCTACATTGGCTTAGGTGTGTACAGGCTGCCCACTACAAACCCAAGCCAATGTCATCATGTGCAACGAATTGTATCATGTGCTATAGCTACATCCACATCTGAGTGTATATGAAAACAACTCTAGTGTGCTGCAGTTATCAACCGATGAAAGAATACATCGGTACATGTACCACATGTACCATACATTTTGTAACATGTAATGACTATGCTATATACAAGTATATACTGTATGTATCATATATGTTCTGAATACTGTCAATAGGTCAAAATTATAATTCCTACAGCAATACATGTAACTGCTGCGTCAATAAATTTGCTTCGCAATCGCAGACATCTTCATTAAGGCATGAATAGTATCATTTGATGCAACCATATTCTTGCTGATTGCTATGTGATATTGAACCTCCGGCTCCGTACTAGAGTGCATGGATGAGGGATGGGAGGGAGTTGTCATGTCATAAAATTTATCATAACGTACACCCTGCGTTACCATACGAGTGAATTCAACCAAATTCGGTGTGCGATGTAACCCTATAACTGTGAGATACAGCAGTACATTAGCTTTATCGATCCCGTCAGAACGGGTGCAGAAGTAGTTGGAGATTTGCAATGCCATCATCGACCAGTCTACCCTTGACCATGATCAGTCAGATTACTTCGAAGCTATACACATTATGCATAAGCATCATTCAATTGGAATGTTGCTTTAAAACTGAACCTGGTACCCTGCATCATTCTGTGATGGTTAGTGCATGAACCCCATGTTTTACAAGGGAGGTAACTCTGAATGCTTTACTGGCTGGCAAGATGAGTTATCTGTGTGTCTGCTAACTATGTTTAATAGATGTAACTAGTAAACAACAATTAACACACACACACATAACTGAACTCATAATGCTAGTTTTCAGACTTTATTTTGACAAATTATCATTTGGCAAATTTACATAAGAGGCAGCATCAGCTCTTATGTTTTGCTTCCTGAGCATTTCTAATAGATGTGAGAGATGTATCGATGTATCTAGTATAACAGTCTGATTCCCAATGACCCCTTAACTTAATCATGTGGTCTGCCACCATCCCTCGCGCCGCAGAAGTCGCTGCCCCTTTTCTAAAACTGCGCCCACAATACTGCAAGCCGTTCAAATTGCTACGCTCCATAATGGACCTAAGTGCCCCAATAAAAAAGGTTCTTGTCAAATTTAGACCGTTGTTAGTGATGAACAGTGGATCGACCCCTCTTGCACCCATTCTCAACCGTGGTAAGTAGAATCTCCTCACATTACACACTGGACAAATTAAGCTCCCATTCATGCAGAATAAGTTAATATCCACCCCTCTATGGAAAGGGTCTGTTTTCGAAGCCTGCAAAGTGAGCACGCCATATGATAGATCAGCCGCCCACTTTATATCACTCAAAGATATGACAGACTCATTGTGTGTGTTCTGGCATTGGACTGTGAACTCCCCACATCGCAGAAATGCAAAGAAAGCCATGGTACATGCAGCTGCCATCATATGGTCAGTATAATCACCAAACATACCTGTCCGAAGTGTTTCACAAATTTTCGTGTAATCGGCAATCGGAGTATTGATGTCCTGGCTTGTGGCCTTTGGACCGCTCTCAATAGCAGCATGACCTGTGGCAAAGGTCGATTCGACATATCGACACAAGGATTTGGATAACCCGCCACTATATAGTGGAAGCGTATGCCTGCCAAATATAACTTGATGGTACTGTGCCTGAATTTTAACACTTCTGCACAATGAGCTATAAAGTACAGCACCATGTCTTCTGAAATTATTGGCAGACTTCTAACATTGGTCATACAGTTATTCCAACCCATCATGGCCACGAAACGACAGTAGCATGACAGACCTGATTTATAGCTGCGTTTCGTATGATTACTAATGGATGATGCCCACAGCCTGTCCAGGGCAGATTCTAGCCCCATAGAATCTCTGTTGGTTCTGGTACCTGGACCGGTGATGCCTTCGCCAACGGAGCAAATTCTCGGAAGCGTTGTTCCTGAAACCTAGAAATAGAGTCTGCAATATTATTCATCCTTCCAGGAATATGCTTGGCGGTAACACAGAAATTATGCAATGCTGCACACCAGGTAAGACGACACATTAACCTGTTAATGTGGTGTTTTTGAGCGCCCTCTACGAATAATTTCAACCGTACCTAAATCATTGCAGTGGAATAAGATACACTTCTGAGACCAGTCTTTCCCCCACAACACAGCTGCCACTATGATAGGGTACAGCTCCAAAAAGGCCATGGAACATTCCTCTGTTCGGATATCTACAATTTTGACAGGCCATCTGCTCTGAAACCAAGTACTTTGATAATACCCTGCAAACCCAATACCTGACGCATCTGTATATAACTCCAAATCCGGAGCGCATGTAATGAATTTGTCCAGGAAAAAAGTAGAACCATTCCAAACTTAGAGAAATAATGCCCACATCCCTAGCTCCTCTCTACAGTTGCTATTCAACGTGACATGGTGGTGTAATTCTCTCACCGATGTAGCTAATGTTATCAAGGAAATACAAATGATCGACCCGGGACTATCGCTCTTGCTGCAAAGTTAAAATGGCCTAATAAGCTCAATAGCTCTCGCTTGGAGCATTTTCCCCTATGCAGGAATTCATTCATTTTCATGATTATTCTTTGTATTTTAACCAATGGGAGTCTTGCCTTCATTTTTATTGAATCCAATATAATACCAAGGAATTCAATCGATTGGATGGGGCCTATGGTCTTATGTGCTGCAATTGGAATATTCAGTTTGCCAAAAATTAAAGTTAGTGAGGCCATAGTACATTCTGGTACTGAATCATAGCCTTCTATCGTTAAAAAATCATCTAACAGATGCAAAATGGTCTCGATCACATAGTTGTTTTTTTAAATCCAGCATACGGCGACTGATAGCTGATCGAAAATCTTAGGTGATGAATGGCTACCAAAAGGCAGTTTGGTATAAAAATAGTACATGCCTTGACATTTGATACAATACAAATGCCACAATTCAGATCTTATTGGAATTATTTTGAAGGCATCCATTATATCGGTTTTACATAGCCATGCCCCTTGACCGCTCTCTAAAATGGACATGATTGCATCATCGACAGTGACGTAAGACAATGAGTAATCGGCCTTGTTTATTAGATCGCTAACACTGTTGTGACCTGCTCTACCACGTGGGGCCGACAAATCTCCAAGTCACAAATATTTTTTGAATAATTTAGAGCATTGAGAAACTTCGACTGCTGCATATGAAACTTAGACAAAGAATGAAACTTGTGCCTGCTATGCCAGAGCTAATTGCATTACGTCAGCCTCTGGAATTTTATAATAATGCATTGATTGGATGTTAACTGGTCATGTGCTTCTTGCATAGTAGTGGTCTGATCGAGCAGACATTCAACTTCCTAATAAGGCAATATTGTGTAGAGCATTATGCATAAGCATCATTCAATTGGAACGTTGCTTTAAAACTGAAACTTGTACCCTGCATCATTCTGTGATGGTTAGTGCATGAACCCCTTGTCTTACAAGGGAGGTAACTCTGAATACATTACTAGCTGGCAGGATGAGTTATCTGCGTGTCTGCTAACTATGTTTAATAGATGTAACTAGTAAACAACAATTCTCATCTAAAATTGTAAATTATTAGCTACCAATATCTTCCCCACTCTGACATCATACTTTCTGGACATACTAATAACACAATACACAACACAGATATGCCCGTTTTATTGACTTTATTAAATGAACATGCATGATATAGTTTACAAAACAGAAATGAAATGGAATCAGCAATTCTGTGAAGCGGAAAGTCGCAAATTCTGAAATCGAAAACCACTGTCCTTACCGGTCATGTGATCCATAAGCTTCACTCTAACCAACTCCATCAGCTTACATCTAGAATGCTTGTCAAGCTAAATGGTCTGTAGTTACCAGGTTCTGATTTATTTCCCTTTCTGTTACATTTGCAGTTTTTCCATATTTCTGGTACATGTACTACTCACTCTACTACCGATTTGTTGAAGATCAGTGTCAGAGGTTTCCAGAGCACATCTCTTAACTCCTTGATTACATTTGGATGCACTCCATCTGGGCCAGGTGCCTTGTTCTTCACAATCCCTTTCAATATCTGTATGATGACTCCCTTCCTCCGTTGTAAATATTGCATCATGGAAATCGTCTCTCAGTTGCTGACTTTCTAGCTCAGGTATTTCAATATCTGGTTCTTTCGCAAAAACACTGGTGAAGAGGTCAGCCAGGACATCCGCTTTCTCTTCATCCATACTAGCAGTCTTTATTCTATCATTTCCTGCTACTTTTAGCTCCGCAATCCCTGTTTTTACTAGCCTTTTAGAGTTGACATATTTCCAAAATATCTTAGGATTTCTCTTTAGCTATATCCGTTTCCTCATTCCCTTTGGCTTTTCTCACTAATACTTTGACTCGATTTCTAATTTTGGCATATTCTTTAACCTTTATATTTATTTTCATCATACAATGTATGTCTCCATAAAGTGCTGCCAAGGAAATGATAAAATATAACAAGAGGCCCAAGGGCCTTAAGGCTCACCTGTACCATTAATTAGCGTTTGGTCTCTTTAGCAGTTGAACAGATAAGACACAATACTTTTAATTCAGTAGTGACAAGGCACAAAATCCAAAATTGGAATTCAGTAGAAATGGTATTTAGTGGGGAATTAATTAACGACGCTGACCACACAGATTGAACATTCGATTTTGATTGGTCCATGACAATCATGTTTTATCAAGCAACCCTTAGATAATGATGAACTTAAATGTAATGAGTTTCAACTTGCTCCATACAGCAATACCTGAGATATCAGTTTTGAGAACAAGACAGTCACTGGAACAAGCTGTTAATGAGGAGTACATGTAGCATTGTAAACGACTCCCATTTTTCATAAAATCCAAGATGGCAAGCAAAAAAAAGATTGAAGTAGTCAAATTTTGTATACCGATTCTGTAGCGTACCAGGCTAGGGTCCTTCCAGGTGGGTTTTCTTGAAATCAGCCAAGGTTAATGACAAGTGGCTTTTTAACTGATTTCGCAAAATATTCAGCAAATCCAAGATGGCCAGGTGGAAAATTGGCCGATTACAATTCTGTATCAAAGATCTGAAACATACCAGCCTAGTCTCCTTCCAGCAAAGTCTGGTTGAAATTGCCCAAGCAGTTAATGAGTAGCATTTTAAATGATTTCCCACCATTTCTTTAAGAAAACACAAGATGGCTGCTGAAAAAATTGACCAATCAAAATTCTGTATACACGCTCTGAAGCATACCACTCTAGGATCCTTCCAGCTGAGTTTCCTTGAAATCGGTCAACTGGTTAATGAGGAGTTGAGGGTTTTAACTGATTTCCAGAAATCTTCCAAAAATCTAAGATTGCTGCCAGAGAAATTGACCCATCAAAACTCTGTATACATGTTCCGAAACCTACCACCATAGTATCGATTCTTCCAGCCAAATCTGTTTGAAATTGCCCAATCAATTAATGAGTAGTGTATTAATAATAATAATATAATAATAATAGCGCGCTATCTTTATTTATAGACGGTTTAATAAACTCGATCAGTACAAAGAACTTCCCCGAGGCCCTCAACTATTTACAGTTTAAACAATTAAATGATTTCCCACCATTTTTCTTTTTAATTCAAGATGGCCGCTAAAAAAATAAACCAATAAAAATTCTGTACATAAGTTTTGAAGCATACCACTCTAGGGTCATCCAACCAATTTTGCTTGAAATTGGTCAAGTGGTTAATGAGGAGTAGGCAGAGATTTTCGAAAAATCTAAGATAGCCGCCGGAAATATTGACCAATTAAAATTCTTGTTAGAAGTGTTGAAGCCTACCAGTATAGAATTAGTACACCCAAGTTTCGTGGAAGTCGGGCAATTTATATTGGAGTAGGGTTTTAAATGATTTCTGGACCATTTTTGGAAAATCTAAGATGACCGCCAGAAAATTTACCAATCAAAATTCTGAATGCTCACCTGGAACATAGGCATTTAAACTAGAAAGGTGATTGGCTATAAGTAGAGGTTCTGGAGTTGTTTTTGTGAAAACTAGGTCATCCAAGATGACTATCAAAGAAATTTGGACTTTTGAAATTTGGCAAACAGTATCAGAGATTTTTAAAGACATTTCTAAAAATCAGCCAGAATACAAGATGGCCGCTAGCTAAATTGCCCGATCGGTTTCGTTTGAACAAACTTGAATCTCTACACCCTAAGGATACTTCCTGCCAAATATAATTGAAATTGACACAGTATTCTCGAGAACACATTTTAAATTTCCCATTGCTTTCGTATGGGAGCTTTTGGCAGGAAAATAATCCAAGATGCTTATCTGACGGTTTCGAAAATTGCAAATTTGAGATCAGAATAACCAAAAACATGCTACATTTTGATTGGACTGCGGCGGCCATGTTTTTTGATGGATCAACTTCCCTTGAACAAACTTTAATGACCCTTAGTCCCTAATCATATCTCGCAAACTTCGGCCCGATCCCTTCAGTGGTTCTGGAGAATGAAGGAAATTTCAATTTCCCTTTCTCCGAGATCTAACAATACTTACCATTACATTACTTATTGAATAACAGCTCTACAGAAGCTGTGCCCTAAGACCCTTCAAAATTAGTAAGCTCTATCGGCTCCTGGAACCGGGTACCCATTCCCAACAAACAGGTACCCATCACCATAAGCCGCCATATTTGCATAGCTACCAAACAAGAAACAACTCATGGCTTGCCTCCATGGGGCTGGGAGGCAGGGTCCGTAATGTAATGGTAAGTATTGTTAGATCTCAGAGATCCTGGCGGACGGCTCCCATGCCTGACGGACCGGTCAACGCTACTGGACCACCCGGAGGTGGCCGCAGAGAGACAGAGCCCATCAGGCCACAGCCCGACGGGACTGCCAAGTGGGGGGGGGGGGGGGGGCCGTACGAGATGGCTCTGTCGGTGGCCAGTCCAGAACCCTGTCTAAGGACAGGGTCCGAATCAAACATGGGAAGTACACCTACTGTCAAGATTATATTTGGTACAACGGAAACAGACATGGTCCTTGAATAGAACCCTCACGAATTTACGGCACTATTCACATGATGGCGGGGCCGGCTTGGTCTATAAATAAGCACAAACCTACAATAAGCAAGTGGAACGAAACAGGAATGGAAGGCAGACAATTAATTTTCAAATATTTTGATCATAAATTAACTGTTAACACTCCCGCACCCCACCCCGCAATGTTACAGCAAAGATCGCATTGATTAAGACGACAAGAACGAAGCGGCCAATAATACACCCATACACTGATCCTCAAGGGTGTATAACGGAACCAAGAATCATATCGCATACCATTCGGGGTATATTTACTAATCAATATAAATTATACTCCTAACGAAAGCCAAAACGATATGTGAAAAACAACAAAATGTAAACAAACTGCTGTAGCACATGGTAAAACCACAGACCACACATCTAAATCAAGAATTTTGAAACCACTGATCACTGCAAACAGATCGTGATGCAGGAGTCGGTAAAGCTTACTAAGTCTATAGTCCTAGGGCCCAGCTATCCAGGCTAGCTTGTATCAGAAGTAATAGAATGGTGAGTATTGATCGAAGGAGAAACAGTTTTTGTCTTTACAGCAATGGGGGTTCGGGAAGATCGACCAGAGGGCAGCGGTAGTTTAGAGGGCAAATCCTTAAAAAAGGCCTTAGATACTGACGCCGACCACCCTTTGCATACCCCGCACATCGTTGTGGGGGTACACGAGGTGCATTTAGAACAGACATGTCCTCCATACTCCGCAGAGTGAAGGCGATCACACTTGGAGGACGTGCATTTGATCTTATCGGTCGATTTAACGAACTCCTAAAAAGGAAAAAGGTTACAATGAACCATACAGCTTGGTATTTCTTTAAAAAGAGTCTAGAAACATGTAAACGCATTTCTAAGAAAGGCAGGAAAGTTCAAATTTTTTTTTTAAATCCCTAACGACAAGAAAACAATCTTTCATAGGGAATAAATGTAATTCCTTATAATGCACTAAACCGAAAAGTGAGAAAGGGCTCTTGGAGTACACTAGAGATTTAAGATGATGATGATGATATAGGCATATTAAGATTGTTACCACGAAAACGTTAGCTACACCTCATGAAAACCGGTAACATTTATATACATAGTTATAAAGTTCAATATAATCACGAAATACTTCCTAAACGTAACTTAGGGAGGATAGACTTCACAGCACGCATTATAGCAATAGGAAGTCCTTTCAAAAGTATAGCTGACATAGCGCAAAGTTATAAAAACTCTCTAGTAATATTTGAGCAGTTATTCTGCTTGCAGAATAATTGAAAAGTGAATGTTTCCTATTTGGGCTCCATTGCGCATGCGCATGCGCATGCGCAAGTGCGCTTAGTGACAGGCGTCACTATGGAGTGAGTACAGACTGGTGCCAGTCTATATCAGTCAATATACTGGAGATGGACCTAACCAGTAGCCTGATTGAGGGTCCATATTAATAGGAATAGGCATGGGGAGGAGTGTATGCAAGCATAAAAATCTTATTCTGGTAGCTAAATGCAGATAATTGATTTAGCAAGTAGTGATTGAACGGTAATGGATGTTTTTGTGGTGTAATAACAACTGTTGAATATTTTGAAATTAATTTGACTGGAAGTTGTTGTGGCAGCATGCTCAACAGAATATGTTTTATATCGCAAAGAATATAATTTTTCAGGGATTTTTCAGTATGTCGGTGAAATGATTAACTATAAATACACAATTAAACATGATCAACAGATATTAAAAACTAGTTAAGCGTATTTATTTTTATGCATATAGTAACAAATACTTCCCCTTACAATCAGTGGTGCTGCGCTTAGCTGGCCAACTGTCTACCACCAGAAACGCAGAAAACTTCCCCACCCCCACCACAACCCATGCATCTCCTAATCAGCTCCTGCATCTCTAAATTCGAGACACCCAGCTGGTTATGACGCTATATCGCCTGCCAGCCATGGATAATTTAACTGACTTAAAAGAATGACAACACTGTTGAATATTTTCAAATGTTTAAACTTAGACTACCGGTCACGACCGCTATCACGATCCACACACCCCACCTCACCACTACCACAACCAAACATGTACACACTCATCGGCTCTCTCAATCGTCTAGGGATATAATTTATCATCATTCATACCATCATTAGTAGAACACTTATTTGAGCATGAACAGCACAAATGTCGCCATTCACACACACACAATGAGCAAGTCATTTGATGCATGAATACTGGTTCCAACATGGTATCAAAGCAGGAAATAAATCATTGCCCTCAATATCGTACACAAATAAAGTGGAAATTGAATACAATTTCACCAAACAATTATTATTTAGAGGATTAATGCAGTGTAAAATAAGATTCAAGATTATTTATTTCATGCTTAATACATAGAATATATACATCACAGTTGGGCAGTCCATCAACGGCAGAGCCTATGAATCGATGGACCCCCTACACATAAAACAAGACATTACAATATATAAGGTGACAGCTGATACAAGCATCTGTAATATAATAATAACGCCTGCGTAGGCATAAACACAGGATGGTACATATTTTTTGTACCATTTTGTTATGATTGTCCTAGAGAGTTCTACATATAAACGATCTTCATAATACTTTGTAATTGTCTTCCATCTAGGATATTTACTGTAGATACAGGGCTTTTAATATGGTACATTGGGAGTGGGGTGGGAGGGGATGGAAGGGGGCGGGGATGCTCAACAATAACATAGCAGTATTAGAGATGAGAAAGTTGTTGCTGGGTAAGACTGTAGATAAGTATTTTGTAGTAGACTGTCGACATCTGATATGTTCACTGAGAAAAAGGAATATCAGATGAATGTTCAAGCTAATTGAGATCTGATAGGGACCATCTATTTCGGATCATTTCATTCTTTTCAGCGTGGTATAGCTCTCCTAAATTTGTTAACACCTACCACACTGATGGCAATATTCCATCTTCTATTATATCTAAAGCAGAGAAACCGGCGCACAATATACAGCTCATTTGGCGGACGATGTTGCTGTTTATGACTGCAGCATCTTCCACCAAACCCGCCTAAAGAATGATGCACAAGTTCCTCTGCTTGAGAATGAAGCACTAGTTCCTCTGCTTTATTAAGCAATTTATAAGATTTATGTCCACGATGCACTATACAAGATGTGTAATACGCCGCTGCTTTCTGTAAAAGTCGCCCAGCAAAGATGGTCCATGTTTGGCCATGTGCTAAGGATGCAGGAAGATACACCAGCACAGAGCCTTGGAATTCGCCCTACTCTGAGGCAGCAAATACACAGCCAGGAGAGGACGTCATTGCATAAATCTGCTAAGCATGCTACGAGGTGACCTCAAGAAAGCAGGATTAGGTACACTCAAGTCAAGAATGGACCTGAAAAAATTGGCTGAGGACAAGACACAGTGGGCAAAAGCGAAGGACTGATTGCAGCTGTATGATGTTTCTACTACTACAGCCGCAGAATATAGTAATCATACATGTGTATGGAAATAAAATAAAATAATACAGACAGATTATTAATCACATTTATTTATCATAGCCCCAGCTCAACTATAGAAAATAACAGAAATCTGCAATTACTTCTGGAACAAGTAACTAACATGCACTACCCACATGTAATTATCATGGGGGACTTTAATTTCACAGGCATGGATCGGACAGAATATTCAACCAATGGTGGCCAAGGCAATCCTGAATTTGATTTCATAGAGACCATAAGGGATTGTTTTTATATCAGCATGTAACTGAACAAACTAGAGGCAGAGGTACTAACAAGCCGACATGTTTAGACTTAATTTTTACAAATGAAGGTATGATAGGGAAACTTGATATAGATGCACCTCTAGGTAAGTGACCACTCAGTCATAACAGCAGATTTCTATGCACATTCTCTAAACTCAGTTGAGCTCAAAGCAAGATATATTTATAATAAGGCAAATTATGAGCAAATGAAATGTATTTTATTGACATTGATTGGGAAATCATCTTGAAAAATCTGGATATAGAGATGGGATATACAATGGGATATTTTTACAAACAAATTAAGAACAGCAGAAAAAGAATGTGTACCTAAGGTCATTATAAAGCAGGGGTTTAAAAAGAATAATACAAAGCACATGCTCCCCTTTAAACGTAAACTACTAAATTTGATAAAAGGCAAGCAAAAGCTCTGGTCAAAATACAGAAAGACAGGTGATGTTCTAACAAAAACAGAATATAACAGGGTAAGAAATCAGATCCGCAGAGAAACCAGAGACTGTAAAATTACATGAGCAAAAAAAAAGCCGAAAATATTAAGGATAATCCCAAAATGTTTTGGACTTAAGTAAGATCCAAGACAAAAACCAAACAGGCAATTCCAGACTTATACACTGACAATAACCATAACTACTTTACTTCTACGGATGTAGACAAAGCTGTGGCTTTATCATATCTTTTCGCATCTGTATTTATCATGGAACCTGACAGCGTATTACCAGAAAATGAGAAGAAATAACGTCAGTAACTATCAATACATAGATCACCAAGAAATATCTGGAGAACCTGAAAATGTTAAATTCCCCTGGACCAGATATGATACATCCACATATTTTAAAAGAACTTAAAAGATATTTTTAGTAAAACTTTTACTGATTATGATATTTTTTCAGAACTCGTTGAGTACTGGTACGCTACCTACACAGTGGAAACAAGCCAATATAAGTCCCATATTTAAGAAAGGAGACAAAGTATGTGGGAAACTATAGACCTATAAGTGTAACTAGCATAGTATGTAAACTGTTAGAAAGCATTATAAGAGATAGTATAATGATACATATGAAGGAGAACAGATTACTAAGTAAAAATCAATTTGGTTTCATCCCGGGCAGATCAACTTTATTACAGCTATTACATGTTATAGACAAATGGACATAAATTCTCGATGGGGGAGGGACTGTTGACGTCGCTTATTTTGAGTTTTTAAAGGCCTTTGATAAGGTGCCTCATCGAAGACTTGTTGAATGTTCACAAATTAGCTCAATACAATATAGGGCCTAAAATTGTGAATAATTGGATTAGATCATTTCTATCAGACCGCAAACAGAGTAATAATTAATGAAGAACACTCAGAATGGAAACCTGTATTCAGTGGAATCCCCCAGGGCTCTGTATTGGGATCTATTCTCTTTATCTTGTATATAAACGACCTACCCAATTGTATAAAAAATGGCAGTAACGTATATTTATATGCAGACGACACAAAGTTGTATCAGGAGAGAAATTCCACACCAGATAGATTAAAAATGCTATCAAATATATATATTTGTTAGGGTATTGGTCAGATAAGTGGCTCTTACAATTTAATGCAAAGAAATGTAAATGCATGCGAATTGGTAAATCATGATTAGAAGAGTACAGTTACAGATTAGTAAAAGATGGTACACCTATAGAATTCACTAACACTGAAATAGATATTGGTGTTATCATTGATGATAAGTTGACCTTTGAAAAACACATTGTTGATAAGGTTAACAAGGCCAATGTAATCATGGGAATTATCCGGCACACATTTGTGCATTTAGACATAAAATTGTTCAAAACACTTTACACATCATTGGTAAGACCTCATGTTGAATATGCAAACCAGGCATGGAGTCCTCATTATAGAAAACATATAGACCTTCTGGAAAATGTACAGCGACGGGCAACTAAGTAGTACCAGGCCTATCATACCTAAGCTTTGAAGCCAGCCTTAAAATACTCAATTTTCCAACTTTGGCATAATGAAGCAAAAGGGGGGGGGGGGGGGGGGGTAAGATAGAGACCTACAAAATCCTAAATAAAAAATATGACCCAAAAATCTGGGAAATCTTTCAGTTAAGAGAAAATCTTATAACTAGGGGTCATAGTCTAGTTATATAAACTAAGAGCAAGACTCGACTTGCAAAAATACTCTTTCAAACATCGAGTTATAGACTTATGGAATAGCCTACCACAACACGTAGTTGAAGCCCAAACAATATTTTATTTTGAATCTAGGCTGGAAAAGTTATGGAAGACTCAACCGTTACACTATGATTACCTTGCAGCCGATATAAAGCCTGATTGGTATCAGACCAACTATTAAAGACGGTACACTAAGACTAACTAATACCCTAAGATAAAAAATATTTTAAAACACCAAATAACTTGTCATAACAGGCCGATAGGCCTTCTTATAGGATATAGATTATGATTGATTGATTGATTAATTGATTAATTGATGGCCAGTCTTCCCCCCGCTCTAAAAATAATGACGTAATGACGTCATGAAAAAACCTATATAATTGTGTCATCCAAAAAGTATTGTCCTAAACTTTTTCTTAATTTATGATTTGATATAAACAGTATTTGCGCATCCCCTCTCTTTGCGCATGCGCGTTCAAACTCTTCTGAGAGTCCCTCACGATCGGCACGCACACATACTGATTCACATGTCAATCTATGGTTATTCATTTTGCTGATACAAGACTTTCTCCGCTTGAAATTGTGAAACTACTTGTCAATATAGGTTAAAAGCAGTGCTGTTGATTTCTGACACTGAAATATTAATTCAAAATTGTCATATCTATCGCAAAAATTGTTCTTACAAACATAAAATATGAAGGCGTGTATCTATATTTGGTGATTAAATAATATCAGATGACATTTTCTTCCCCTTTAAGAATAGCACAGACGTTTTTACACAGTCTGGATCACCATTTGTCAAACGATCTTTCAAATATGATACATATGTTACCATTGGTTAATCTTCAGCAACAATGCATTTATGTGAAACATGTTAAAGATGTGGTAGCATATGCTGCACAACACATAATTTTTGCCTGTGCGCAAAAAGTGGGTACACCATTGGATTCGGTAGCTTCTCCTTTTGTGTTGTATTTTACGCAGACTGACAATTAAAAAGTCAAGTTTCATACAGGTGAATAAGAGCCCATACTAGTTTCTTATATTTATTCAACAATTACAATTTTTGTTCAGACTATTTGATAGGAGGTGATAATCCAAACATGCGCAATATGTGGGTACCATTCGCCGATTCGGATAGTCACGCTCGCCGCCTGTCGGCAAAAATCAGAACCTGTCATGCATGACTTCCGGCCTAATGTCAAATATTGCGTAATATGGTAAACAGAGCTCTTTTTAATGGCTAACTGGATCAGACATTGCGTTAAATTGTAAAGTAATTGGTGCATTGTGGAAAATACGTCATTTTAAATTAATTTCTGCCAGAATACCGACGCAGTACCGTATTCATCACTCTCAGAACTTGTCGGAACCAGTAATCGTACGGCAAATGATTGGTGGCATTCGTGCCATCCAAAAAGCATTGTACTAAACTTTTTCTTAATTTATGATTTGATATAAACAGTAAGTTAATGCGTGCATCATGTACGCTTATGTCTATGCCCATCTGTAGAGTGAATACATAAACAATTAAAAGATGTTGGGTCGATGGGTGCTTGGATTATGTATTTAAGTAGGATTTCAACTGATATCCACTCCAGAAATACAAGAGTAAATTTCACTGCGTCTAAATTTAGAATGTTTTTTTTTGTGAGGTGGGGTGGGGTTTGAGGTGGGAGGAGATGAAACCATGCACATGGGGTCTAGTCTGAACATATTTTAACCGGGGCTGGGTGGTAGGCAAAAAAAACACATTCAAAATTTAGACGCAGTGAAATTTACTGTTGTAATCCTGGAGTGGATAAACTATGGGTGCCACCATAAAAAAATATGTTCCTAAACCCATGTTGCACAGTGCCCCCCCCCCCACACCCAAAACAAGAAGTAAATACATGGACGTAGCCAATGGGCCACAGGGGGTGAGGGATAACATTTTAATGTTCCAGTTTGCCAAAAAAAATTAAAAGATGGGTCGGTGGGTGCTTGGATTATATATTTAAGTAGGATTTCAACGGCGTCTAAATTTCAAATGTTTGGCGGGGGTGGGTGTGTGGTGGGAGAGATGACACCCTGGACCATAGGTGTAGGAACATATTTTGACCGGGAGAGGCCCCCTCCCCCGTGCCACCTTCCTATGCCTACATGCACCCACAGACCACAATTCACCATCCATGGACCACTACAGGTATGGTCTTACTCCCTGCCCCAACGAAACAGTTGTGCTAACCTATGTTGGTCTGATAGAAAAACAGTACTTAACCAGGTATTTGACACAATTAACATTATATAATGCAGACAACAGCCAGGGACATGTTTACTTATCCAATCCTATTAGGGAGTCATCTTTCACCAACAATAAGGAAGATGCTATCTTGATATACATCAAGATAGCATGTTTTGATTACAGGTCTTATGATCAAAGGATTGATTGTCACTGTCTAGAACGTTCTGAGATTACTGGTGCCTGCCTCATCCATAGAGCCATTAGTCCGAGAGCTAGGTGAATTTTATTCATTTGGACAAGTAGGATCAAATAATGGACAATGACTATTCGCAGGTCAAGAAAAAAATAGTTTACCACTGGAATGACGGGCTCACTAATAGAGTCATTCATTGACTAAGCAAAAATCTGGACTATTATTGGGTTAAATGCAAATATTTTATCTTTCTTCAAATACAGTTACTTTAAATGTTGTTCTTGTGCAAATACCTTTTAGCCCACACAGAGCTCTAGATAAGCTTTTCAATAATTGGGTGATTCACTGTTAGAAATTTTGTTTTTTGGGAATTATTTGGGTTTTTTTAATGAAGTTAGTATACATTATTAGCAATAGAACTGAAATTAATTGGATGATTGGCTATTTCCGCAATGATGTTAACAAGAGCTCCGCAAACGGCGCATAACACCCCGCCATGGTCACAAACCAATGAATGAGAGCTATCAGAAAATATTTATTTCTTCCTCAGACCCAGACCAGTCATCCTTATGAAGTGTCAAAGCAATCCGCTAAATGGTCAAGAAGGTATCGTCCGTAAACCAATTTTCAAGATGGCCGCTGCTGACTGGCAGTCATATTGGATTTCGGATTATCGTAAATTTCGATAAGTTTCTTCACCAGACATATTCCAACTACCCTATGAAGTGATCCGATAAGTGGTAAGGGAGATATCATCCAGAAACCAACTTTCAAGATGGCAGCCCGTGGCTGGCGGCAATCTTGGATTTTGGATCATTGTCAATCTTGATAGGTTTCTTCCCCAGACCTGGTCCAACCACTCTATGAAGTTTCAATGTGATCCGACAAACGGTAACAGTTATCATCCGGAAACCACTCTGCCACCCGCACACCCGGACAGACGGCACCATTACACAATACCTCGCCAAATCCTGGGGTATAAAAATTGATTGGGTGATTGGCCATTTTTATTGGGTGAAAACGCAAAACCCCTGCTTATCTAGTGCTCTGAGCCCACATTCACACCAGAATGCTTGAAAATAAAATTGCAGTGAGCTCCTCAATCTAAGCCTATAACAGTATACAATAGCAATGAGCACCTCAATCTAAGCCTATAGCAGTATACAATAGCAATGATCTCCTCAATCTAAGTCTATAACAGTATACAATTTTAACAATTATATTTTCAAACTGTCTGATGTGAATGTGTGCCTTAAACAAGAATTTTAATGAAACTCAACATACGCTTGCAAAACTCACATGTTTGAAGAACTGTAAATGAACCTTCGTGAATTGTAAGTTTTTCATGGAAGATAACTCTGGCAAATATGAATCAATGGAATGCAACAGATCCAAATGTCTTAAATAAATGGTATCTGAGGGCCACTGGCATATATACAACTATTTATTCAAGATTTTTTCAAAATTGGCATGAAAAGCTTAAGCAAATGTTACCTGAGGGCCTTAAGTGCTTAAGTATTTATTGAAGAGCAAAAAAACCTCAATTAACTGATGAGACCTGACAGCCATTTACTGAATTTTTTATTTAAGATTTCCTCAAAAATAGATGCGCAAACCTAGTGGATTGTGTCTGACTGCCATTTTACTTAACTTTTTGTTTAATATTTTCTAAAAAATGGACTGCAAACTTAAGTAAATTGCACCTGATGGCCGTTTGCTTAACTGTCTAACCCAACATTTTCAGTCCAATTTTGGGAAAATTCTGAAGAAAAATTAATGTAAATGACCAGCTAGTACCATTTACCTCAGGTTTTCAACAAAATTTCAGGAAATCTTCAATAAAAAGTTCAATAAATGGCCCAGATACCATTTACACAAGTTTTTTTCAATCATTTTTCATGAAATCTTGAATAAAAAGTTAAGTAAATTGCCGTCAGATACTAGTTACCTACCTGAACTGTTCTTCAGTGTAATTGTGAGAAAATCCAGAAGATAAAATTAGGTAAATGTCTCTCCGGTACCATTTAAATTAGTTTTTCAGTCTAATTTTGAGAAAATCTTGAATAAAAAGTGCCACTCGTTGTAATCCACATTGAAGAGCATATTATTTATTGATGGAATAATTTTGATGACTATTGTTTCAGCTGAACAATCATGTTTTAAAATCTTCTGTTCTCATATTTATCTCTTGAACTGAAGCATTGCTTCAGACAATTTAGACTAAAAAGGGAATGATTAATAGTAATTGCTATCACACTTGAACAATTACTCCTAGATAGCAGATCAGATTGGGATTGCAGACAGATAATGAAGGTGTTATGCAGGGAATAGCGTATAAACATCTGTCAAGGCAACTGATGACTGTCAACTGTGTAAATAACAAAAGACCCAAGGGCCTGTGACGCTCACCTGGACCATTAGCATTTGAAACATTTGCATTTAAATTTACATGACTCTTTACATTAACCCTTTAAACCTGAATGTGTTCAAGAAAATTTCAATTTTCTTATAGAAAATGTCCATTTGCAGACCAAGAGATTATTTTTGAAAATTTATCACTGGAATGACTGGCTTGGTTACCTAGCCAGCCATTCCAGTGATAAATTTTCAAAAATATTCTTCTCTTGGTCTGCAAAGGACATTTCCCAGGACCTCTACAGATGCCGCTTTTGGCCACCGGATGAATTGACAAATTTGGTTGAAATTGCTCAAAATAATAAGAAGCAATTTGACAATATCCGGTAAATTTGTAATAAAATCTAAAATTTTGACCCAAAAAATTGATGGATCAAATTTTTAAATGAAGATTCAGGAGTCGTGGATGATAGAATCCTTTGACCAAAATTTTGCTAAAATCATCCTATTGTAGGGACAGACCTGGCTTACGCAAATGATTAGCCAACTACAGTTTTTCTTAGCCAAATCATAACAATTTTAGCCAATGTTTTGCAATGTATACAGTTCATCTCCATTAGGTAACCATTTCAACTGAACACTACATGTCATTAATACAAGATTATGTTAAATATTAATAAACCCTGAAATCCTAGTATTTCAAATTAAAAGTACGCATATAGGTCTGCTGTTGAATATTTTGAGACTAATTTGACTGGAAGCTGTTACTGCCTTAGGAAGCAACAACTTCCAGACAGATTAGTATCAAAATATTAAAAATAATCTTGCATTAATGGTATGGAGTGTTCAGTTGAAATTGTTGCCAAGACTTGGTGGTGATGGATTCATTGGATTGTATACATTTCAAAACATGGGCTAAAAAGTTACCCCTTTCACCGATGAATTCCCCATATCTCATTTTCAACGATACCATACAGGAAAACTGTTGAATATTTGTAATTAATTTGACTGGAAGTTAGGCTGCAATGACTGGCAGTCAAATTAATTTCAAAATTATTTAGCAGAATAAGTTTTATATCGTAAGGAATATACTTTTTAGGGGTTAATTGTCAGTGAAAGACTTAAGATTTGGATAAGAAAGTGTTGTTGGCTAATTGACTAATAAGTTGTGAAAGCTTGGTCTGTTGGTGGATAAATTAATATAATATGTAGATCCCATGTTATTCATTGTCTAGAACAGTAACAGATTTCAGTCAAATTAATTTTTAAATATTCAACAGCTTGTGTATGAAACATGAGGTTACTTTTCATTTAACTCTCTTTACCAGGAAATTGGCCTATTTTGGAATTTTATTAGCCAATCACAAGTTATTCTCAAAAACTAATTGCCAAGTGGGTAGGTGTTCTCTCAACAACTAGACAACATGCAAGAATGTGTCAGCTCAATGCTCATGCAGAAGTATTTCCTGGAAACCATACTTAGAATAGGGTGGAGCAGAGCAGAGATTAGTCCGAGTCTGCTCTGACTCAACCCGCCCCTGTGACAGATATTTTGACAGACTGACGGGCACCCCATCAGTCTGTCGAAATATCTGGCACAGGGGCGGGTTGAGTCAGAGCAGACTCGGACTAAGCAGAGATGTGAATCCTTGGGTGGGATAGATAGGTTGTGGAACATTCTACTTCCACATTTTTTAATGTATACCCTCAGCAAATAATTTGATAAGATGTCATGGGCATGTTGGGCAATGGGCATAGGATGATTATTTGAGGGGGGGGGGGGGGGGTTGTTTGATTGATAACAAATATAAGTATCAGGTACCATTAACCTAAGGATTTCAGGTGGGTATGTCAGGTTTACAACCACCAAACCCCCTCTGCTAACACCCACCCACCCCTAAGATTAATTAGGGATATTATTTAAGTATTTACATATGGCGCCTAAGTAAAGCTTTCAAGTCAATAACATCATAAGAAGGTCTATATCCAATCCAAAGCCACCCATGACTCTAACCGTGTTTAGTAGTTTGTATATATAGTTACCTATTTTCGTGGTACAAAAAAACACTGTTAACGTGCAAATTAGAGCACAAATCTGGACTCAATCGTGTTAACGGTTACTCATTTTCCAATATTTAAATGGAATTTGCGCCAAAACACTAATATTTTGCGCTAAATAGCTGTTTAGCGGTTGTATTGGACGTTGTTTACATATTTAAGTGCACATGTTAAATCATCTGTTAAATAAACCGGAAGTCAGGCGTGACGGGTTCCGATCTTGGCAGTTTTAACCAGATTTCGTGGCAAAGTTAGAATCAAGATATAGCCCACTTGACAACGTCGGATGTCCGTTTATGCAAACTGTTAACGTATATAATACGGATCATACAGGTTTAATCTCGTCAACTTACGTGATATAATGACCTCTCTACAAGAATTTAGGATTTCATGAGGTCGCCATTTGTAAACTAAAACTAAGCAGCAAGGGCGATAACTTTTATATGTTGGATTGTAGAGCACAGGAACGACCAGAAATGGGGAGACCGGATTAAAATCAGGCGCTGGTCATGGTACGGACAGCTTACACGTCTACCTGACATAACGCCAATCTTCAAAAAAGGAGACCGAACAAAAGCATCCAATGGGGGGCGCCATGAAGTGTCATCTCCCCAGAGGGCGTGCGCGCGTTGTGAGGCATAAATATACTTCCGCGTTTATCAATGGCGTGTATAGTAACAACGTCAGAGTACCGTATCATTGCGTAACGCAAAGCCGTTTTAGCTATCAAAATGCCGTTATATTGTTGTGTTCCTGGCTGTAAAGTTAAAAGAGGTGGAAATAGATTCCCGAAAGGAGCAGATATGCTATGTAAGTTGTTGCAGCGGTGCGCCCCATTACAGGCCTGTCTCACTAACATCTGTTGTATGCAAGTTACTAGAACACATCATATCTAGCCAGATCATGCAACACCTAGACTCAACGACTTACTCCATCCTAACCAACATGGATTCCAATCAAAGGATCATGTGAGGCTCAGCTTATCATCACAACGGATGACCTCACCAACTGCCTAGACCAATGGAACACGATGATGTAGCAGTGCTAGACTTCGTTAAAGCCTTTGATAAGGTGCCACCCAAGCGACTACTCTCAAATCTCCACCATTATGGCATACAAGGAGACGTCCTTCGCTGGGTCGAGGACTTCATCACTGACTGGCACCAAAGAGTAATCCTTAATGCAGAATCATCCAACTCAACAGAGGTACTGTCTGGTGTTCCACAAGGCTCAGTATTAGGACCGATTCTATTCTTAGTCTTCATTAATGATATCGCCGATGGCATAAGTTCAACAATCAGACTCTTTGCAAATGACTGTCTTCTCTACTGCACCAGCGAATCCATTGAAGACCAACATATTCTGCAAAAGGACCTGGACATCTTTATGTCATGGACTGACACCTGGCAAATGGAGTTCAATGTAGGAAAGTGCAACATCCTGAAAGTCACCCAGCATAGATTCAGCTGCAGTACCCACTACACGTAAATGCAAGATCAGATCCTAAAAGAGACCATATCAAACCCATACCTCGGGGTGGAGTTGAACAGTAACGTAAAATCGAACAAACATATCTCCAACTTCGTACGCGCAGCTCAGAGAGTTCTTGGATTCCTCAGCAGACACCATCGTGGGTGCCCTCAATCAGTAAAGGAGCAGGCTTGCCAGACACTAGTAAGGCCAAAACTGGAATACAACTCTACAGTTTGAGACCGACCACCAGAAGATCTAAGCCAATCCATCGAGGTTGTACAGAGGAAAGCAGCCAAAGCTAGTTTTCGTTTCTAACACTTAATTGGTAGGTTAGACTGTAGCAGAAAGCCCACATAAATAAAGCGCCATCTACCAATGCAGCATCTTGGAACTACATAATATGGTGACATGGGAAATCTTCGGAAATCGCTTGTTCCACCTTCACATAAACTAGTACGCATCACATTAATTATGGCTTCACTAGGATTTTTCAGCACTTAGCATTTTCTGATGAACAAAAGAGTGGCCCTTTTTGCCTACTCTTTTCCTCCACTTCGGCATTGAAGGCATTTTCCTGTGACAGAGGCCCACGTGAGGTACTTGCCTCTCGCAACAACGAAAATTCCTGTTACAGAGGCCCGCGTGAGGCACCTTCCTCTCGCACCATCATGAAATATTTGGTGATGGAGGCCCGTGCGAGGCACTTTCCTCTCGCAGCAACATTGTTCTCTCTGTGTATGCTAGGGGTATATTAACTTATATTAAGTTACTCAGTAATCTCTTATGCCGATGCTTCTCTTGCGGGGATATCTCTGCGGATTCAAGGGTCTGTGTGGCACCTCCGGTGACACCACATAGAAAGGACACCAGCTAGGTCTATATTGTGTATTATTGTGCTCATTTTACTGTCAAATGATTCACCTTGTTAGTATAGTACTTATTTATAATTCTAGCATATTATTCTAATTGTTCCATTCTCTAAATTAGTATGGATAGACACACCAGTGACATGAATAGTTGGGATGACACGGTGTGGTTCAATTTCAGTGGCAATGGTCGCACGGCCCCGCTGGAACATCAGTGTTCCACCGGCTCTAGAAGTTGGTTTTTGTACACCACGGAGAGATGTCATACGGGATCTGCAGCTAACCAGCCATCCTGGTCATCGCGCACTTGCGGTGCGATGGGCGGATATTTATCAGGGGACCAGCACGTACTCCCGCGAGCTACAAGTGGCAGGAATGTGTATATGATACCGCACCCTAGCCATCACCGCTCGGAAACCCCAATAGTTCCCCAGAGTCCGATCAGCCCATGTTGCGGATAGGGACGTCCAAACAATTAAGAAGCCACACGGCTAAGAGGAATATGAAGAGAGACAAAATCTTGGAGTTATGAGTCTTACCGGAGTGCTGGGCTAGATTATCGCACTTGCGGAATAGAAGAATATATTACAGTATGTAATGAAGCAAGTGTCTCTAATCATTTTGAACCTATCCTATCGAGCTGAATAGAAAAGGTTTTAGTCGGTAGCATGCCGGGCTAAACAGAGTTATAGCACAGACAGCGACCTCAGTGAAAAATCTTTGGTGGCAGGAGAAAATGCTGCATATATAAATGTTGCTGTATAGTTTTCCTACATGCACTGCATTCCTATATTTTCTAAACTTAAGCAAAACAATTTAACGGATGGCCACTGGCCATATACATACGTAATCTAACCAGAACAAACAATACGTTGGCATTGATTAAGATATATATATATATAGTAATAGATGTTGACGAACCTACTATGGTGCGGTTAGCAACATATTGAGGAAAATGAAAATAACTATTTAACAAATACAGAAATTATAACTATTGGTCCTAAGACCGTTATTGTTCCTTTTAGTCATCGGAACCGTTATTACGGATAATTAACAAAACCTATATAGAGAAACAATTAAACGGTGAAATATAGTTACTTGAATACTTGGTAGTCATTCCCAAGTTAGGCTACCATGTCACTGAAATTGACACTAGATCCGTAGTCGACGTGAGATGATGCGCTCTCTGGAAGCTGGAAAGTTCCCGCAGGGTGGTTCCCGCAAGCTGTTTTTCGCAAACAAGGGTTCCGCAAGAACACTCATGGCGGGAGGAGTACATTGCTTAGTGCTGTAGGCCTAATAGAATGTCTAACGAGCAGTCAGTAAAAGATACGATAGTACTACGTAGTGAAGAAAGTTCCTGTACACGGATGGAAGGTGTAAACAACCCATCACAAGCGTGGGTTGTCAGAGGCAAATCAAGATACAAAACAAAGCCTCATGGTGCTGGGTACGTCAACCAGCTCTGAAGACACACCGGGCAGAGTTTACTTGCTGTGGTCGAAAGTCGAAAGAACTTACACGATTGTTGCGGCGGCGTTTGAAATACCACTTTTAGGCGTGGCCGGCAGATCCGGCGAGTCATCCATCAAAAAACATCCTGCCTCTACATCTGTAGACTCACATATTCAAAGGCAAAGGCCTCACCGCAAGTTTGTGTTCCGAATGTAGATGTAGTATTCGTGAATGGTTATCGAAAGATCCAAATTACTCCCACAGAAGGGGAGTTACAAAATTGTGTTAGTGCGGTGGGTTGGAAACTACACGCAACGGGATAAAAACCCAACACATAGCGAAGAAAGACGTGTGTCACGCTTGATAATAGTTGGTACAGCTCCAACCTGTTCGGCCCCTGGCCGAGGATGTTCTCGATCACTGGATCGCTTCTCCTTTTATACTCTCCATGACGTCACATGTGCAGGCTTCATCCAATCATCATTCGAGCAACAGCCAATCAGCGCACAGCTAATAATAGCGTCGTCGAACGTTCTAGAACATTCTAGAAGCTTTACGTCCACGTGGTTATGACGTCAGGGCAATATTTTGAAGATAATCAAGAGGAGTTTTTCTGGGATAACTCAGCCATTTCTCAACCGATTTTGAAGTGGTTTACAGATTTAGAAAGCCCGTCGAATTCTGGTCTTGATTAATGCCAGATTTGATGGGAAGAGACAATCAATAAGAATTACAGAGTACCAGCTCGGTACACTATAAGCGCCATCCTATCTAGGTCACAACTATGCGCTCCATAGAAACAGCGTCCTGGCGCGCGCATGCGCATAATGCGTTTTAGCGAACTTAGTCGTTTTTTGACACGCTCTCTCTCTCTCCCATAGGCCCAGAGGGGCATGTTCAGGAAACGAATCCTAGACGGGCGGCGCGTACCCAGCTTAGCTGGTATGGCCGGTACCCGACCGGTCGATCCGAACTACACCACTACCACGGCGTGATGAGGTGAGAGGGGTGAGTTGGGGCAATTGCCGCTGACGTCACCCCACTCTCCCACACCCCATTGGGCACTCCAGCCTGAAATTAAAACAGGCAAGTTTATAAGCATCCAATCTGTAAAACCACATCACGCTAATTAAAAGGCAATCTTCCACAGGAATAAGTAGTTCCGAGTTTTTACGTTGATCAGAGACATGTTTTTCCGTCGAGTAGAGGCGAAAGTGATATACATTTCTTCCTATAATTATAATTACTCCCTTTACACGGGAGTAAAAATTCATATGACTCCAGGTTTAATAAATCAAAACTTTCCTTATAGGGCGTGGGCGAATCACCTTGGAACTTTCGGTGTGGTCATCCGCCCTCCTGTGACGTCACCAAAAAGTATAAAAGGCACTGAAACTTCGCCTTCCCGTCAAAACTCGATACAAGGGAAGAACAAGCATTGGGCTACTTTCGTGTCGCAAACCAAATTATGCTGTTTTTTCTTATTATTATTAATTTATCACTTCTATTATATATTACTTGGCCAGAAAAGTTATGAAGAGCTAGGAAAAATTAGATTAGGCTAGGCAGTCAGCACAACCATTAATATGCGGAAATAAGATGTCACTTGCCGAGGACCTTGCCCTGTCCGACAGTTCAGAAGCATCGACGCCAGCACCATCCAGAAAGAAATATCCATGTTCAGCATTTCAGCTCAATGGACAGCTATGTAGGTGCGCCTTCTCCCGTAATTCGGACTTAACGCTGCATGTTAATCATGATCATTTTATTCTGAGAGCTTTTTGTACAGACTGCAAATACCTTTATACCGCTACCCATTACGGTGTGACCTACGCATTGACGGATAAACATTGTGTGCTTGTAGTTACATTACAACATGGTGAACAAAGTGCTTGCCTCTCGTTTTGAACCTAGACTTCCTATTAATGTGCTTCCTACGAAGAAGATGGCGAAAACTAAATGTACCAAATGGCGACAAATCAGATTTCCTGCACTATCGACCAGCAATAGTAACCAAAGCATCCGCAACACTTACCTTGAGCCACTACACCACCATCGCCACCATCACGACGGAGTCAACAGCATCATCAGCACCGGCAGTACCCGCAGTGATGGTACCAGCACCACCTGCAGTTTCCGCTCCGGCAGCACCCGCAGCAACACCACTATCCGCATCACGCACGACATCAGCATCCGCATCCGTTATCGGCCCGCCCATTTCAGTAGTTATTACGACGTCCACATTAGAACCCGTGTTACAGGACATTTTGGATAGATCTACGTCTCCTTGTAGCCTTATCATTGACAAGGAGATTAGCCTTACAGAAGCAATCACGACCACCGCATCACGAACCAGCGGGTATGAGCCGTAACAGCTAAGCTGTGTACGCGCCGTCCGTCCCAAGTTCATTCCAAAAGCATGCCCGCTGGCTAAAGCTATAAGCGTGTATAAGTCTATACAGGAGAAATTAGTTGTAAAAGGACTAAGTTCATTAAAGCTCATAGTGTGCATGCGCGCTCTGGTCGCTATATTGACAGAGCACGTGTAGCACGTCCAAGAGCGAGTGCTGCTTTTAGTGTGGCGAGTAGGCACATCATAATTCTTGATAATTGCTTGTTTCCATCGACTCTGGTATTAATGAAGACCAGAATTCGATGGGCTTCTCAAATCTACAAACCATTTTAAAATCGGTTCAGAAATGGCTGAGTTATCCCCGTCTTTCTCCGTTAAATTATTCTCAAAACGTTTCTGTAACGTCGCAATCGCTTATATATATATATATATATATATATATATATATATATATATATATATATATATATATATATATATATATATATATATATATATATATATATATATATATATATACATATATATATATATATATATATATATATATATATATATATATGTATATAGCTAAATAATCAGTGATTTGCGTACACGTGACGTACTACGTCATCTACACATCTATATCTATCATAATATTTAGATAGATGTGTATACGTCACGGATTTCCAGCATGCTGATTGGCTGGGTCAGCTAATTTTCATTGGTTGAAGCAGCCAGGTTATGACGTTGCAGAGAGTATAAAAGGGGATGACTTCATCAAATCGAGAGCGTCGTTGGCCGGGGCTGCATGGGATCCTGACTGAACAACTGGAGCACCGAAGACGGAATTCAGCATCATCTCGGTACATCAACTTCCAGTCAGCTTGGACCATAACAGTTTTCGGGCCACCGCACCGTGAATAAGATCATTATAGTTTGATCTATTCTTGTTTAAACAATAACTGAATAGGAACTATTTTACGGTGGACCCTTAAGGTCCAGTTATGTAATTCTACATGATGTAGAGCCAACAGTATCCCTCGGTGGATAACTCACCGGATCTGCCAGCTACGCCGAAAAGTGGACAATCAACCACAACACTGCATGTCGTGTGCGATAGTTTAATATTTTGACCGTGGCCAAGTACAAGCACAAGAGCTATTTGATGCACCCCGCACCGTTAAGCTTAAATAAGTATATCTTAATTACAACTGTATCAATAACCCTCTCTGTTAATGGGTTATCTTAACTTTACAACTCACCATTGTTGTAACGGAAACTTTTGTATCTACTGCCTTATCGTGTAGAACTTACTAGTTATTCAGTGGACTTTACTTATAAACTATGTCATACTGTCCTGAGATCGTACCGCTACCGTCTTGGAATGACATACGGGAACTCTGTCTTGTGGAGCATCAGCATGCAGAGACAACATCCAGCTTCCAGACAACGTGTTGAATCATGTCACAGTTCTAGTGATGTCTCAATTTCAGTGGCATGGTAGCCCGCAACTAAGAATGGCTACTGGGTATTTAAGTAACTATACATGATATATCTTTATTTACATCTTTAATTATTCATTAGTCACTCGTTTAATTATTCTTTAATCACCATATTTTCCTCTGTAAAAGGTGCCGATGACTAACAGGCACCTTCACGGTCTTAGGACCACAATTTATAAGTTCCTAAACTATTATCGTCTATAATTATATCTTTAATTATTCCTCAGTCATTCGTTTACTTATTCTGTAATCAACGTACTTTCCTCTGTAAAAGGTACCGATGATTATCAGGTACCTTCAAGGTCTTCGGACCGCAATTTATAAGTTCTTAATTATTACTGTCTATAGTTATCCTTGTTTACTGTAAGGTGTTTTAACTAACCGCACCGTATTAGGTCTGTCAACCTGTATTATTACTGTTCTAATCAATGCACGTACTGTCACCATTCTGTATTTGTTTTGTATATGTCAAGTAACCATCAGTTGATATGTTTTGTTTATTTATAGAAAACCTAGGACCGCAGTGCATTTAGGATATACTATATAGCAGCATTTATATATGCATCACGTTTTCCCACCACCGTCATGTTTCACTAAGGTCGCTGTCCGTGCTATTAACTCTGTTTAGCCTGGCATGCTACCGACTAAACCTTACTATTCAGCTAGATAAGATAGGTTTAATATGATTAGAGAAAATTTCTTCTTTAGGAGTCACATGGTGCATGCCTCTTTTCGGGTCATTACGGTAATATAGCCCCGTACCCCGGCAAGGTTGTGTTAGATTGGCCAAAATACCCATAAGGCCTCATACTTATAAAGTTTTTGTCTCTCTTCATGTTCCACTAAGCCTTATGGCTTCTTAATTGTCTGGATGTCCCTACTCGCACCGTGGACTGATCCAACCCTGGGTAACTATTGAAGGTTTCTGAGCGGTGATGGCCAAGGTGCGGTGTTACATACACCTCCCCTGTATCTTAGGATACTTGTTGGTTAGTGTCAATGCCAATGTGGGAAGCACTGCGAAAACATTATTATTATTATTATTATTATTATTATTATTATTATTATTATTATTATTATTATTTCTCTTTATGTTTGTTAGGATATATCTCCCGAACCACAGTGCATATTTAGACAGCTTGGATATAAACCTAATGTTAGGTCAATAACTTAGCTCCATAAGATGTGGTGATGGACGAGATGCACATCTCCACCGAATTCTGTACAAATGTCCGGGCAAGATATTGGAATCTGCCACGCCCTTGCATATTATTGTATCACACAACTTTGTACGGTTTCTATAGATATATTTAATTATTTTAATTATTTATGTCACCCTTTCTAATCTTGTAAGTCCATAGATCATGAAATTGCTATGGACAGGCATACCGGTGACACAAACTCATGGGCTGACACTGTACAATTTAATGTAAGCGACGATGGTCGCACAGCCCCACCGGAATGATTGCGTTCCACCGGCCTTAGGAGCTGGTCTTAGTTTCCCGCTGGTCAGCGTCGTTTGGACTCCATAACCCCGAGACCGGGACCTAACCTGCAATGACCCAACGCGACCCGGCAAGCTACAAGTGGTGCCCGATGTGGGGCTCGAAGAACAACAACAACAACATTGCGCAGTGAACTCACGCCTACACCATACAGCGAGCTAGAATCTATCTCTCCATTCAGCGAAGACTCCCTCGATCAAGAGGTAGCCTCATACGATGAACGAAACGCCCGCGTGCTCACCGACTATGTCCAAAATTCCAGTGGTGCGGAATCACCAGTATCGCATCTACAACAGTTCTCGCCCATTAGTGAGGGGACATTCCGTGATGCCTCACAAGCAGGAAAAACTGAATTCTGCACACTTTCAGATGTCTGCGATAGACCAACATCATGAGGGCCAGACCCTGGACGATCTCGACAAACTTACTATCCTTCTCACCACTACTATTCACCCCCGTCATCAGTAGGTGATATGTGGCAGGATAGTAATTACAATCCTTATAATGTACAACCTTCCGTATTATCCCCTCTAAATGTACCACCTTATTTTCAGGGGACATCACGTCATCAACGGGAGGAATCAGCACCTCCGTTCCACAGATACATCAGTCACACCACACACCGCACACGTCAGCCCACTGCACCACCACCATATGAGGAATGTCTAGCACCGCAACAACAATATGAAGAGCGACCGCTTTATCAACATACTGCACCGCCTTCCCTCCATAGGCCAATACCGGATTATGGACAAGCATCAGGCCGGACCTCAGCAGATTTAATCACGCGGCCACATACCTATTATAATTCCTATAATCAGCCTCCTCATCATCAACAGCAGCACCGACGGGAAACACTGACACCACCACCGCTATCACCTGCACGTCAAACACCATCAGCCTTCTCATCATTCTCCCAAGTACCACCACCACCTGTATTTGCACCACTCAGTTCTTCCCGTAGGACTGGCCGGGTCATTCTTCGCCCTGAATCTAGCGGGGAGAATGACTGGGCCAACTACAGTCCAGTTTGAAATAATTAGCAGAACAAATGGGTAGAACGATCAGCAAATGGGAGAATATCTGGCCATGAAGCTTTCAGGAAAAATGCTTCAAGTTCTCGCGGACCTTGGGACCGATTACACCCCCACCTACTCACAATTAGAATGTGCATTATCAGAATGATTCAGCAACACAGCCCTAGGTGAAACTAGTCGTCTTCAGTTGAAAAATGTGCGTCGACGCACGGGAGAGACGTTGCCGGAGTTAGCAAGCTGCATCTGGAGACTAGTCACCCATGCATATCCAAGCACCAATAGTGAAGGCATCACTCACCTACACCTAGATACGTTCATCGATGCATTGAGCGGTGAACCTGTTCTCAAGGAGAAACTATTTCTCGCTAACCATGGTAGCTTATCACAATTAACGGCTACTGTGGTACGAATTGAAAGCTTCTTGAAGCAGGAAAAAGTAAATCGCCACCAATTACACCCAATCAATGAGCTAGATGGTGCAAACATCGCCACATCATCTGATAAGCGTGCAACACCCACCATGACATCAGCGACAGAAACAACTACACCACAGAAAGCACCACACCCAAACCAATCCCACCCGTATCATGCGCCTAGAGGAAGGGGGCGTGGCTACAGAGGAGGCCACAACGGAGCCCCGGGATGTGGTAACCAGGAAAACAGCAACAATCATACCAACATGCATGAAAGGATAGACGAGATCAACAAACAGATCTCCGGACTCACCAATCTTGTCACTACACTTAGCACTAACCTCGCCACCACACACATTAGGACAGCCAACACCACCAACACTGCACCGCCACCGAACACATGTTACGGATGCGGTCAGCCAGGACATTGGAGGGACCGGTGGCCTAACTGACCTCCGTCTACCACACCCACCGCTGACTGCAGAACACCATCGCCTGAGAAGCCGTTAAGACGCATAAGGGCACCGATTGAAGAGTCACCTCGGTGCCCGTTCTTACAACCTGGCTCAACTGCGGCCTCCGTACAACAACGTCTGGTGGCCAATTATCACCATCAGGTATCAGCCTTTTCACGCACAACCATATGCACAGCCTCACATATGTCGGTGCCTACGATGCCTCCCACATCAGCAGCACCGCCATCCACATATAACAAGCCTTCTTTTCTGTGTAAAACGGCAGTGGTAGGTTGTAGCACCTCCGCTGAAACAACATTTCTGCAAGCACCACATCCCGCCACCAAGACACTGGATTCTCGGTGTCCCTTGGTGGTATGCAACACATCGTCCCGCACAGCATCACCTCCTTCATCCACAGACAGCAGCGGTACAGAAGAAACTATTCACTCTGCATCATGGATTCGTAAACGACGACGCTGCCGGCGATATGAACGCATTCTACGACGTCACTGTATCTTCTGCGCTTCTACTAAACATATAATGATGCGTTGTAAGAAGTGGGTCACTCAGGTAGCTCTCATCTGTGATCGCGAGAATCCCATCCGCGCCGCGGTCTACACGAACACCGCACATACAGAAATGGCAACAACTCCATCACCATTGCTACCACCAGCTCTGTCTTCACCAAAGCACTCACAGCAGCGGCGATGACGGACTGGCCCTTTCCTCACTCAACCACCTACAGCATTAAAAGAAGCCATTCAGAAACAAGCCGACTACATACAGAATGATTCCGCTCTGCAACCGCTTTTGCAGATGGCATTATTGGAGACTCTTCCACAGGTACACCGCAAAATCATCTACAAGTGTGCCTGTCTGTTTAGCGGTATTTCCACGAGTGCCCAAATACGTGACTACCACAGCGTGATGGTGGAGTGGCGAGGGTGAGTCGGAGTAATTATCGTTGACATCACCAGGCTCCCACAAACCGGATTGGGCACTCCAGCCTAAAATTAGAAGAGGCAAGTTTATAAGCATCCAATCTGAGAAACCGGCTCACACTAATTAAAAGGTGAGCTTCCACAGGAATAAGTAGTTCATAGGTTTTATGTTGATCGGAAACTCATATTTTAAGCAGAATGAAGACGAAGTTTATCGGCCAACCTCCTTATAATTAAAAATACTCGCTGTGTACGGAAGGAAATATTCAAGTGACTACGGGAAAATTAGATTTAAAACTTTCCATCTAGGGCATGACCAAATCACCCATAAATTTTCAGGTGTGGCCATCCACCCTCTCATGACGTCACTAATCTGTATAAAAAGGAGGTGCGCGCTCTGGAACTTCGTCTTCCCAACAAATTGGACATGAGGGAAGATTACAGCATTAGGCTACTTTCGTGTCTCAAACTAAATTCTGCTAAATCTTATTATTTCTTTATTATTATATCAGGCCTGGAAAGTTAATTATAAAGTGTTAGATTATTAAGTATAGGTTAAGTAACCCGCACCATTAGCATGCGGAGCAGCATCTCTCTCGAGCAAGATTTGGCTCTTTCGGAAGCCTCTGAAGGGTCCACCTCATCAACATGTGCGACGAAGTTTTCCTGCACCATTCTTCTACCTAACGGACGACAGTGTGACCACACCTTCACACGAAATTCGGATAGGAAAGTGCACGTCAATCGGGACCATTTTCTTCAGCGCACTTTCTGTGCCAGTTGCCGGTACCTGTTTTCTGCAATGCGTTACGTTTCTAACACTTAATTGGTAGGTTAGACTGTAGCAGAAGGCCCGCACGAATAAAGCGGCATCTACCAATACAGCATCTTGGAACTACACATGCTATTAAATATAACCATCGTTTGTTAAAAGTAACTTTAATCGTGGGAGAAGAAAGTGAAGATCCGGTAGTGCTAGCAGATAGGTTCGAACAGAGACGACCAGTTTTAGCGCTCCCGATGGAAAGGATGACATGAACAAAGAACACTACTGCTCCATCACCACCACCACCACCATCTCTATTGCACGTCACGCTCTCGGACATTTAGCTGCCATCACCATGCCATCACCAGCAACAGCCCATCCAGTACCCAGTGCAAGCCAGTCACCAACATCGCCCGCAGATCACCAGCAGCCACAGCTATCGGCAATCCTATCCTGGTCATCACGTCACCACCCGACATGGACTACCCTCGGTCATTGTCTCCAAGTGATTTGATGATAGATGAAGATGACCAATGCGCAACAGCCACCGGCATCACCAGCACCACCATCATCATCCTTATAACACTTCAGCATCACCAATCGCAGGATCCAACAATCAGAAAGAGCACCACGCCTGACCATCTGTATTCGGGGAAGAGGAGAATCGCCCACACTCAGGAGATTAACCCAGTTCCACGTGTCACCGCTAGTCGTCTCCTGAAGGCTGCAAAGATGCAGAAGCTTCTCCATATTACCACCACAGCTTCGTCTCCTCCGCGAACAACAATCAGCACCATCACTGCACCATCATCAGTCATCACAATGCCAGCCACATCAGCAGCCACCTCTGCATCAGCAACAGCCACCGCACCGTCACCAGCCACATGTGTTGCCATGAACATTAGCACAACCACTGTGATTTCGTGTACAAACTTAACCAATCTAACTACAAACAATTCCAGACAGCCATCACAAGATGGGGAAATTTCGGCAATCCAAGAACATCCGCCACGCCCAACAACTATCAGCCGCGGAACACAGACGCGGTGGGGAAACTTTGTGCCAAATATTTGCGGAAACTACTGCCAGGGATGTAGCAGGATTCTGGAATGAGGCGAGAAATGGAACATTTTTCGCTAATTAACATTACTGATATATTTTTCTTATTATTATATATGTTAGATCAATTGAATTCCGTCCCCAGGATGACCACGGTTATCCCACACAGCAGCACAACATGTTTGCCCAGCTGTGTCTCACACTGAAATGAGTACTGCGGACTCCTGTGTTGTAAGAACGTCGTGTGCGACGTACAGTACACAACAGACCACAGTGCAATAATGTCATAATCCCGTCATGCAGTCTCAGCTATGCTGGGGCTGCCTGATGAACTAGCTTTTATACTTATTTACTATTATTTTTCTTATTATTTTTCTTCCTGTCTCAGCATGTCAGGACGGCTTGGGGTCAGCGAGAGCTGCCCGTGCGAACCCGCTATAATGGGCCGCAATTTAATAAATATATATATATATATACACCTGTGCAAAAGTTAAGCACCAGCAAAAACAATAGAACGTAGAAACATGATGGTACAACTAGGCTGCCATACTTTTTGTCCCCGCGTTAGCTGACATAATTCCAAGTACGAAATGCACATGCATGTATGACTTCACGCCGCTTGATGTCCGTGCGTGGCGGGAAACAGCACACGTGTTCAGTTATGTAAAAGTCCAGTTTGAGGTGTAGAACATTACATACAGATTTAGGCGACAAGATTAGGAATTTTGTGTTCATGACCGTGGTTTATTTGTACAGAGAGAATTAGCTCTTGATTGTGAACCGCTATGGCAAGACGAAGGTTAAGTGATCGTGTGAAATGGCAAATCATAGGCATGCATACCACTGGTATGTCATGCAGAGAGATTGGCAGACAGCTGAACATTAACCATACTGTAATCAGTCGTTTGATTGCAAAACATGGGCAAACTAACGAGGTGAAGGACAGGCCTAGATCTGGAAGACCGAAGAAGACTACTGCCCGTAATGATCGAGCCCTAGTACGCCTTGTTAGGAGATCTCCATTCACCAACAGCAGAGTGCTCAGCCAGCAATGGGAAACGCGCAATAGAGTGTCAATGTCTACCGTCAAAAGGAGACTGTATGCTGCTGGCATGAAAGCTAGGAGACCTGTCAGACGTCCTCTCCTCACTGCACACCACAAAGAGGAGCGTCTGAGGTGGTGCAACGAAAGAAGACACTGGAACATGAGATCCTGGAGACGGGTACACTGGTCCGATGAAAGTCGGTTCCTGCTTCATGCCACAGATGGTCGAACTCGTGTATGGAGGTCCAGACGCACGGCGTACGACCAACGTAACATCATGGAAGAAGTTCCATTTGGTGGATGTTCCGTTATGATATGGGGGTGCATCTCATTTGATTGTAAGCTGGATCTGTTGACTGTACCTGGAACACTAAATGGACAAAGATATCAAGATTCCATACTGGATAGAGTTGTGGTCCCTCATTTTGTAAATCATGCACCTGGAACCCACCCTATATTCATGGATAACAACGCCCGACCACATCATGCTAGAGCTGTGCATGAATACCTCCACCAGAATGCCATCGAAACCCTACCATGGCCAGCAAGGAGCCCTGACATGAACCCTATTGAGCATATCTGGGACATTCTGGGAAACATGGTGAGAAGGAGGGATCCTCCTGTGCAGAACCTACAGGAATTAACAGACGCGCTCCATCTTGAATGGCAACGAATACCACAATGGCGTATCAGTCGGTTGGTGACCAGCATGAGACGTCGTGTCCAGGCCGTCATCCAGGCACAAGGTGGATATACCCGGTATTAATAATGACAGTCTCAAACTCGTGCACAGATGTTAAACTTCGTTTTCAGACACCATTAATGACAATCTAGCCACGTGTGTCAACTGTAGGGCAATAGTTGTCAGTTGTGTCAACGTAACCATATTCAGGCCTCGTTTGCAAGTTCAAACAAAAACATACAGTGTTTCCCCACCATCATAATCAGCATTCCTGTAGTTGCATTATTACCTCTTGCACTAAGATGGATGGGTACATAAATGTTTATGCTATTGCTTTCTTCATAGCACATGAATATACCCTCGCATGTGCGTAAAAATAGGGTGGTGCTTAACTTTTGCACAGGTATATATATATATATATATATATATATATATATATATATATATATATATATATATATATATATATATATATATATATATATATATATATATATATATATATATATATATATATATATATATATATATATACCGATGACTATTAGGTACTCAAGTAACTATACTATTGTACGTCTAATTATTATTTCCGTATATGGCACTGCTGACTAATAGGTGCCTTCCCGGTCTTAGGACTGCAATTTATAATTTCTTTATTACTGTTCATATTATCCTTATTTACTGTAGGTGCTTTAACAAACCGCACCGTTTAGGTCTTTCAACCTGATACGTACTACCTCATTAATTCATATATAAATTCTCATTGTTCATTGCATTGGTTAGTTGTATATGGCAGATAGCCATCCGGTTGATATGTTTTGTTTAATTATAGAAAACTTAGACCGCAGTACGCTAGGAAATACTAAACAGCAACATTTATATCCGCATCACTTATTCCTGCCATCATCAGTTTTACACTGAGGTCACTGACCATGTGCTCTAACTGTTTGAGCCTGGCATGTTACCGACTAAACCTTACTATTTAGCTCGATAGGATAGGTTAAAATGGTTAGGAACAACGTCTTCGTTAGGAGACATATAGCGTTTGCCTCTTTTCCAGTTGTTGCGATAATGTAGCCCCGCACTCCGGCAAGGTTGTGCAAAATTGGCCAAATACCTATAGGGCCTCGTATATATCAAGTTATTGTCTCTTTCCACGATCCACCAGCCGTTGGCTTTATAATTGTTTGGACATCCCATCAGCACATTGAACTGATCCGACCCTGGGAAACTATCGAATGTTTCCGAGCGGTGATGGTTAAAGTGTTGATTTACATACATCTCCCCCGAATCCTTGGATACTTGGTAGCTAGATAACCCCGCCAATGAAGGAAAGCACTGCGAAAACATATAGTTATAGATGTGAGTTTGATAAGTTTATTTGCCGACCCGCAGTGCATATCTGCCCACATTGGAACTTAATCCTAACGACAGGTCAAAAGTTAGATCTATAGGAAGCAGTGGGGGTAGATGCTCTTTCAAAGCAACCTACGGGAAGCTAGGCATCTGTGCCCATTGGACAGCTGTATCTAACGATAGGTAAGAATCCCTGCCACTTGTGGCCAAAGCTAGTTTTCGTTTCTAACACTTAATTGGTAGGTTAGACTGTAGCAGAAGGCCCACACGAATAAAGCGGCATCTACCAATACAGCATCTTGGAACTACATAAGATGGTGACGTGGGAATTCTTCGGAAATTGCTCGTTCCACCTTCACATAAACCAGTACGCATCACGTTAATTATGGCTTCACTAGGATTTTTCAGCACTTAGCATTTTCTGATGAACAAAAGAGTGGGCCTTTTTGCCAACTGTTTTCCTCTGCTTCGGTGTTGAAGGTATTTTCCTGTGATAGAGGCCTGTGCTAGGCACTTGTATCTCGCAACAGCGAGAATTCCTGTGATGGAGGCCCACACGAGGCACCTTCCTCTCGTACCATCATGAAATATTCGGTGACGGAGGCCCACACGAGGCACTTTCCTCTCTCAGCAACATTGCTCTCTCTGTGTATGTAAGAGGTATATTAACTTATATCAAGTTACTCAGTGGTCTCTTATGCGGATGCTTCTCTTGCGGGGATACCTCTGCGGATTCAAGGATCTGTGTGGTACCTCCGGCGACACCATGTAGAAAGGACACCAGCTAGTTCTATATTGTGTATTATTGTACTCATTTTACTGTCAAATGATTCACCTTGTTTGTATAGTACTTATTTATATTACTAGTATATCATTCTAATTGTTCCATTCTCTAAATTAGTATGGATAGACACACCAGTGACACAAATAGTTGGGACGACACCATGTTGTTCAATCTCACCGGCAATGGTCGCACGGCCCCACTGGAACATCAGTGTTCCACCGGCTCTAGAAGTCGGTTTTGTACATCGTGGACAGACTTCATATAGGATCCGCAACCCAGAGATCCGCAGCCATGCCAGTCATCGCGCACTTGCGGTGTGATGGACGGATATTTATCAGTGGACCAGCATGTAGCCCCGCAAGCTCAAATTTCATGGTTGTTGCTTCTATAACATGGTTCGGAAGACTGTTCCATAAGTCTGTGATTCTATGTTTAAAGAGTATTTTTGTATGTTTAAACGTGATCTGGATTTGTATAGTTTTAGTCTGTGTCCCCTGGTTCTTGAGTCTGATCGAAATTCAAAGAGGTTGCACACTTCTGGATCATATTTTTTTTGTTATAATTTTGTAAGCTTCAATAATGTCTCCTCGTACTCTACGGTATGCAAGACTTGGTATATTAAGGCCCCTGAACATAGTCTCATAATTTCGGTTTGATTGTCCTGAGACACTTTTTGTTGCCCTTCGCTGAACATTTTCTGACAGCTCTATATGTTTCTTGAGATAGGGACTCCAAACCTGTTTAGCAAATTCCAGATGTGGCCGCACCAATGATATATACATGGTTCTAAATATGTTTGTGTCAAGGGATACAAATGTGCACCTTATTACACCCATAATGGAGTTGGCTTTATTACCTTTATCTATTATGTGCTTCTCAAAACATAGTTTATCATCAATAATAACTCCTATATCCTTTTTATCCTAGGTAGGATTAATAGGGGACCCTTCTTTACCGAGAATATAGCTATGAGTTTGTAAATTGGTTTTGCCAATTCACATAGATTTACACCTATCGTCATTAAATTGGAGTAACCATTTACTGGTCCATTCGGTTAACAGGTATATATCTTGTTGCATTTCATTAGCATCATCATTGGATTTTATGCCATGAAAAGGTGTTGTGTCATCCGCATACAGGTATATTTCACTATTGTTAGCTATCACATTAGGTAAGTCATCCATATATAAAATAAATACCACTGGTCCTAAAACTGATGCCTGTGGTATCCTGCTAAATACTGATTTCCATTCTGATGGTTCATCACTAATGATTACTCTTTGGCTACGCTGTGACAAGAAGCTTTATATCCATTTAATAATATGTGGGTTGATGTTATATCGATTCAGTTTATGTACAAGTCTATGATGGGGAACCTTGTCAAATGCCTTTAAAATCAAAATATGCAAAGTCCACCACGCCACCATCACTATCCAATATTTGTAACCATTTATCCCCTACTGTCAATAACCTTTCAAGTGGCAATGATAACATCAAGACAACACAAGATAAACTGGTCAAAACCAGTCTAGCATTGGTAAACAACTGTCACCAATTAGACTTAACATTGCCATCCATTCAAGAAAACCAATGTTCATTTCACACAAACTATGAACCTATAGGTAATATTCAAGCCCAAATTGCACCACCGCATACCAATCAGCTGCGGGGACACAGGGACAACACTTTCCAAAATAGACAAACATTCAACAATATTTCACACAGTAATTCAGGACCGAACAGGCGCACGCCGATTCCTCAACATCACTACATAAACAATACAGATGACAAATATACTAAACCAGGTCGCAGAAGCTATAGACAGGTTGTGCTTAATAGCCAGAGTAATGCAAACAAGGGTGGCCGAGTTTATAACATACCAGTCTTTCAGAGCAGTTATAGCAATGTAGAGTACCAAAACCATGATAAACAACCATCCCTGCAATCCAACACTCAAACTGCAACAACCAGGAAAGTTATAATCATTGGAAGCTCGACATTCAGGAAACTTAGTGGTAGGTTTATGTCAACAGAAAAGCATAACATCACATTCAGATCCTACGGTGGGGCTAGAATCAGTTAAATTGCGGAAAAACTTGAACTGTTTCTCTCACCCAATACATATGATATTGTCATCATACATGTTGGAAGTAATGACATTGGTAAGCGTAAAGCAGACAGCATGATCAATGAATATGATGCACTCATTGAAAGAGCCAAATCATTAGCTCCAAACACTCAAGTGTATGTATCATCCATGCTGCCAACACACATGAAAACAACCTAGTTTATGAGTTTAATGAATTGCTCAGCTCTCTAGCAGAATGGCACAAAGCAACCCTAGTTAAGAACACAGAACTGTTTACGTATTCTAACGGGGAAACGAATGTAGAGTTTTTTCGAGACTTTATTCACCCAAATTATCATTGAGTTAGACTATTATCAGAAAACATCTGAACTCACGTATCGATTCCCTTCAAGCCAACACTACCCATAGAAATGCAATCCCTTATCCTTGTTAGGAATCAATGCATAGGGAAAAAAGGGCAATATACTGTACAAATATTTACCAAATGCAGAAAAACCAAGCCTATACATCTATATAACAGATACCACAATTTGGTTGATGAATGTACAGTTCCACAAACAATGGATACTAACAAATATATACACGATACAATATCAACAGCTATCTCGCCATCAAACAGAAACGAAAGTACACAGGTATTACAAAGTAAGAAATTGAAAACTCTAAGGAAACAAGGAGAACATAGAACGTATTATAAATCAACACAATCTCAGCTATCAGAACATGAGAGATAAGAGCCACACTTGAAATGCATGTACACCAATGCAGATAGTCTCTCCAATAAATTACCTGTATTCAAAGCAAGGCTTTTGGCCATGGAAAAAACACCAGACATTATAATTATAACAGAGATATTTCCTAAAAATTTCTGATTTCTCCCTACTAAAGAAGAAATGTCCATCGCAGGATATGATACGTTCCCAAACAACATCTGTGAACAAACCGGAAGAGGTGCTATGATACTTGTGAAACAGGAACTACATTCCGATGAAATCAATGTGCAAAGCAATTTTAAAGAACATTGTTTTATTAAAATAAGCCTAAAAAATAATTACACTTTACTAGTTGGTGTTATATACAGAAGCCACACTGGTGACGAGAACAATATAAACCTAATGAACAACCTCCTGTGCCAAGTAACAAATAACACAAAGCAATACACACACATTTTCATTTGTGGAGATTTCAATTTTCCAAACATCCAATTGGACTCCTGGACAGGATCAGACAGTACTGAAGGATTCCTAGAATGTATAAGAGATTGTTTCCTTTTTCAAAAAATCGATAACCTCACTAGAGTTAGAGGCACTGACACCCCATATACACTGGATCTAATTCTCTGTAACGAGGAGGATCTTGTGTCAGATATTGCATACGATAGCCCTCTGGGAAGCAGTGACCACGTTGTGATCGCATGTAATCTCCAATGTGCAAATGATACAGTGACAACTGAAATAGAAATATCTAACTACGATAAAGGGAACTATGGGGCAATGAAACATGAACTAAATCTTGATTGGGAAAAAATATTAGAAGGTAAAGATGTTGAAGACATGTATTCCACTTTTTCTAATAAACTAAAGTTAGCAGAAATAGAGCATATCCCCAGATACAAGCCACACAACAAGGGAAAGAAAGCAGCTATCACATCAGAAATTCTTAAACTAATAAAAGTTAAAAATAGAGGTTGGACGAACTATATGAAAACCAGAACAAACAAAGACAGGCTTAAACATACACGCCAGTGAAACAAACGTAACACTCTCACAAGAAAGGCTAAACGAGAAAAAGAAAAAGAAATAGCCAGAAGTGTAAAAAACGAATCCTAAAAAATTTTGGTATCATGTCAACCGTACAAGAAAACTCACCTCCAGAATACCTGAACTTGAGGTTGAAGCAAATGGTACAGTCCTGAGAGTACAAAATGATATTGACAAGGCGGACGTATTAGCAAATTTCTCTACTACTGTTTTCATTGATGAAGATACTAATATGCTTCCACACCTTACTAGGCGAAACTACACAACTCTCTCTCTAGTGACACTACCTTCAGCCTCAGCGAAAAACTTAAAATTATGGAATCAATAAACATTTCTAAATCACCTGGACCTGATGGGGTACATCCTCGCCTCATATATGAATTAAGAGAAGTACTACATAAACCGCTTAACATCATATTCAACAAATCATTTGTCTCAGGATGTGTACCTACCCATTGGAAACTTTCAAACGTTACACCAATTTTTTAAACGGGGGATAAAAAGGACCCAGGAAACTACAGACCAATAAGCCTTACAAGTGTAGTTTGCAAACTCATGGAAAAGCTCATTCTGGATAAGATATTAAAGCACATAACGTCAAATGATCTACTCACTAATAAACAATTTGGTTTTATTTCCGGGAGGTCAACAACACTGCAATTATTAAATGTTTTAGACCACTGGACAAAAGTATTGGACAACAATAGTAAAATAAATATAGTATTTATTGACCTAATGAAGGCACTCGATAGGGTCCCACATGAATGACTCGTGATCAAATTGAAGGCATGTGGATTTAGTGATACAATGTGCCAATGGATAAGGAAATTCTTAAAAAATCGTAAACAGAGAGTCCGGATTAAAAACAAATTTTCTCCATGTCAAGATATATCCAGTGTGGTACCACAAGGTAGTGTGATAGGCCCTATCCTGTTTGTTATTTATATAAATGACCTACCGGATAATGTCAGTTCTGAAATCTACTTATTCGCAGATGACATAAAGATTTATAAAGAAATTCAAGACAAAACAGACAGTAAAATAATACAGGATGGTATTGACTCCATGACCGACTGGGCTTCTACATGGCTACTAAAATTCCATCCAAACAAATGTAGAGTTCTGGAAATAAAAAGCAAACAAAATGTTGAAAACAGATCCTATCACCTACACGGAGAGGATGGTCTCCCAATACCACTTGAATCAGTTAAGTTTGAAAAAGATCTAGGCATGTTTATAGACAGACAACTTAACTTTCGAAAACATATACAGGAACAGGTAAATAAAGCCAACAGGATAATCGGAATAATTCGCAGAACCTACACATACCTAAATAATGACAATTTCACCTTGCTGTACAAAGCATATTAGTATGGCCTCACTTTGAATATGCTAACAGTGTCTGGTGCCCATACAAAGAAAAAGATATCAATGCTATCGAAAATGTTCGAAGGAGGGCAACCAGACAGATTCCGTCATTGAAGGGACTGAGCTACCCTGACAGGCTAAAGAGACTAAATCTCCCAACTCTAAAATGTAGAGTTCTGGAAATAAAAAGCAAACAAAATGTTGAAAACAGATCCTATCACCTACACGGAGAGGATGGTGTCCCAATACCACTTGAATCTGTTGAGTTTGAAAAAGATCTAGGCATATTTATAGACAGACAACTTAACTTTCGAAAACATATACAGGAACAGGTAAATAAAGCCAACAGGATAATGGGAATAATTCGCAGAACCTACACATACCTAAATAATGACAATTTCACCTTGCTGTACAAAGCATTAGTATGACCTCACCGTGAATATGCTAATAGTGTCTGGTGCCCATACAAAGAAAAGGATATCAATACTATCGAAAATGTTCAAAGGAGGGCAACCAGAAAGATTCCGTCATTGAAGGGACTGAGCTACCCTGACAGGCTAAAGAGACTAAATCTCCCAACTCTAAAATATAGACGACACCGGGGAGATATGATTGAATTATATAAAATCATACACGGTTATTACGACACATCTAACAAAAATCTTTTCACATTAAACAATTCAATAGCAAGAGGACACACATATAAACTAAAGAAACATCGCTTTTCACATGATTTCAGAAAACATTACTTTACCAATAGAAAAATCGAACAATCGGCAACATGGAATCCAGCAAGCATATCAACAGCCATGGCAATATCGTAGTCTGCCATCACACAAGCAGTATGATAGCCAGCCAGCTCATCTGCAGTAATCAGCTAGTCCAACAACAACGGAGCAGCCAGCCAGCCCATCAACAACAGGGTAATCATCCAGTCCATCAGCAACAGAGCAGCCAGCTAGCTCACCAGCAACATGACAGCCAGCTATCTCAACATCAACATGTTAGCCAGCAAAACCATCAGCAACAGGTTATCCAGACACCCCACTTGCAACATAGTGGCCAGCCAAGCCATCACAAGTATGGTGGGCAGTCAGCTCAACATCGTTATGGTAGTCCGCCAGCCCACCAGCAAAGTGGTAGACAGCCAGCTTTCCAGCAGCATGGTAGACAAAAAGCTTACCAACAACAGGGTACTCGGCCATCCCATAAACAGCCGGCTATCAAATCAGCAATGTGACAGTTGCAAACCCACCAGCAACGTGGTGGCCAGTCATTCCAACAACATGGTAGCCATAACTACATGACACAATATTATGCTCAGCAGCAAATGAACACAGAAATGTGTCATAACATGAATCTAAGCCAAATTGAACTTCGCAATATGCACTCCCAGCTAATTAGTGTCCTAAATGTGAATAGACAGTACGTAACAACCCAGCAGAATGGAGGCCAAATTGCACTGCACTCTTTAAATGTTAACAACTTAACTAAGTATAATGGCATACAAAATCAGTCTGAAACTGGTAGCCAGTCAAACCAATCTGAATCTGCCAGTCACTCAGTCCAATTGCATGATAGCGATTCAGCCCAACACCACGATAAAGAGTCAATCCAGGAGTGTGATAACCAGTTAGATCAACAGCATTCTGGTGACCAGTCAGTCCAGCAGCAGTATGATGATCAGTCAGACCAACATCATCATGGCGATCAGACAGTCCAATAGCAGCACGGTGAGCAGTTAATCAAACAACAACATGGTGACCAGTCAGTCCAGCAGCAGCATGGTGATCAATGAGTCAAATATGGTGACCTGTCAGTCAAGTATGGTGAGCAGTCAGTCAAGTATTGTGACGAGTCAGTCAAGTATGGTGACAAGTCAGTACAATGTGGTGACCAGTTAGTCCAATGTGGTGACCAGTTAGTCCAGTATGGTGACCAATCAGTCCAGTATGGTTACCAGTCAGTAAGTCATAGTCCAAGAGCAGCATGGTGATCAGTCAGTCCAGCAACAGTATGGTGACCAGTCAGTCCAACAATATTATGGTGACCTGTCAGCAAAATATGGTGACCAATCATCCATGTATGGTGACCAGTCAGTCCAGCAGCAGTATGGTAACCATTCAGTCCAGCAGCAGTATGATGTTCAATCAATCAAATATGCTGACCAGTCGGTCCAGTATGGCAATCAGTCAGTCCAGTATGGTGACCAATCAGTCCAGTGTGGTAACAAGTCAGTCCAGTATGTTAACCGGTCACTCCAGTATGATGACAAGCCAGCTAGTCAGACAGTCCCACAGCAGCATAGTGGCCAGTCAGTTCAACAACAGCATGGTGCTCAGTCAGACCAGCAGCAGCATTGTAACCATTCAGTCCAGCAGCAGTATGATGTTCAATCAATCAAATATTGTGACCAGTCAGTTCAGTATGGTGACCAGTCAGTCCAGTGTCACGACCAGTCAGTCCAGCAACAGCATGGTGAGCAGTCAGTCCAACAACCACATGGTGACCAGTCAGTCCAACAGCATCAAGGTGACCTGTCAGTCAATTATGGTGACCAATCAGTCCAGAATGGTGACCAGTCAGTCCAGTGTGGTAACAAGTCAGTCCAGTATGTTAACCGGTCAGTCCAGTATCATGACCGGCCAGCCAGTCAGACAGTCCCACAGCAGCATGGTGACCAGTCAGTTAAACAACAGCATGGTGACCAGTCAGTCCATCAGCAGCATGGTAACCATACAGTCAAGCATGGTGACCAATCAATAAAGTATGGTGACCAGTCAGTCCAGTATGGAGACCAGTCAGTCCAGCATGATGACCAGTCAGTCCAGCAGCAACGTGGTGACCTGTCAATCAAGTATGGTGACCAGTCAGTCCAGCAACAACATGACGTTCAGTCAGTCCAGCAGCCGCACGGAGACCAGTCTGTCCAGTATGGTGACCAGTCACTCCAGCAGCAACGTGGTGACCTGTCAATCAAGTATGGTGACCAGTCAGTCCAGCAACAACAGGTTGACCAGTCAGTGAAGCAACAGCATGGCGACCAGTCATTTCATCTGCAAGACAAGTGTACATATTCAGACCAGCAATCAAATAATCATTCAAGCCAGAAGTATGGCGACCAAACAAACCAGAAGTGTGGTTATCAGTCAAACCAGCAGGAGCATGGTATCTACTCAATCCGACAGCAACATGATAACCAGTCAATCCAGCAGCCTTGTGATCATGACCAGTCTTTTTTAGGACAATGCCGAGTTACAAAAATCTCAAGATAGCATCTTTCAATATCAAGAACTTAAAGGGTAACTTTATGTATACCCAGAAATTGTGTGAGAGAGATCAAATAGACATTATAGCCCTGCAAGAACATTGGCTATATGACTGTGAAAAATACTGGATGAAAAAACTACTTCCTGGTTTCCAGCATCATTCCAGATCTGTGGATGAATGCAATTTTTACCCCCCCCCCCCCCCATACAGTCCCATACAGTTACCACGGGGATACGGCGGATCAAGTATAAGCTGGAGAGACGAGCTAAATAGTATAATTGAAAGTCTACCTGATGGTTCAAATAGAAGTCTGCATAAAAATAAACTCATCACCTTCAGTCATCATTATAGCAACATATGCCCCATGTAAAGGGTGTAGCAAATATAATGAGGAATATATGGAACTCTTAGCAGAATGGCAGGAACTACTGAACAAATATAAAGACTCCAATGATGTCCTGATATGCGGTGATTTAAATGCATCATTGCATTCAGAATATCCAGATGCAAGAGACAAACTATTAAAAGATTTCTGCACCAAGAACCAGTTAGAATTAGTTCCAAATTATCCAGTTGGAAAAACCTTTGAATGTGCAAATGGCTCTTCACAGATTGACTATATCATTGCATCAAACATAGATCTCATAAAACAAGTTCAGCATGTATCAAAGGAATACGACAACTGCTCAGATCATATACCAATTAGAGCTGTCATTACAGTTACGGAAAGCAGCATGAGTAACAATGTGCTGAAGCCAGTACAAGAAAGAAAGCTTCAGTGGAGAAAAGGTGATCTGGTTCAATATAAAGAAAATCAGGAAAGAATGATGCATCAAAAGGATCTCTGCTCATCAAACAAATCGGTAGACGAACTTATCACTACTGTCACCATATGTATGAAGGCCAGTACTAAAGGGGCAATCCCAGAGAGGAAACCAAAGATTTCAAAGAAGGGTCGACTCTGGAATTATAAACTTGCAGAAACATCAAACATATCCAAAACAATACATCATCAATGGGTTTGTGCCGGTAGACCTTCAAATCCAAAACATCCATCAAAGATCAAATTAAGAGAAGCTAAAAAGGCGTATCGGAGAGAGCAACGGCAGGCTGTAACAAGAGCAGAGAAAGATACTACGAACAAGATCATGAATGCCCTACCCTCAGATCAGTCACTGTTTGCACAGATAATACGAACTCAGAGAAAAACATCACAGAAAATTCTGTCAACAGAAATATTGCATGTGAATGATAAGGAGTATCATGGAAATGATATAATAGAAGGATGGGCAACTTACTTTAAAGAGCTAGGAACACCAAAGGAAAACCCCACATTTAATAAGGCATATAAAGATCAGGTTGAGGATGATATAACCAACATTAAATCTATCTGTGGTGATGATCGGTCCAGTCCAGATCCCTTCATGTGGGATGATGTAAACAGTGCTGTGAATGAGCTACACCTGAAAAAGGCCTCAGATTCTGATGGACTCTCATCAGAGCACCTATAACATGGTGGTGTCTTATTAATCCACACTCTTCTGATACTGTATAATAAGATCAGAGCTGAAGGCATATATCCAGATGCATTTAAACCTGGTCTGATTACATCAATCCATAAGATGGCAAGGAAAGCCGTTGACGATCCCAGATAATTACCGGAAAATCACAGTGACATCCATAGTGGGAAAAGTCTTTGAGAAGCTTTACCTTAAACGCATTAGACCATTGATTTCAGAAAGCCAAAGTAATCTACAATTTGGTTTCACACCTCGAAAATCACCAACAGTTGCAGCAGTACTAATTACTGAAGTTATAGCGGAATGCAGAGAAAATAAAGTGCCCTGCTATGTTGGCTTTATGGATACACAGAAAGCCTTTGATGTTATCTGGCATTCTTCATTATTGCATCGTCTTTATCTCCTCTTGATAACAGGGAAGCTATGGTTGATTGCGAATGAAATGTACAGAAACATGTCAGCACAAGTCAAGTGGGAGGGACATAGAAGTAGAAAGTTTGCTGTCAAACAAGGCCTTCTACAAAGTGGGGTCACATCTCCTGATTTTCATAAACCATATGAGGATCCGCTACTAAGATTACTTGAGCAAACAGCAGCTGGTCTACATATTGGTTCAATATATCTGGGCTCAATAACACTATGTGATGATAAGACAGTCCTAGATACATCCCCAGATGGGTTACAGGTGGGACTGAATGCTGCAACAATACATGCAAATAAAGAACGGTATGTTAATGGCATTGCCAAAAGCCAAGTGATGGTTTTCAATCAAGGCAAATAAACAGAATATGAGTGGACACTAAACGAAGAAAAGATGGACGTGGTAAAGGAATATAAACATCTGGGACTAGTAAGAACATATGACAAAAGTGGCCTAGGAAAAGAAATTATAAGAAAAGCTCGTGCAACAGCTTATTCATTGATGGGTGCTGGCTTTCATGGAATTAATGGACTACGCCCAATTGTCAGTATAAAACTATGGTCAACATATGTAATACCTCGATGTACGTATGGACTGGAGGCATTAATTATACCAAAGAAGGAAATGAGTCAGATCACTACACATGAAAGGAAAACCTTAAAGCAATTGCAATCACTTCCAAATAGTTGTGCAAATTCACTGGCATATTTACTTCTCGGTGCACCGCCGATAGAGGCGCAAACTGAAAAGAAGAAGCTGACATTACTTGGTGCAACACTAAGGAGTGAAGGCTCTGTCGAACAACAGTTAGCAATTCGGTAGCTTGTTATGAAAAGAGAAGGCAGACACAGTTGGTTTCAAGATGTCGAATTGATTTTACAAAAATATCAATTACCATCAGCCCACCTGCTACTACAAGACCCACCACCTAACTGTGTATGGAAGCGTCATGTCCAAAAGGCTGTAAACACAGTAGTCCTAGAGATGCTAAAGGAAGACATTAAGCAGAAATCATCAGCCCGGTTTGTGAATGTTGACATCCTTGATATCAGAAGGCCACATCCGATCTGGTCAACAGTGACAGCAAATACATATGATGTAAAACGTGCCGTCATCAAGGCAATGTTACTAACCGGTACATACTATCTGCAAGCACACAGATCCAAATTTAATCAATATGAGAATGATGCCTGTCCTTTTTGTAAGAACGTTATAGAAGACTGTATGCATTTCCTAGTTTAGTGTCCAGAATTTGCAGATATCAGAAGCATCTATATAGCGGAAATTGAGCATCTAGTGGCGGCAGATAGCTGGGAATTAATAAGCAAGGATGAGAATCTTATTCTCCAGATTCTACTCGACACAACTCTCTTGTTTGGCCTGATTGGAAGCGATTCAATGTCGAAAATTGAATCCATCTCCAGGAAACTCTGCTATAAACTTCATATCAGACGTAATCATATCTTAAATGAAATGAATTACCTAACAAAGCTTGCATTATAAAATATCAAGTTAGTATAATTAAAGTCAATTGCACATAGAAAAATATGGTGCACCTTATGCTTTCTGGATGCTCCTACATGTATTTCAATAACAATGAACTCATTTACGCGTCTGGTGAACATAAATTTACTCGTATATGAACTGTGACCATTTACCTACATACAGATAAGAAAATCACTTGCGTGTGTACATGCATGTACATAAATGTCAGATTTAATGATCGTTTGCGTGTGTGTATATAATATAATATATAATTAATGGAAAACTCCAGTAATTTGCGGATTCTATAGATTCCCGGATAATACACCGAGAGGTGGTGCGCCAGACATTGGCGGAAACTCCAAGAACAGAACAGATGCCTGGAATTCACTATCTGAGATGTTGTGAGGACTAGATACCCGATCGCTCCGATTAACTTGACAATCATAATACAGATTCTCCTTTACTAGAAAAACAAAATGCTTTTTAAATTTTTGTAATCGGCCCAGCCAAAGCCGAGATAAGCATATAACAACCACCTTGACAACCAAACGGTTTTAGCTATGCGCTAGAGTTGTGACGTCACACCGGGATGACACCAATTCCTATTAGTCTAGATTATTATCTCGAGGAGCAAAGCTAGGCTCTCTACTGCTGCCCGTATTAGGCACCTATGCACATATTCTTTTACAATTCATTGTTCACACAGGTACACTACATTGTTCGAGATGCACAAAGGTTCAATAATATCGAAGTTGATGATATTTTTGTTGATTAAACTTAAAGGACAGACCTTATGGACACGGTGCCTGACATCACAATTCTAACGGCCTGTTAGAGGTGACAGTAACATCGGAATTCGTGTACGTGAATTAGGCTATATTTAATCAAACCCACCCACACACTTCTTGGAATACAATTCTACAAATGCATATATATTTTATCTTTCTGGATTGACTGCAGAGATTTTGCATAGATGATAGGCATGCATGTACACAACTTTTAAAATGATAGTTAAGTAGGCCTACACCGCTCAGTGCAATTACGATTGTGTAGGCTTATGAATACATTTATGATTGCAATATAGCAGTTACTCCAGTTATGTGTTTAAAGTTTACTAAAATGGCGGGTAAATATAAATCGAATCTAAACTAATCTATTTGCGTATAGTCTACATTGATATATTATTGACAGGACACGGTTTGTTTACAATTTAGGCAGCGGTCGAGATGCGTAGCGAGGCTTTCACTGCCGTCCGCACGCTTATAGTACTTTTCATTTCATACGTTTCTTCACATTTCAGAGTGATAAATTGTACAAGTTGTGAATAATGACAAGATGCAACTTGAAATCAAGGACAAAATATACGCCCATGATATTAGGCCGATAATAAAGACAAACTTGTCTAGATAGCATGGATTGGCACAGATTAGCAAATGCTTAGAAAGATGGAAAATTTAATGTTTATTTGCAAACTAAGATGACTATGTTTGACAATTTACTAATGATATCACTGGTTCCATAAACTAACCAGTTATCTCAGCGGTAAATTTTCAAAAACAGTCTTGGTTTGCAAATGGGCATTTATGAAGAGGACTACTGGTACACAAACACTAATGGAAATATTGCAACATCTTTTAGTATAGGCTATTGAGAGCAATACATATTGGGGTTGCCAGAGCGAACTGGGTCATATACAGTGTATGCCCATTTGCTGACCAAGATTCCAGAAGAAGACTACTTTTGAAGATTTACCAATGAAATGACTGTTTTGGTAATCTAACCTGTCATTCCAGTGGTAAACTTTCAAAAATAGTCTTTAGTTGGTCTGCAAATGGACATTATCGAGGCAACTACAGACATGACAGAATGATGCAACAGTAGAATCTTTTTATATATTTATTCACACTATAGACAACAATATATATTGGGGTGAGAGAACTGAGCTATAAACAGTGTACTGGTGTGTCCATTTGCTGACCAAGACTCCAAGAGATTACTTCTGAAAATTTACCACCGGAGAGACTGGTTTTGTAACCAACGAACCAGTCATTCCAGTGGGAAATTTTCAAAAATAGTCTTGATTTGTAAATGGACATTTATCAAGACCACTGCGGAAGCGCTAATGATGGAAAGGTTGACCAGCATCTAGCATATTTATTCATCATGAGGCAATGAGCACAATACACTTAATTAATACATATATTGGGATGCGTAAAATGAGTTATATATTTTTTTAATTGTTCATAATACATTGTTTGACAATTAGGGGACCCAGATTTCGAGACTGGTTTTTTTTTATTTACCACCGTAATGACTGGTTCGGTAATCTAGCCAGTCATTCCAGTGGTAAAAATTTTAAAATAGTCCTCTTGGCCGGCACAAAGACATTCCTCAAGAGCACTTCAGATGACGTCTTTGACTGCCTTGAACATTAAAGGGTTTGCTTTAGCTATTAAATTGTTACTAGGCCACCGAGTTGTGGTCAGTCACAAATTCTACTTCACACTTGTCAATTTGTACTAGCCTTGGGCTAACAGTGGTAACAGGCTAGTGTTAATTTCAGTAAATGACACATGTAGGTAAAACTTTTCTCACTTTGTGACCGAGGATGCGCCACATCCACCTTGCAAATCTCCTTATGCCGTGGCGACCATCCGCCATGTGTCTGTCAACTTTTGCTTTCAGAGACAACTCCTCATTAACCACTTGGCCGATTTCAACCAAATTTGGCTGGAAGGACCCTATGGTCGTAGGCTCCAGAACCACAGTTCAGAATTTTTATTCCTCAATCTTTGGGGTGAAAATCTTTGATTTTATGAAAAATGTACCAGAAATTGTCAAAATGATAAAACATATACTTTTGTGAAAACAATCTTAGATTTTATGGAAAAAAACTATAACTGCTTGACATATTTCAACCAACTTTGGCTAGAGTGACCCTATCATGGTAGAATCCAGAACTTCAATTCTGAATTTTGATTGATCAATTTTATGGGTGAAAGTCTTAGATTTTCCAAAGATTATCCATCATGTCTCTTTAAATGCATATGGTTAACGTGCTAATGGTCCAGGTGAGCGCCACAGCCCCTTGGGCCTCTTGTTTTTTAAATTCTGGATGTGGTGTGGACTGTTCGTGAAGTATGGCGTGTATGTGTGTGTTGAAGGGGGTTGGGTGGGGGTTCTGACTTGTCGGTTGTTAAGCCTACTTTTCCTGGCAGCAACCAATTTCATTAGGATCAGACATACTCAAACTGATGATCAGTGTCATATTTTATTACTTAACAGAGAGGTCAGTGGTCTCTGGAAAAAAAAGAGCGGAAGTATGACCACTGCACAGGAAATCTGTTGAATATTTTGAAAACAGTTTTACTGGAACCTGTTGCTGCAACAGCTACCAGTCAAATATTTTTCTAAATATTCAATATGTTTAAATTCTGGTGTTCTCCGACTAATAGTTCACAATGCATAATTATGCCCCTCCCCCTCCCCTCACACCCGCGTTTCATCACACAGTGCAGTGCAAACAGATAGGCGTACTATGTATGTCTCTGACTCTGGCAAATGACTAGACGATTGACCTAATTTACTGGTTTTGAACTAGATAGACTAGCTAGACAGCTGTTAATAATTCTTGATGTCGTGATTTGACGTTACCCGGCCTTATATTTAGACAAAGGGCGTAAGTAGTAGTAGTAGTAGTAGTAGTAGTAGTAGGCCAACTAGTATTTTTTTTATTCTTGCGGTTTTTTGTTGGCCTTTCTTAGGCCTAATGGGGTGCGCATTTTTTCATAATTAATCTATGTAAGCATTCCAAATTATGTGTATATAATAACCAGTTAGTATAGCCATCTGTGCTTCTACTCGAAAACAATCTGCGCCCAAATGCAGAGAGCGGACGACGGCTGTTGTACTGAGCCATCTTTGGGTTCGCGGAAATCGGCTCTCTTTGTATGGAATTTACCGACTGCACCCTAGCCTATACATTTTATTTGTTCGGGAAAATATGCAGCGAAATTCCATTTGTTTGGTTTGCGGTATTACCGCAGCTTCAAGCCACACAACGGTTAGGCATATTTGACAACAATCCGCGATCGGGCAACAGGGTTATTAGCACCGCGCCTCGCACGATAGCGATAGGTCCCTCCGATGACGTCATACAATATAGAGCGTTTCTATTTCGGTTTTTTCGAGTACAACATAGAATTGCAAAATACAACGTAAAACAGAGTAATATTTTTAAATAAAACATTTTATTATATTATTTATTGCACAATCGTGTATATTAAAGCCACTTTTGCTACCGTTGTGCTTGGTCTTTAAATAACATATACTGTTGAATATTTTGAACATAATTGGGTTGGATTTCAACCCAAACTGTGTTCAAAATATTCAACATAACGTTTCTTGTATCATGTTCATATGGTTCTAACTAACATATTTGTGTTTTTGCTGTGTATGCATTTAAACTTATTTATGAGCTGTACTGTAAGTAAAGATGATACGCTAGCGACCTCTGAACATCTGTCAGTTCGCCTACCTATTTAAAATTTGTTCATCTGCTACAGTTTTGCTTTTTCATAACATTGAAATATGAGTGTATGCTACTTCCATACATGGAAGAAGTTGGTTTGAAAACGATATAGTTCATATGGTTGTCACAGGCGTGATGCCCCACCCCCCCCCCCCCCCCCCACACACACACCAACGTACGTGTTGACCCGTACATGCCTCTACATTATTATTATACAAACACATTGCCAAAAGCTTATAGGTAAACAATTACATTCTAATCAGTAATCACGGGAAATTTCACATAGGACACACTGACACACTTATTGTACATCCGTAATCTTCAGAAAAAGTTGTAGCTGCACTCCATAGCCTATACATTTAGATATGAATAATAGTATACTTATAGCCATCGTCAACCTCTCCCACCCACCTCGATCATCATGCTCACATCCATCCATCCCAGATATTACATATTACACATAGTCCTTTCAAGAATGGTAATGGACCCACAATTAGGCATACTAGACTACAGAGTATTTGTCACATGCAGTGAAATATTGCCGATTTTCAGCATTGCCCATGGTTTACTGTAGTTATAGGCCTATTATTATGCGAATATAGCTATCCATGAAACCACTAAAAATGAGTAAATATCATAATAGATTTTTTAAATCATGCTTTTTTATTTCTTGAAGACTTAGCTTCAACCTGACATAATTTATGTTATGGTAGGTAAAGTCTATCCTGTTAAACGCACGTTTTAAAATATGTTACCTTTGTACTACAGACAGAGAAATATTGACCCAGCTTACAGCGCCGTTCCCGGTGTGACGTCACAGCGAGTGGCGATGTGATTCAGATTGACGCGTCATTCAATCTCGTTATTTGGGCTGCCTAACATATTTTTCTCACTCCAAAGTGACGCTATTGTGTTTAAATAGTGTAGTAGACCATAAAATTAATTAAAACTCGTTATCGACCGCAAGTCCTCACAAGACCTTTAAACATATTCAAGAACATATTAGACACATACTGGGCAAACCAAGAAATAAGATTTAACTATCAAAGCAGCCTAACTCTATAGCAGCCGAACACAAAACGGAACAGAGGCTTTTTAGACCGCGTTCTTCAAATCAATCTTATCTTAACAATTTTTCTAGTTTCCTGACGGACTTGATTTCGTACTTTATTGTATTTAATCCTCACAGTATCATTTCTTGTTAACTTATATCCTGCCCATAGTCTACGCTTGGTGAATCTTGGACACAATTTTCTTTTTTTACAAATGATGATGATGAAGATAATGTGCGATGCGGGCTGGTGTGAATGGCGCCCTGTGACCAAATCTTGTCTGTGGAAAATGTGCAGAGGCGTGCAACAAAGATTGTCCTTGGATTTCGCAATCTCAGTTATGAGCATAGGTTACGTTCTCTAAACATCCCCACACTCACATACAGACGTCTGAGAGGGGACGTGGTTGAAACATATACGGTTTTGAATACCTATGATCCAGACACAGTACCAATATTAAAATTTGCTTCGAGAAATAGTAACAGGGATCATTGTAAAAAATTATTGATCCAGCAAGCTAAATACATTATATCCAAGTTTTCATTTTATTACAGAATGCCAAAAATATGGAATAGCCTAACTGACCATATCGTTAATGTCCCGACCATTCAAAGCTTTAAAAGCTGACTGGATAAATACTGGGACAATGCACAAATTAAATTTAACTTCGGGACACCTTCACCATGAAGTAACCATTTTAAAACCTAGCGTCACTCATGCACCTGAATATAGTGGTCAAGTTCAAGTTCAAGTTCAAGTTCAAAGTTGCTTAATTTCATGGTTTTTTCTATACAATAAATACAATCTAAACAGGCAGTCCATCAAAGGCATGGCCTATTGAGTGATGGACTCCTTACACACATTACAACATTTATAAATTGACATATATATACGACACACAAGACAGTGGCACAGTGACAAAATGGTGAAAAGCTACCTTGATATGAAAGTCCAGGACTATTTTGGTTTGTTTTGTGGAGTTCGGACATAAACTTTGATATATATGTCATATATACATGTATTTAATACATATATGTCTTCCATTAGGCAGTGGGTGGGTAGGGCTGTCCCTTCTTTGATGTTTACATAGATATATGCCACTATGTGCACAAACATAAAACACACGGCATTCAAACACATATTTTTGGCATTAATATTTAAATACACTCATACATATTTGCTTAACTTGACTTAATTAAACATATATTATACATATACTCCCTAATTACATCATTATCTCATTTATTTAAATTTAGTTTGGAGTGGTTTATTATTATATAGGACTTTTGTATGCTACTGAGGGTGGGGGGGGGGGGGGCAGGGAAGAGCTCATCACTGTAATATAAAGTTGAGATGGTTAGAGTTTGCTAAGAATCAATAGATGCGTTGATCGTTTGTGGGTTATTTAGGTGTAGTAGTAGTGAAAGTAAACTGTGAAGTATGTTTGTGTTTAGACTTCTTACTTCAATTATTAGGTTAGGTTAGTTTATCTATAGTGGTTGTGGTGGTGGTGGAATGTCATTAGGCTTGTATTATTATTAATTAGCAGAGAATATGTGGCCATCAGGTATAAATATATTAATTTAGTATTTGTCGATCATAGATTCCCTGGCAATCTTCTTAAAGGATTTCAGGTTTAATATGCTATCGCGTATTTTTGTACTGGTGCTGTTCCATAGTTTTGTGGCTGCTATTGTAATTCGTCGTTTTCCTATTTCTGTTCGTGTAAATTGAGTGTGTAAATTGTGTTTTGTCCTAGTGTTGTGTTTGTGGATGTCTGTGCTTAGTGTGAAATTGGAGGCTATGGATTGTGGTAATGTATTGTGGTGAAACTCCTTTACAATGGTGTACATCTGTAGTTTGCCTATGTCCTTTAGTTTTAATAGCTTTTCTGACTTGAATATATTCTGGCCCTTTGCTGGTTTAGAAAAGAGTTTTAGTGCCTTTTTCTGTAGACTTTGTAGTTTTGTTAGGTTGCTTTTGTGTGTATTCGTCCAGATAGCGTTACAGTAGGTGAGATGCGGAAGAACAAGGGTGCAGTATAGAGTTTTAATTGTAGCTGGTGTCATGTAAGGTTTTAGTCTTTGTATGACACCTATGCCTCTTGCCACCTTTGCTGTTACCATCTCGATTTGTTTAGCCCGGGTCAAATGTTTATCTAAATATACTCCCAAGAATTTGGCAAATAGGGCCTCCTCAATTTCTTTTTTGTTTATGTAGATTTTTGGAATTTCATCTTTTTTTAGTTTGAGGTTTGTAAATAACATATAATTTGTTTTGTCAACATTCAGCGATAATTTGTTTATTGAAAACCAGTCAGTAATTTCTTCCATTTCCTTATTTGTTTTTCTGTATAAGGTGTCTATGTTGTCATCGCAGCAAAAAGCATTTGTGTCATCAGCGAACAGTATTAGTGACATGTGCTTGCATATGTTAGGTAGATCATTCATGTAAAGAAGGAACAGCAATGGGCCAAGAATAGATCCCTGAGGAACACCACAAGTTAATTGCCTGTTTTCAGAGCATATTTCATTATATTGTACGCATTGTGTTCTTTTACTTAGGTAGTTCTGGAACCAGGTGAGTGCACTGCCTCTTATACCATAATAGGCAAGTTTTTCTAGTAAGATCTGGTGGTTGATAGTGTCGAAAGCTTTTGAAAGGTCCAAGAAGATGCCTATTATACTTTGGTTTTTTTCCAGTGATTCAATAATTTTTTCTGTCATTTCGGCTATTGCATGCATTGTTGAATGTTTCTCACGAAATCCATATTGCGATTTGTATAAAATTGACTTTTTGTCCAGGTAATTTGTCAGTCGATTGTACATAAGGCGCTCTAGTAACTTGGAGAAAAGTGGAAGTATGGAGACTGGTCTATAGTTTGAGAAGTTAGTAGAATCCTTGGCTTTATAAATTGGTGTAACCCGTGCTATTTTTAGTTTTGATGGGAAAATGCCTTGTGCTAGGGATAAGTTGCAAATGTGACAAAAGGATATCCATAACACAGGTTTTATAAATGCGCCACTTAAAACCATCGATTCCGGCACTTTTGGCTGGGTTGAGTTTGTTTAGAACGTTAAAGATCTCTTCAGTGCTAGTAGGGTTAACGAAGAATGATGATTGATAGCTGCCTGTAAGGTAATCAGAAAATTTTTTCTCGGATGGTGATTGAATTTTGTTCGAAAGTTCTGGTCCTATATTTACGAAATAATCATTGAATCCATTGGCAATTTCGAATTTATCGGTAATGACCTTATTCTTGTGAAGAAATTGTGTCTGTTGTGCCGTATTGGTCTTGTTTAAAAGTGATTTAATGGTTTTCCATGTCTCTTTTATGTCATTTTTGGACTGTTCAAATTTCTTGTGATAATATGTTTTCTTAGCTGTTTTTATTATTTGATCTAATTTATTTCTATATTTTTTTAACTGAATTTCATTGTAATTAGTTTGACACTTGATAAATGTTAAGTAGAGCTGATGTTTTGTATGACAGGCAGCTATTAATCCACTTGTAAGCCAAGGTTTAGTTGGGTTATGCTTATATTTTTTACTTTCTTTCATTGGAAAGCTTTGTTCAAAAATAGTCGTGCAGATGTCATGAAATTTGTTGTAGGCATGCTCACAAGACTGAATGTCTGTTACTATGCTCCAATCGACCTCTGACATAGATCTTTTGAATGTTTCAATGTTGACCTGACAGTAATCTCTGCATTTAAATTTTTCCTGTTCGAATTGTTTCTGGTATGTTTGTTGTTTTTCTAGGAGAAATATAGGTAAATGATCTGAGATATCAGTTACAAAAATTCCGACATGAGTTTTACTGATATTGCGATTAATATTATTGCAGAATATGTTGTCAATGACGGTCGCCGTAGATTCTGTTATTCTAGTTGGTTTAGTTATTGTCGGATAGTAAAAGTAGGTATTTAATAAGTTAATGAAGTCTTTGGTATGACAACATTTCTGTTGCTGCAGATCAATATTGAAATCACCCATAAGGTAGGCTGTTTTATTTTCCTTTTGTATTCTATCCAGAATTCTGCTCAAAGCTTCAATGAATTGTTTGTTGTCACTGTCAGGAGGCCTGTAGATTGTGCCAACAATTTTATTTCTACCTTTTTGAATCGGAATTTCGATAAATATTGTTTCAATGTATTCTTCCATTATGGAAAAATTTTCACGCAAAATGAATTGAATATTGTCTTTTATGTACATGCCTACACCACCTCCACCATCCTTGTTAATTATGTCAGATCTGTGCTTTTCGATAAATGTATAGTTATTCTTGTTAACTAGAGTAGTAGGTGAGTTTACTTTTAGCCAAGTCTCTGTAATTCCAATAATTCCAAACTCGTGTGCACTCATATCTAGGAAATTATTTAACTTGTCATTGTTCTTCAGTATCGATCGAGTGTTTGCGTGCATGAGTGAGAGTGCAATGCTTTCTTTACTGTTTGTTATAAAGTCATTAAATTGGCTTAGAAGCGTATAGTTACAAGTTTGTGGAGGTATGGATAAGTCAGTTCTAGCATCTTTTGAGTTGATGTCTCTATACGTGTGGGTGTTAAGTTTGAAGGGATTTAGAATTAGGTCTTGTATGTGCTCTATGTAGTTATATTCAACATGTGGATTCATGATTGCAAGTGTGTAGTCAGCATCATCATTAATGTGATTGAAAGGGAATACTGTGTTCAGTATTATCGATAATAAAATCCAGCCCAGAATGATGGTTGTCCTGGGAACAGCAATCACTGTCTTTGACGATGAGAGTTCCAAATCGGATTTTCGGAGGGCCTGTAGAATCTTGAATCTTGGTCGTGCCCCGTGCTCTACAATCCAACCTATGAAAGTTATCGCCCTTGCTGCTTAGCTTTAGTTTACAAATGGCGACTTACATGAAATCTTAAATTCTTGCTGAGAGGTCATTATATCACGTAATTTGACGAGATTAAACCTGTATGATCGGTATTAGATATTAGCAGTTCAAGATTCAAGATTATATATATGTAGATTGTGTATAAGAACTATGTGAATGATTAATGTCGTATTACCGACGATCTATGTAAGTGTTTCCAAATCTAATTTTTTCCCTTTTATACCGGTTCTCGACGCGTGTGTCAGTCACGTGAGTCTAACAGTATCCATGGATATCAGAAACATAGACCCTTTTATTCAATGTTATGAGAATTCTGTTTAATATTTTGAAGATAATTTGACTGTTTCAAGTCGAATTGATTTCAAAATGGTGAACAGTCATCATAAATATAAAATTCATGGACGTTTGTTTAGAGATATTCGGTAGCATATTTTGAAACTAATTTGACTGTTCCCTGTAAAACGAGCAGTTTGAGACACAGTTGCTAATAGGGTTAATAAGTTTTGGCTAGTTTGTTTCATCTAATATATATACACATATATAATATGTATACATATTGATTACTGACGGCTCTCACCACGAGAAGGTCAGCCAAGTTGAGAGCCAGGTTTTAAGTTGTGGGTTAGGTGGTTAAGGTTATGTGTTATGGTTATGTTTTAGCTAAGATTAGGTTATGTTTGATTAATAATAATAATAATAATAATAATAAATTATAATAATAATAATTAGTGTTAAGCCTATCTTTCTTGGCTCTGTGATTTAGGTGATAATGTCATCCCTCAACATCATTATTGGTTCTAACCATCTCTCCAAACACCGACCAATCCACAGGCTTAAATACTCAGCCATCCACCCTCATATGCAGTCAGATTTCCACCTATTATCCCCACCTACCCCACGTACCTTTCCACGTATACTCGAGTCTTCCACCAAGGTATACAGAATGGGCTCATTGATGTCTTGGAGGACTGGTCGTGGACTCAGAATCTGGTCCTCAAGCTCTGACTCGTCTAAGCGTTGCGGGATGATATACACGCCCAAATCCGCCGCATACATCTCTCTTGGTGCGACATTCACTAAAAACTAAAAATAATGGCAATGTGTGCGATAATAATATCTACAGATAACGTGTGATGACGATGATGAAGTGTGAGGACAATGATGATAAAAATGTGTGCGTGCGTGAGTGAGAGAGAGAGATGAGAGAGAGAGAGTATCTTAACGGGATCTACTTGGCAACCGGCACACATCCAATCAAGGTAACCACACCGACACGCTGCACGATACTCTACCTGTGTGATGCTGGTACCACACGTTCGATGCTGCCATCTAGCACAGCCATCACACTCCAGACTCTGCTTCCGACTTGTCACCTCCAAATTGCATATGATACACGGAAATGCCATGATAGAACGATTTGAACGAACTTTACGATGAAAATCACGAATAACTTGTGTAATAATCAAATAATATTTGCGAGAGCAAGTAAGATTTTGATATTTCCAGATTTTGTGGTGATTTTATATCTGTAAACTTTACTCATGAAGTTTTTGTGATTTCGAGGTTTACTTGGATCAAACATAATTCGACTTTTTTCTTTGTTTCAAAAGACTGTATGCTCCTCGGCTATTATTCCATAGTTTCAAACGATTAATATTTCTTGCAAATGTAGGGATTATTCAAACCATTCACAATGGGCACATATTTCCTATAGCTTTACGCGCGAATTTGTTACCGCTATGCTAACCCCCCGAGTGTTGAAAATTTTTTCAAAAATAATCAGCAAAAAAAGCAATGTCGGTGCAAACAATTGTGGATCCTGAAGTGGTTCAATAATATAAATTCCTAATGTAAGAACCACCATTACAGGTACTAACTTCTCCAATGTGGTCTTTATATGACTGACAGATCAACATACGTGTTTATTAGCATTGGAGACAGCGAGTGAGCTTCTTGTTTGAAAGTTTGTCTTTGGAATGGCTGGCCCTGTTTTCGAGCCAGTCATCCCAGTGGTAAATTTTCAAAAATAATCTTCGCTTGATTTTCGTGTGATTTAAAGTCTAACTAAATTTAGAGTCTGATCCTCAAGTGGTTCGATAACATAAATTCCTAATGTAAGAACCACCATTATATAATAAGGTAATAACTCCAAGGTGGTCTTTATAGGCAGGTTTCAATGACATTTAACAATATTTGTCAGATCAACATGCGTGTTTGTTAGCGTTGGAGACGCATCATCAGCCACTTGTGCTGCTTAGGGAACAAATATGGGATGGAAAGAATGTTAACAGATGTTACTTTCAAACTAAAAACAAGTTATTATATGACAGGATGGCAAGAAAAAAATTGAAAAATAAGATATTAGAAGCCCCGCGCGTCTGTTGTAACAATAATAAGGGAGATAAATCTGGATAGTTTATTTCGATTGTCACTAAACCTATCCAGAGTAATCTCCCTTATTATTGATACATCGAAATGACTGCGGTTTAGTTGGTAAGTAAAATGTGTTCATTTTTGTAGATACTGTCAATATGTACATCATATATATTGTATATATGAAACTGTATGAATGTTTTTTAGAATCACCATGCGAGTGGTCCACTTAACCCTTCCACCGCAACTACATGAAAAAGTAAATTCTTGACGGGATAAAATATATTTTGCCTGTATGATAGCATTAAAAATGGGATATGAACCAACATCATCATACATTATCATCCCTTTGTGAAAGTCGCTACTGCCTCACATAGCTTAAGTGGTCTTCCTTAGACAAACGGTTTTATTTTTAGAACCACAGTTTCTATTTCACATGTTTTTAGAACCATCACCAGGAAACCCCAAGCGGCCCTCACCTTAGATATTGGTGGTGCTGTGCATTAGACTAATTATTCACTAATATTAAAAATACAACAAAATTTGTGAAAATCTTTCTTTGGAATGACTGTACCAGTTTTCGACTAGTCATCCCAGTGGTAAATTTTCAAGAAATAATCTTCGCTTAGTTTTCTCATGCTTTAAAGATGGTACAGCTGATTGTGGATCTTAAAGGTGCGTGGTTCGATAATAAAGTTCATACTGTTATAAGAACCACCATTACAGGCAACTTCTTCAGTGTGGTCTTTATAGGCTGGTGTCAGTGATATTTATGATTGTCAGTTGGTAGCGCTGATTGTGGTGCGATAAGCAGCCATTAATAAACCGCATCAAGTAAGAACCACCATGTGCACGCAAGAGCAACTACAACCACCGCAGAATGTTGGTGAAAGTTATTGCTGTGTTTCGGTGCTAAGTATAAGATAAAATCAGAATTTTGCTTTGAAACAACACATTGTTTTGTGGATTGTCTGCTGTAACAACACCCGTGGTTAAGTGGAATAATTGCGCTCTATAATTACGGGAAGCCATATTGTCACACACCCCATGGACAGACAGTTACGTAAACACGTCGATTACAACTGGGGCCAATGGGAACGCTTGACCAATGAGAAAGCATGTTACTTAGAAGGAAGACGCAAGCACGTGCGTATGTTCCAGAGATGGATCATTCTGTAACAAGCTCTTGACCATAGAAAAAGCACAATTTTCTGACGCAATTTATTTACAAATTTACAAATTCTCTTAATATATTTTGGACTTAAACCATTCTAAATTCTAACTCAAAATTTTTAATTTTTCGTATTAGTAGCCTACTTTCATCATTTTTAGCGATTTTTTGAAACGCTTGCAGATTAGAACATTATTAATTCGATTCGAACATTGAATACGTATTAGACCTTGTCAAGAAATATAGGAAATAAACTAAACCTTTATGAATTCTAAGAATTAAGATACAACAAAATATATTTTGTTCAAAAAAATGTATTCGTACGGATTGGATTCATTTATATTTCAAAACGGTTTTTAATTTAAGCTTTACAAAATTAAATGATCACAGAATTTATGTAGTCTACAAAGTTACTTTTTTTAACCGCTAAACTTGTTTCGCCATTGCTACTTAAATTCCGTTGTTTTCGCCGATCCGGCTTTTAGTATCAATCAGCTTTATTGCTCAAAATCGTAACAGCCAATATTTCGGGATTACGTCAAGCCGTCAGTTAAGCATTCAAGATTCAAGATTCAATTACCTGAAACATAGGAAACAGATGTTAGAAAAGTTAGAAATAGGAACAACAGGTATATCGATATATCTGAAAGGTATATCGTCAGCCAATCATAGGTATAAACAAAACATAGATATATAGAATACTAGATAGACCAGGCAGCCAAGATCGGTATACTAGCGGCCAAGATCCTACGGCGGCTAAGATCGGTGTACACCATACATATAGTATATACCATCCTATCGCAAAGTCATACCTTAAGTGCAATTCCGCTAATAAAGTTGACTGAGCTAAGAGTAGCCTGTGTCACAGGCACTTGTATCAGGGATTGAGTACCTTTAAAGCCGGTTCAGGGATAGAGTACCCTTAAAGCCGGTTGGGACACACACCCTAACCAGATGTAACACACCCGCTTGGCTCAAAGTTATTTATATCTGAGCCAAGCGGGTGTGTGGCGTCTGGTTAAGGGGAGTGTCCCAACCGACTTTAAAGGTACTCTATCCCTGAACCGGCTTTAAAGGTACTCAATCCCTGATACAAGTTCCTGTGGCCTGTTTAAGACATGAACATGCTTGGTAGCGATTCCAATTACTAGTAGATACATCTCTGCTTCCACATCCGCACTTTGTGGTTGCATACAGAGACACAAGGCAAGCGTGGATTATGAGACCGGTTTCGTCGGTTGCCACAGGAGATGCGTCACAACCGTATCTGGTCTGTACATTACCCAGACATGGATAGAGGGTTTCTCTTGCTTCCAAACTACGTGTATTTGTGGTGCGGTGTGTCAGCCGCACATCCGTACTTATAAATTGAGGTGCTGGCATCATTAGAGAACCCCCGTATGAGAGTATGAAGTCTCTGCACGGGCCTCCTCAAGTTCCCCATCATTACCACCATCTTTGCGTAGGGCAAAACCTGCAAAGATACGCTCACTGGCGTGCATCGGATGCCGTAAAGTTTCTTGTAGATTGTCAAAAGGAGCATGGTTGCATAAAACATTGAACACATAATGGCGTCTGCCTCACTATCAGTCTCACCCGCACTTAATTCTATTTGTGGTGGGATATGCATGGGCATACTTTTGAACTGCACTGTGTGCTCTATAGTACAAAATGTACCTCCAAGGTCTCTGACTGCGAACTCAGTCAGTGGCGTTACAATGGTTGGTGGCGCTGGTGCTGGCATAGTTTCTGGGACTGGTGATGCACTGGAATTTGTTGGCGTCGCTGGCGTACTGCTTTCCATGTTTCTAAACTGATAGAGTGTGTCTGGTACCACTGGTATTTTCTATGTTCTTTATCTAATGCCAGGAGTGCTTTGGTGTGTGTTTGCATGTCAAAACTTGGCCAAAAGGGGCGTAGAATTCTTATCAGTTATTTGTTGCAAGAATTGCTAAGTGGCAAGCATAGCTTTCAAAACTGCTTGGCAGAATGGTGTCTAATTTAACTATGTCCTACATGCATATTTTCTAGCGCTTGCAGGCGTAATTTCGATTGGGCGTTCTAACTGCTGTTCATGTGAAAGTCTCTGAGTATTGACTGTAAGACAAGAGATATAAAATAAATGCTCTGAGATTGTCTAAATTACTTGTACAATCCAAACAACTAAACAGACAGAAATCAATAACTTAAAGAGGGTTGACTTGGTGTCGTTTTGATGCAATAGACTTTGTTATTTTAACGTGAAAGTCTGAGTCTAGTCTAGTCAGAGTCTTGACGCGCATCGCATAAGACGCACGTGAAATTGTGTGGAAGAATTAGAGTGTTTTACTCACTACATTGCTGGGAAGGCACAACGCAGGAGGTTTGGCGTGATGGTACATTTACAGGCTAATTTGTTGAATTTAGAGATGTTTAGTACTGAAACTAGCTTTGTGAATTATAATAACCCAGAAGTGTGCACTTAAACAAACCACTAAATTGGCGTTGCGGATGTAGTGTTGAAACATCGTTTAAAAGAGCTGCTATTGGTACCCATGCTCATACATTGTGAAATTCAGAGTTTGTGCATAATGCGTGAGCGTTGACGGTACCATCACCGTAGTGTGTGTGTGGTCGGCGTCAGTACACAAGCACTTGGTTTCACAGGCTTGTTGCATGCACTTGGAAAATAGACAAAGTCTGTAACTGGCGCAAAGGGGTGTCAGAGTCAGAGCGGTAATTGCACAAGATGGTACTAGGCTTACAATCCGGCACTTAGCCTATAGGGTGTTGTTGGCGCACTATTAGGCCTCTTCACATCTGAATGGAGAGCGTGTTGTGAGTCGTGTGCTCAGTGTGAGCTTTATAAACGAACGGATTGAGCTGTGTGAACGAACTGATGATTTTAGTGGCTGCAGCTCCTTATAAAGGGCTGGTGACATCATGGCTTAGCTTGAACATGTGTGTTAGTCTCCGACATATGACTTATCTATTTGTTCATTGGTTGAAATTAGTTGCACACGCTCTAAGGCGTCAATTCTGAGCCTGATACAAAACAATGCACCATTTTCATATAGAATGTTGATCGTTTGGGCAAAGGTTTATGTCTAATAACGTTTCGTTTTGAAGCAGGATTGATTTAACTGATATCCCTGCAGAGTTGCCCTTATGCGTCCTTTTGCGCATATATACGCATAAAAATGGCAGAGGGACGCATACAAATTAACCCTCTGCGTCCCCGAGGACGCCCGGCGGACGCAGTGAAAAAGTGTAACGGAAACTGGTAACTTTGGTGTGTGCTTAATTATCGATTATATTATCATGTGTGTATATTTATTTGTGCATGTTTTTACTTTAAAAAATATACCTAATGTATTGCGTGTTCAATAAAAATGAACTTACTGCGTTGTTTAAGACTGATTTGTTGTATGTTTTCTTGCACAACTCAAAGTTGTTAATGCCCATAAATCAGATTCAACCACCACATTTAATTGTAAACACAGTCCCCAAATCGTCCTTAGTATTCCATTTGATCTAATTTTTTATAAGTAAAGAGTTTACAAGCCCGATGTTAGTCACCTTGTTCGGCCTACAAATTGCAAACATACCCGCCATGTTTCTGTCTGTTGTGCTAATCGTCAGTATAACGTGTCAGTATTTGATTGGATAACGGCGGAATCGCCCTCTAGAGGAGCTCACGCTTGAGAAATCCAATACAACTGATCAAGCGTATACAAACGTGTCTGGGCGTCTTAACCCTTTCACAGCTCAGAACATTGGACAGATCACAACGTTGTTATCACCAATCTGATGAATATTTTGAAATTAATTTGCGCATGCCTACTTGCCTAAAGCAGCAACAACTTACAGGCAAAATATTTTTTTCTATTTACGTATCAAAATATCTAAAAGGATGAAGGAATATATGGAAGATATTGTGATATATTTTACATTTGAATGGTCATTTGACGGATTAGCGGCGATGTCTTTGTATTGCTGTTGCATTATATCGAAGTAGGTCAAGTCGTCCTTGAGCAAACTCGCCCCAGAAACTCGTAATTTTTTGATTCGTCCAAAGTCAAGTTAGGGTTTAATAGGAAAATTAATGCAGTGGTCTTTGCTAATTACTAATGTCGTGGTCTTTGGAAATGTTAATCAGACAAGGTTGTCAATGTAGGTTGGTTGGTTTATCAGACAACAAACAAGTACAGTGCTTTAAGTTATTGTGTATTGACATGCAGTTCAAACGTTATTAGTTAAATATACAAGGGCCACTTCAATAGATCAATTTTAGCCACCATTGTAGATCACAGAACACATATTTTTGAAAATTTATCACTGGAATGACTGGCACTGTTTTCAACATGTTTAATAAAGTGCTTTACAATTAGATCAATGTGTTGTGTTTATTTTAAGAAAAACACATGGCATCCCATATTTCAGATGAGGACCCCATGGGACCCCCAGATTTTACAGTGGGACCCCCAAATCTGAGGGTGTATGGTCCTTGGGACCCCCAAAAATCAGATGTTGTGGGCAACACTGTATCCCTGGATATCCGAATTTATGCACCCAGTAATGGTTTACACAAATTCAATGTAATCATTTGATATAAATTAGCTAGCCGTCGCTAGCGTAACTCGTCGTAATTAAAGTTATTACCTGAGTCTGCCAATCTGGTTACCCGTAGTCGGCTTAAGAATCGAAGTGATTACTCGGATATCTGAGGTTTATTAATAGTGTATAGTGTAGCATATTTCTGTCGTTCGTAACACATCTCTGATTGATTGCATGGATAACCAGGCAAAAACACAGCAAATTCTCTACAATACGCATAGTGAAGACTCATATCCCATAATACAATGGGGGCCCATGAAAAGAAACCATGAAAGCTATATCATAAACCGGAACCTGAATAAAAAATTCTTGTGATTGGAAACCGTGCTTTCTCCTTCGATCAATACTCACAATTCTGTTACTTCTGATATACAGCTGGCCCTGACAGCGGCTCTAGGATTATAGACTTAGAAAGCTTTACCGACTCCTGGGAACCGGGTACTCGGCTCCCAACTGCCGAGTACCCGTTTACCATAGAGCTCATTCTTGTTTGCATAGCAACAAGAGCAATACATGCTTTTTGCATTAAGGATTTTAGTGGTTTTTTTGTGAAACAAAAGATCTAAGTCTTTAATTTGTGATAGTTTGTGTGTTCGTGAAAGGATTAACTAAGGACTATGGAGCATACCGCTGAAGATAACCAGGTTGTATCGTTCTTTATTATCCATAGTTAAAAGACTTAGGTCTCTAAATTTCGTTGTGTCGCATGTTCCAATTTCTGACCCCATAGAATCTGGGACGTGTGCTAACAACGATATATGCCAGACGATCGCCTTCTTTAAACCCCAACAGGCGATCGGCAGATATGAAAATAGGTGTTTGCTACGGTATTTCTAACACGAATATCGGCTGATGTCATTCTCCGTAGAATCCGAGCGGGTGACGTCACACCCAGTCGCTCGGATGTTTATGTGAAGAAAAATCTTTCGTTAATTCGCGCATCTTGTTCTGGGTGCTGCGTACTAAAAATGGTACCGGAAACTTTAGAATGATCAAGTTTACGTGCGATCACGATCGGTTTGCAATGATCAGTGGTTTCAAAATTCTTGAGTAGATGCGTGGTCTGCGGTTTTACCGTGTGATACAGCAGTTTGTTATACATTTTGTTGTTTTCTTCACATATCGTGCTGCTTTCGTTAGGAGTATAATTTATATTGATTAGTAAATATACCCCGAATGCTATGCGATATGATTCCTGGAGCCGTTACACATCCTGGAGGGATCTAATATGGATGTGTTTGATGCCCGCCGCGTTCTTGTCGTCATAATCAATGCGATCGTTGTTGTAACGTGGCGGGGTGGGGTGCGGAGAGGTTACGGTTAATTTATGAGTCAAAATTATTTGAAAATTAATTGTCTGCCTTCCATCCGTGTCTCGTTCTGCTTGTTTATTGTAGGTTTGTGCTTATTTTATAGGCCAAGCCAGCCCCGCCATCATGTGACGAATGTCATAAGTTTGTCCGTGTAATGTTCAAGGACCATGTTTGTTTTAGGTCTTCCCTGTGTAATATAGATCATAGGTGTAATGTTTGTGCAGTGTGGTCCGTCGAAATGATGGTTAAGTTCCTTGCCCAGAAGGACTTGGCTGGGTCTGACGCGGGGTCAGGCGGTCCGAGACGAAATCGTGGAGCGCCCGGTTCGGCCGGTGGGGGTGCTCCACATCCCCAGCTGGAGGTGGCGGAGATGGCACCGCCGGCGTGGTTTGGTCCGGCTATGCAGGGTTTTCTGCATAGCGTTCTGCCCACGCTGGTGTCATCCCTGCTACCAAAGGTTGGGGGGCAGTTTCTCCCCATGCCTGGTACGGATCCTGTCCTCGGACAGGATTCTGGACTGGTTACCGAGGGGGCCGTCTCGTACGGCCCCCTGGCAGTCCCGCCTGGCTTCGGCCAGACGGGTTCTGTCTCTCTGCGGCCACCTCCGGGTGGTCCAGTAGCGGTGGCCGGTCCGTCAGGTGTGGGAGCCGTCTGCCAGGACGGCTCCACGGTTGACTCATCTAGTGACGGCTCTTCGGAGTCTGGAGGCCGAGGAGGAGAGGTCGCTGCGGCCCGTGAAGCCGCAGGTGGAGAATATGGAGGTTGATTCCGTCCTGGACGGAACCGGCCTCCATTTGTCTGGTTTGGCGCAAGCCAGGTCAGCGGCTCCGCCTGCGGCTGAGGCCAATCCGTTACCGTGCACCGGTTCCGGGCGGCTTGGTTTGTCACCAGCCGTCAAGGGAACGGGTGTGCCGGGCCAGGCGTGGTACTCACCTATCTCGCCTGGTCCGGCAGCCGGACGTGGGGTGCCGTTGGCGCCCGTGTCCGGCTATGGTTCCGCGACTGTTACGGGTCCGTACGGTTTTCCGTGCGGACCTACCCCATGGACCGGAGTGTTTCATGGGGTGGCGGCGGAACCGTGTGGTAGCGGAGTGCCTGGCGTGTCAGCCGTGGCTCCTTGCCGGGAGGCCGTGGCTGGCAGACCCGTGAGCACGTCAACGGGTGACGTGTTTGCGGGGGTGTCTTCATCGGAGGTAGATTGGTCGGATGCTCTGGCATGGCTAGCCAGGGTTGACCCATCTGTGGTTTCGGCCACGGCCGATGAAGATGCGCCCCGTCCGTCGGTTGCGTCGATTAGGACGGGGATTTTGCCCGCGGCCCGGATCCAGTCAGTGGGACTGGATCCACGGTTCATAGATTTGTTGGATGCTATTTATAGCAAACAACTAATGACCAAGGGTCAGCTCCCTGCGGCCTCCAGGGAGGTGCGGCAAGATGTCGTATTCCGCGGGGGGAATACGACAGGTATGGTGTAGTCCAGTCGGTCTTCTTCTTTTCGATCGCTGGTATCACACTTGGAGAGCCGTTCTCAAGATGAAATCTGTGGTTTTCTGCAGTTCTTCCACAGGCCCATACAGCTTTTCAAGAATAGAGGTTGACAAAGGCCAGATCTCTTCTCTCAGCAGCTGATACGTACTGCAACATTGAAGTATGTGCTCTGTGGTCTGTTCTGCTTCTCCACAAGGACAAGCGGGCGATGTCGTAAGGTGGAACCGCCTGTACATGTGTTGGTTTAGTCTGTTGTGTCCAGTTCTGAGACGAAAAATGGTCACTTGCTCTGGCCTCGAGAGATGATGGTAGGCATCTTCTGATTGAGGTGTTCTATAGAGGGACTTAATGATAGTCTTCATCTCTGTATGGGTAACCATGTTTTCTGTCTGATTCTCTTCTGCACCCACCTTTACCATCTTGTCTGCTTCCTCATTTCCTTGGACTCCACAGTGTGAGGGGATCCACTGCAGTGCTATCCGAAAGCATTTGATGGTTTGTAGTGCTTCTTCAAGTTGTGGCAGCTTACCTTTGGTGATAGCCTCAAGGACGGAGCGGGCATCAGGTAAAAAGACAATCTGTGCAATAGGGTCTGCTGTTCTGCTGATGGTATTAGCTGCATGAACCAGTGCTTCGACTTCAGCTCTGTAGTTTGTGCAGTGTTTGCCTGTCGGTATTGCAGCTGACTCATGTTGTCCGTTTGGATACTGTATGTGCAGTCCGGCACCTCCGCTCCTAATTGCATCTTTGGCTGATCCATCTGTGTAGATCCTTATCCATGTCTCCTGAGGGTACATTTCTTCCAGCATGGCTAGGGTCAGGGCCTTCTTGCTCACATCACTGTGTTCATTTTTGGTTGTGAGATGAGGTACTGTGGTGCGAATAGCTATGCTCTCTAGTTTGTTTTCCCAGGGTGGAGGATCAAGGGTGTGGTTTGGATCTTCTATTTGTGCTGGCAACATCTCTTGGTGTTTCCTTTGAAGTGCTTTTGTCTCTTTCACAAAACTTGATCTTTTAAGTCTTCCTGGTGACAGCTGTGCTTGCCTGATCTTCATCGGGTGGTTATTGAACGATTTGAACTTTGCAGCTTGGATCAGTGCTTTGCATTCCCTTCCTTTGCTAAGTGGGGGAATGCCTGCTGTCTGCTCCATTTTTTCTATTGGTGTTGATCTCATTCCACCAGTGATGATGCGCAGTGGCTGGTTTTGTACTCTGTCGAGGTTCTGTTGATGAGATTTAGCTGTTGTCATCCATGAGCTGGATCCATACTCACGGTGTGGTCGTACGGCACCTAGGTAGATGGTCTTGAGGATCCTTTCATTGGCACCCCACTTTGTTCCTGCCAGCTTCCTCATGATGTTTAGCTTTCTTCTGGCCTTTGCCTCTGCATTCTGGATGTGCTTCTTCCATGTTAATCTTCTGTCATATGTGACTCCCAGGTATGTCTGCTGGTCCTCGTATTCGAGTACCGCCCAGTGTCAGATTGCCAACCTTGGTTTTGGTGGACAGTGTGAATAGCATGGCTGATGATTTTTCTTTGTTGATGGTAATACACCAGCGATTGGCCCAAGCTGTAATTCTGTCCAAGGCGAGCTGCATTCTGTACGTGGCAGTCGTTGTGTACTCCTCGGTGCACCAGATTACGAGGTCATCTGCATAGAGGGCTGCTTGGATCCCATTAGGCAGCTCTGCTACAATGTCATTGATGAAGAGTATGAACAGAGTAGGTGATAATACTCCGCCTTGTGGCACCCCTTGTCTCAGCAATACATTCTGTCCAGATTGTCCATCCACCAGCACCCTAGCTCTGCGATTGTGTAGGTATGACTTGGTCCATCGGAACATGTTGCCACTGATGCCTGTGCGCCAGAGCTTCACGAGGAGGCCATCCTTCCACACCTTGTCAAATGCTTTCTGCAGATCGATAAAGGCAGCTAGCATCACCTTCTTGGCTTGAAAAGTGTCCTCTATGACCTGTGCAAGATGTGTTGTTTGATCTTCTGTGCTCCTGTATCTTCTGAATCCGGCCTGCTCTGAAACTATAATGTTCTCTGACTCCAGGTACCACTGCAACCGCTGGTTGATGATGCGCTCCATGGTCTTGCATATGCAGCTTGTAAGACTGATAGGACGGTAGCTCAGCACTTTCGTCTTGTTCTTTCCTTTTTTCAGAATAGGAGTCATTCTGGCTTCCTTCCAACACTGAGGAACCTCTCCATTGGTCCAACTGAGATTAAAGATGTCTAGCAACTTGCGAAGAGATGCATTACCAAGGTGTTGGATCATTTCATTCGTAATGCCATCTGGCCCGGGAGATTTCTTCTTTTTCAGTTGGCGGATAGCCTTCTTCAGTTCTGTTAAACTAATGTCAACTTTCATTGCATCATGAGTGTTGGTGTCTGTTCTTTCCTTTTGCTCTTTTCTAACCTCCCTTTGACGCATTCGTGGTATAGAAATGTTGCTTTCTTTTGCATATGCCTTCGCAAAGGCATCTGCTGCCATCTTTCCTGTCAGTGTTTGTCCATCTTCTTCAAGAGTAATCTTCTCTCCCCTGACACCCTCATCATTGAGTGCTTTAGTCAGTCTCCATAGTTTTGTGGTGTCTCTCTCTAAATTAAACCCTGCCATCTTTTCCCTCCAGCTTCTTCTTTTGGCCTCCAGCTTGGTATTTAGATACCTGGCTTTAGTTTGTTGTAGCGTGAAGTGGTTTTCATGACAGGGATTACCCTCTGCATCTTCTCTGGCCTTGTCTAGTTTATCATGTGCTGCTTGCAGTTCTGTTGTCCAGTAGGGGCGGTAGTTTTTCCTGAACCCTCGAGGAATCGCTTCATTGGCAGCCTTGAGGATACTTGAATTAAATTCCTTTACCACATTGTTGATGTTTCTCCCTTCTACTGCTATATTATGGGTAAGCTCATTGGAACGAATGCCGAACAGACTCCAATTTGCCTTTTTGTAGTTCCACCTTGGATGTTGAGGTGAACTGGTCGAAATACTTCCAGAAAGAGAGAGAGGAGGACTGGGCGGTGGTCGCTTCCTCCTAACTGCGATCCGACCACTCTACTGAGGTTTCTGTGAATGTCCTCTGTACAAAATGCCAAGTCTGGCGTTGTTGTCGAGTGCCATCGGCGCGAGTAGAAGGTAGGCTGATCTGTGGGATCGTTGACAAGTAAAAGGTGCTTTTCATCTTGCCATGCTTCAATGTCTTCTCCTCGTTTATCAAGTGTTCTGTATCCCCAGCTCTGGGACTGGCTATTAAAGTCTCCCGCAATGAGGAAGTGGCAGTCCGGGACCTGGATTGTGTCAAGTGAGAGATTCTTGTCATTAGGGCAGTAATAATTGACAATTTCAATCACAGAGTTGCTGGTTGTTACCTTGATCTTGATATATTCTGCCTCTTCCATAAAGGTTTTGATCTGGCTGGCGTTCACGCTGTTTCGGACCAAGGTCATCACCCCACCTTTCTTTCTTCCTCTTCGATCACACCGGAAAATCTGGTAACCTCTGATCTTAAATGGTTTTCCTTCTTGCAGGTGTGTCTCTTGAATGCAGCAGATATCAATGTTGTTTTCGTACAGGAACTGTTCGAGCTCTGATTTCTTGTTGGTAACCCCTTCTGCATTCCAGTGCATGATGTTGATACTGGGGTTCTCTTTGGGTTTGGTCTTCTCTTTCCGTTGGCCAGTAGCTCTCCATCCTCGTCCCCTGGCTCCACAAGACGAGTTGATGGGACCTCCAGTAGCTGAGGGTGGGCTCCTTCGAGGCATGGAGCCCGGCGCTGCACCTGCCTGGCGGATCCTCACAGGGCGAGCACCATTTCGATTGATTCGATCTCCAAGTGTAATTTCATTAGCGTTGTGCATAATGCTCTGGTTAGCCCCTCCAAATGTCTGGATTGACACCCAGTGGGTTACACCCCTGCGCCACGTTGAGGCCGAGCATATAGTCTTAAACAGGGGGTCCCGTCGGTCACGGAGGATGACCGATGGGTATTGGGAGTCCAGAGTGCCGGGTCAGGTGGCCCCGGTCCGGCACTAGTGGATAAATCTCAAGTACACCAGGAAGAAGTCCTGTCCCTATGGGATGAGGGTGTGAGGACAGCGATGAGGGCTGTCAATCATTCTTATCGTCTCCTTCAGTCGGTGTGGGCTGAAGCGGGGGCAGGCCACCCTGTGCCACCTGTGGCGCTTTCATGTGTTAATGACGGCTTGGTGCTGTCAATGGATGCATTGGCAAGGGTGCAAGCGCGAGTGACGAAGTCCAGGAGGCAAATGGTCATTGAACATATGCGTCCGGCTATGGCAGTCAGGGAGCGTCTCCTTGGGACGCCCCTGACAGGGTCTAGCATCTTTGGTGGCCAAGCGCGGGCCATCTTAGAGGACACCGCCAGTATCGCGCAGAATCGGTTAGCGGTAAACCTACAGCTAGAGCTAGTGCGGCAAGTGCACGCACTAGGGGCTGTGGGGAAACCGCTAACGGGACAGCCTTCAAAGAAGCAGAAGAAGCATAAGGGCAAGGCGAAAGCCAGGCCTGTTGCGACTTCTGCTTCAGCTGGGTTTTCAGAGCCGCCGCCGGCAAAGAAGCCCAGGAAGGTTGTAGAGGCGCCTACCCTCCCCAATGTTGCTCCTGACCGCCCTAGGGGCGGGAAGGGTAAGGGTAAGGCCTCAAAGGGCGGACAGAAGGGGCCGAAGCGTACCTGAGGGTACGAAAGCTCCCTTCATATCCGCCTGGACCACGCCTGTGCGACAGGAACAGCGGTGCCAGTTATACCCGTCGTGCCTAGAACGAAATGGTTCTCACTCTCTCTCGTTAAGAAGGGGGGGGGGGGGGGGTGGGCGGACTGTGAGCCGGACAACCCCGTTAGACGTCGAGGCGTCTATGGTGGGTGGAAGGCTCATGCGTTTCGTCGAGGCCTGGCGAGGTGTGACGTCAGACAGTCTGGTCCTGGGATGGTTATCCCAGGGTTACATGCCGGAGTGGTGGGACTTTCCACCACAAAATCTGTCTTTGGCACCTGTCTTGACACCCGTACCAAGGGAGCCAGACAAGTTAGAAGCCGTTCAAAAGGAAGTGTCGGGTTTGCTTCTGAAGGGAGCAATAAAACCAGCAAACCGAAACACTCCAAGCTTCTATTCAAACATGTTCCTTGTCCCCAAGAGCACAGGGGGATGGAGACCCATACTCAATCTCAGGCCATTAAATTGGTTTATCCATACGCCTCGGTTCCAGATGGAAACGCCGAGGTCGGTAATGGCGGGATTGAGGAAAGGAATGTGGTGTGTATCGATCGATCTGAAAGATGCATATTTCCACATTCCTATGAATCGGAGTTGGCACAGGTTTCTGAGATTTGCGTTTCAGAATCAAGTATGGGAGTTTACAGTTCTCCCGTTCGGCCTGTCGACAGCTCCGAGGGTTTTCACAAGAGTGGTCCTTGCGGTGACAGCGTTTCTCAGAAAAGAGAACGTGGCGCTACACACCTACATAGAGGACTGGCTGCTCAAGGCGGACTCGGCAGCCAGGTTGAACGTGGATACTGCTCTGACTCTGAAGTTACTTTCAGATCTAGGTTGGATAGTCAACGAGGAGAAATCCGAGTTGACGCCCACTCAACATTTCGTTTATTTGGGGATGCGATTCGACCTCGAGGAGGGCAGGGTTTACCCGTCAGAGCCCAGAGTGGTGTCTCTGTTAGCCATCCTCAGGAGTTTTCGAGTGGGATACCACATTCAGGTGAGGCGGTTCCTTCAGATGCTGGGCATGATGGTCTCCATGGAGCAGGTTATCCCATACGCTGCTCTAATGCGAAGGCCTATCCAGTTGTATCTGATGTCTCTGTGGAAACAGAGAACAGAACCCCTGTCAAAACTGGTGCCAGTTTTGGAGCCGATAATATCGCATCTTCTATGGTGGAAACAGCGTCAGAATCTCCTATTAGGGGTTTCACTGCACCTACCCCACCACCAGCTGTCCGTCTACACGGATGCATCGCTGGAAGGGTGGGGTGCCTGCCTGGGAGAACACCAGGTCTCGGGCACATGGACTCTCCCGGAGAGTCAGCTGCATATCAATCTGTTGGAAATGATGGCAGTGGAACTGGCGTTGGAAGAGTTTCTTCCGATGATCAGGGGCAAGGTGATATTGATACGGTCGGACAATTCGACAGTAGTATCATATATAAATCGCCAAGGCGGGACCCGGTCGCCCAACCTGTGCATCAGGGTGTGGCACTTGATTCAATGGTGCAGGAATTACTCGGTTGTTTTGAAAGCAGCTCATATTCCTGGCCGATTGAACATTCTGGCGGATGCTTTGTCTCGCAGACAGAGAATCTTGCCAACAGAATGGTCCCTCAACCCTCCGGTTCTGCGACGGATCTTCGAGCATTGGGGCAAACCCAACGTGGACTTGTTCGCCACAAAGGAAAATGCTCAAATCATGACATATGTCTCGCCGATTCCAGATCCAAATGCCGTCGATACAGACGCTCTGGCGATAAGCTGGAGAGGGATGCACGCTTACGCGTACCCACCCACCATTCTTCTACCGAAGGTATTGGTGAAGGTCAAGGAGGAACCATGTCTCGTCCTGCTAATAGCGCCGTATTGGCCGAGCAGGGAATGGTTCACGGATCTTCTAGATCTGCTGGTGGAAAATCCTGTGCAGTTGCCCGAGATTCCGAACATAATCTCCCAGGCCAAGGGACGCTTCCTACACGAGCGTCCCGAAATGTTCAAATTAACTGCGTGGATGTTGTCAAATAACGTTCCACGTCGGAAGGCTTTTCTCGACAGGCTGCTGATTTCATCGCGGCTGCGAGAAGGAGGTCAACCTTCAAGTCATATAACAACAAGGTTAACAGATTTGCAGACTGGTGTGAAGAAAATGGTATTGATACCTTTCAATCCACTGTTCAGCAAATAGCAGACTTTCTCTGTGAGCTGTTCTTTTCAGGACTAGCTCCCGTCACGGTTGCTGGATACAAGTCAGCTTTGGCATCAGTTATCCCTTGTCTAGCCAACAGGGATAGTCCAGAGGTGGCCCAGTTAAACGTGATGTTGAAGGGAATGAGCAATCTCCGCCCGAGACAACCGGTAGTCATTCCAGCCTGGAGTCTATCTTTAGTGCTTAATGTACTGGCCAAGCACCCTTTCGAACCGTTGCGTTCGGCTAGTCTAAAGCATTTGACTCTAAAGGCGGTCTTTCTATTGGCAGCTTCCTCAGCTAGAAGGCGCAGTGAGATCCATGCGCTTTCGGCAGAGAGGAACTGATTTATTGTTTCTGGAGAAGGTCTGCTTCTCCTTCGATCAATACTCACCATTCCGTTACTTCTGATATACAGCTGGCCTTGACAGCGGCTCTAGGATTATAGACTTAGAAAGCTTTACCGACTCCTGGGAACCGGGTACCCGGCTCCCCACTGCCGAGTACCCGTTTACCATAGAGCTCATTCTTGTTTGCATAGCAACAAGTGCAATACATGCTTTTCGCATTAAGGATTTTAGTGTTTTTTAAAAGAATCTAAGTCTTTAATCAGTGATAGTTTGTGTGTTCTGAAAGGATAACTAAGGACTATGGAGAATACCGCCCAAGACAACCAGGTTGTATTGTTCTTTATATCCATAGTTAAAATACTTAGGTCTCTAAATTTCGTTGTGTCGCATGTTCCAATTTCTGACCCCATAGAATCTGGGACGTGTGCTAGCAACGATATATGCCAGACGATCGCCTTCTGTAAACCCCAACAGGCGATCGGCAGATATGAAAATAGGTGTTTGCTACGGTATTTCAAACACGAATATCGGCTGACGTCGTTCTGCGTAGAATCCGAGCGGGTGACGTCACACCCGGTCGCTCGGATGTTTATGTGAAGAAAATTTTTTTCATTAATTCGCGCATCTTGTTCTGGGTGCTGCGTACTAAAAAATGGTACCGGAAATTTTAGAATGATCAAGTTTACGTGCGATCACGATCGGTTTGCAATGATCGGTGGTTTCAAAATTCTTGAGTAGATGTGTGGTCTGCGGTTTTACCGTGTGAGACAGCAGTTGTTATACATTTTGTTGTTTTCTTCACATATCGTGCTGCGTTCGTTAGGAGTATAATTTATATTGATTAGTAAATATACCCTGAATGCTATGCGATATGATTCCTGGAGCCGTTACACATCCTGTAGGATCTATTATGGGTGTGTTGTGCCCGCCGCGTTCTTGTCGTCATAATCAATGCGATCATTGTTGTAACGTGGCGGGGTGGGGTGTGGGAGGTTACGGTTAATTTATGAGTCAAAATATTTGAAAATTAATTGTCTGCCTTCCATCCGTGTCTCGTTCCGCTTGTTTATTGTAGGTTTGTGCTTATTTTATAGGCCAAGCCAGCCCCGCCATCATGTGACGACTGCCATAAGTTTGTCCGTGTAATGTTCAAGGACCATGTCTGTTTTAGGTGTGCCCTGTGTAATATAGATCATAGGTGTAATGTTTGTGCAGTGTGGTCCGTCGAAACGATGGTTAAGTTCCTTGCCCAGAAGGACTTGGCTGGGTCTGACGCGGGGTCAGGCGGTCCGAGAGGAAATCGTGGAGCGCCTGGTTCGGCCGGTGGGGGTGCTCCACGTCCCCAGCTGGAGGTGGCGGAGATGGCACCGCCGGCGTGGTTTGGTCCGGCTATGCAGGGTTTTCTGCATAGCGTTCTGCCCACGCTGGTGTCGTCCCTGCTACCAAAGGTTGGGGGGCAGTTTCTCCCCATGCCTGGTACGGATCCTGTCTTCGGACAGGATTCTGGACTGGTTACCGAGGGGGCCGTCTCGTACGGCCCCCGGCGGGTCCGTCTGGCTTCGGCCAGACGGGTTCTGTCTCTCTGCAGCCACCTCCGGGTGGTCCAGTAGCGGTGGCCGGTCCGTCAGGTGTGGGAGCCGTCCGCCAGGACGGCTCCACGGTTTATTCGTCTAGTGACGGCTCTTCGGAGTCTGAAGACGATGAGGCCGAGGAGGAGAGGTTGCTGCGGCCCGTGAAGCCGCAGGTGGAGAATATGGAGGTTGATTCCGTCCTGGACGGAACCGGCCTCCATTTGTCTGGTTTGGCGCAAGCCAGGTCAGCGGCTCCGCCTGCGGCTGAGGCCAATCCGTTACCGTGCACCGGTTCCGCGCGGCTTGGTTTGTCACCAGCCGTCAGGGGAACCGGTGTGCCGGGCCAGGCGTGGTACTCACCTATCTCGCCTGGTCCGGCAGCCGGACATGGGGTGCCGTTGGCGCCCGTGGCCGGCTATGGTTCCGCGACGGTTACGGGTCCGTACGGTTTTCCGTGCGGACCTACCCCATGGACCGGAGTGTTTCATGGGGTGGCGGCGGAACCATGTGGTAGCGGAGTGCCTGGCGTGTCAGCCGTGGCTCCTGGCCGGGAGGCCATGGCTGGCAGACCCGTAAGCATGTCAACGGGTGACGTGTTTGCGGGGGTATCTTCTTCGGAGTTAGATTGGTCTGATGCTCTGGCGTGGCTAGCCAGAGTTGACCCGTCTGTGGTTTCGGCCACGGCCGATGAAGATGCGCCCCGTCCGTCGGTTGCGTCGATTAGGACGGGGATTTTGCCCGCGGCCCGGATCCAGTCAGTGGGACTGGATCCACGGTTCATTGATTTGTTGGATGCTATTTATAGTAAACAACTAATGACCAAGGGTCAGCTCCCTGCGGCCTCCAGGGAGGTGCGGGCAAGGTGTCGTATTCCGCGGGGTGAATACGACAGGTATGGTGTAGTCCCGTCGGTCACGGAGGATGACCGATGGGTACTGGGCGTCCAGAGTGCCGGGTCGGGTGGTCCCGGTCCGGCACTAGTGGATAAGGCCCAGGTACACCAGGAAGAAGTCCTGGCCCTATGCGATGAGGGTGTGAGGGCAGCCATGAGCGCTGTCAATCACTCCTATCGTCTACTTCAGTCGGTGTGGGCTGAAGCGGGGGCAGGCCACCCTGTGCCACCTGTGGCGCTATCGTGCGTTAATGACGGCTTGGTGCTGTCAATGGACGCATTGGCAAGGGTGCAAGCGCGTGTGACGAAGTCCAGGAAGCAAATGGTCATTGACCATATGCGTCCGGCTACGGCAGTCAGGGAGCGTCTTCTTGGGACGCCCCTGACAGGGCCTAGCATCTTTGGTGGCCAAGCGCGGGCCATCTTAGAGGACACCGCCAGTATTGCGCAGAATCGGTTAGCGGTAAATCTACAGCTAGAGCTGGTGCGGCAAGCGCACGCACTAGGGGCTGTGGGCAAGCCGCTAACCGGACAGCCTTCAAAGAAACAGAAAAAGCATAAGGGCAAGGCGAAAGCCAGGCCTATTGCGACGTCTGTTTCGGCTGGGTTCTCGGAGCCGCCGCCGGCGAAGAAACCCAGGAAGGCTGTAGAGGCGCCTACCCTCCCCAATGTTGCTCCTGACCGCCCTAGAGGTGGTAAGGGCAAGGGGAAGGGTAAGGGTAAGGGTAAGGCCTCAAAGGGCGGACAGAAGGGGCCGAAGCGTACCTGAGGGTACGCAAGCTCCCTTCATATCCGCCTGGACCGCACCTGTGCGACAGGAACAGCGGTGCCAGTTATACCCGTCGTACCTAGAACGAAATGGTTCTCACTCTCTCTCGTTAAGAAAGGGGGGGGGGGGGGCGGACTGCGAGCCGGACAACCCCGTTAGACGTCGAGGCGTCTATGGTGGGTGGAAGGCTCATGCGTTTCGTCGAGGTTTGGCGAGGTGTGACGTCAGACAGTCTGGTCCTGGGATGGTTATCCCGGGGTTACATGCCGGAGTGGTGGGACTTTCCACCACAAAATCTGTCTTTGGCACCAGTCTGGACACCCGTACCAAGGGAGCCAGACAAGTTAGAAGCCGTTCAAAAGGAAGTGTCGGGTTTGCTTCTGAAGGGAGCAATAAAACCAGCAAACCGGAACACTCCAGGCTTCTATTCAAACATGTTCCTTGTCCCCAAGAGCACGGGGGGATGGAGACCCATACTCAATCTCAGGCCATTAAATTGGTTTATCCATACGCCTCGGTTCCAGATGGAAACACCGAGGTCGGTAATGGCGGGATTGAGGAAAGGAATGTGGTGTGTATCGATCGATCGGAAAGATGCATATTTCCACATTCCGATCAATCGGAGTTGGCACAGGTTTCTGAGATTTGCGTTTCAGAATCAAGTATGGGAGTTTACAGTTCTCCCGTTTGGCCTGTCGACAGCTCCGAGGGTTTTCACAAGAGTGGTCCTTGCGGTGACAGCGTTTCTCAGAAAAGAGAACGTGGCGCTACACACCTACATAGACGACTGGCTGCTCAAGGCAGACTCGGCAGCCAGGTTGAACGTGGATACTGCTCTGACTCTGAAGTTACTTTCAGATCTAGGCTGGATAGTCAACGAGGAGAAATCCGAGTTGACACCCACTCAACATTTCGTTTATTTGGGGATGCGATTCGACCTCGAGGAGGGCAGGGTTTACCCATCAGAGCCCAGAGTAGTGTCTCTGTTAGCCATCCTCGGGAGTTTTCGAGTGGGAAACCACATTCAGGCACGGCGGTTCCTTCAGATGCTGGGCATGATGGTCTCCATGGAGCAGGTTATCCCGTACGCTGCTCTAATGCGAAGACCTATCCAGTTGTATCTGATGTCTCTGTGGAAACAGAGAACAGAACCCCTGTCAAAACTGGTGCCAGTTTTGGAGCCGATAATATCGCATCTTCTATGGTGGAAACAGCGTCAGAATCTCCTAATAGGGGTTTCGCTGCACCTACCCCACCCCCAGCTGTCCGTTTACACGGATGCATCGCTGGAAGGGTGGGGTGCCTGCCTGGGAGAACACTAGGTCTCGGGCACATGGACTCTCCCGGAGAGTCAGCTGCATATCAATCTGTTGGAAATGATGGCAGTGGAACTGGCGTTGGAAGAGTTCCTTCCGATGATCAGGGGCAAGGTGATATTGATACGGTCGGACAATTCGACAGTAGTATCATATATAAATCGCCAAGGAGGGACCAGGTCGCCCACCCTGTGCATCAGGGTGTGGCACTTGATTCAATGGTGCAGGAATTACTCGGTTGTTTTGAAAGCAGCTCATATTCCTGGCCGATTGAACATTCTGGCGGATGCTTTGTCTCGCAGACAGAGAATCCTGCCAACAGAATGGTCCCTCAACCCTCCAGTTCTGCGACGGATCTTCGAGCATTGGGGCAAACCCAACGTGGACTTGTTCGCCACAAAGGAAAATGCTCAAATCATGACATATGTCTCGCCGATTCCAGATCCAAATGCCGTCGATACAGACGCTCTGGCGATAAGCTGGAGAGGGATGCACGCTTACGCGTATCCACCCACCATTCTTCATCCGAAGGTATTGGTGAAGGTCAGGGAGGAGCCGTGTCTGGTCCTGGTAATAGCGCCGTATTGGCCGAGCAGGGCGTGGTTCACGGATCTTCTGGATCTGCTGGTGGAAAATCCTGTGCAGTTGCCCGAGATTCCGAACATAATCTCCCAGGCCAAGGGACGCTTCCTACACGAGCGTCCCGAAATGTTCAAATTGACTGCGTGGATGTTGTCAAACAACGTTCCACGTCGGAAGGCTTTTCTCGACAGGCTGCTGATTTCATCGCGGCTGCGAGAAGGAGGTCAACCTTCAAGTCATATAACAACAAGGTTAACAGATTTGCAGACTGGTGTGAAGAAAAGGGTATTGATACCTTTCAATCCACTATTCAGCAAATAGCAGACTTTCTCTGTGAGCTGTTCTTTACAGGACTAGCTCCCGTCACAATTGCTGGATACAAGTCAGCTTTGGCATCAGTTATCCCTTGTCTAGCCAACAGGGTAGTCCAGAGGTGGCCCAGTTAAACGTGATGTTGAAGGGAATGAGCAATCTCCGCCCGAGACAACCGGTAGTCATTCCAGCCTGGAGTCTATCTTTAGTGCTTAATGTACTGGCCAAGCACCCATTCGAACCGTTGCGTTCGGCTAGTCTAAAGCATTTGACTCTAAAGGCGGTCTTTCTATTGGCAGCTTCCTCAGCTAGAAGGCGCAGTGAGATCCATGCGCTTTCGGCAGAGAGGAACCGATTTATTGTTTCTGGAGAAGGTCTGCGTCTTCTGCCAAGAGCAGAATTTATGTCAAAGAACCAATCTTTGAGATATCCCGGCAAACCGATCATTATACCGAAGTTAACCAGGTTTGATCGTGATGCCAGTGTCTGGTGCCCGGTCCGTGCTTTGACTAAGTACAAGAAACGGACTGACTCGTTACGGTCGAACGATAGACATCTGTGGATCTGCCATAAAAAGCCTTATGGCGCCGCATCCATGGATACTATCTCTCGTTGGGTGGTCGAATGCATTCAGACTACTCATGAGATGGCGACTGGGCACCAGGTGCAGGGCGTAAGGGCACACGATGTTAGAGGAATAGCCGCCTCGACCGCCCTTTACAATGGTGTTCCGTTAGAGGACATCATGGCCGTTGCACAATGGCACTGTGAGTCCATTTACGGATTACTATATGAGGGATGTGTCAGACTCAGCCAATCCACTCGCTTTAGCTGTTTTGAAACGATAGTTAGTGACCACACTGCTTTTCCCCTTTTTTCACTTTGGTAAGAAAAGAACCTAAAGCAGGCATGGTCAGGCGAGAGGATGTCAACCAGATTGTGTCACTGATGGCCGAACCGGTGAATGGTTGGAGGCGGTACGTCTGAAGTCCTGTTATCATAAGGTAATTCAATAAGTGAGAGTTTTTTGTATTATGTATATGTATCATGTTCATTCATTTTATATATTCATGCTCATTCCCAGGCTAATACATGGAATATGCAGGGAGTAGTTAACCCTCTTGGCATATTGGTGTTTTCAGGTGAGATACATGTTCGTTAGTTCTCTCCCTTTTCTTAGGAGGAAAAATGGGAGGGCGGGCGGTGACGCGAATGTGATTCGGTTCCGTGAACTTGACGGTCCTTTTAGGTCTCCGTTAGTCAAGTTTGAAGTCTAAAATCTTTCTCCAAGGGGCAAAATTAGCATTTATGGCTTGCCCCTTCCCACCAGGTTACTGATCAAATCTGGTGTATATCAGAAGTAACAGAATGGTGAGTATTGATCGAAGGAGAATGCAGGAAATGTCAATTTCCCTTTCTCCGAGATCTAACAATACTCACCATTCTGTTACGGACCCAGCCTCCCAGCCCCACGGAGGCAAGCCATAATTTTCTCTTGTTTGGTGGCTATGCAAACAATATGAGCTCTATGGTAAACGGGTACTCGGCAGTTGGGAGCCGAGTACCCGGTTCCCAGGAGTCGGTAAAGCTTTCTAAGTCTATAATCCTAGAGCCGCTGTCAGGGCCAGCTGTATATCAGAAGTAACAGAATGGTGAGTATTGTTAGATCTCGGAGAAAGGGAAATTGACATTTCCTGCATTCTCGAGGCAAACATACAGGAAAACTGTTGAATGTTTTTAAATTAATTTGATTGGAAGCTGTTGCTGCCTTAGGCAGCAACGACTTCCAGGCAAATTAATTTTAAAATATTCAACTGAATAAGTTTTATGTTTATCAGTGAAAGGGTTAAGTCCACTGCAGTTCTGGCTCGCTCGATCATTGATGAATTAATATATTTGTAAATTTTTTATATCTTGCAGTGAGTTTCGCTGCATGACCAGTGATAAAATACGAGCAAACTATGATGGGAGCATCCAGTTCAGCAATGCATATTCCAGAAATGGACATGAATTCTGCCCGTTCAGACATGCCAACATCTTTCAGTTTCAAGCCAGGTACACAGCAACACCATAGCATGGCGATGAAGAAATCAATCCCTCGATGTAAGCTTATTTAATTATCCAGCTTGGAGCAGGGTGTGTGCATGCATGTGTTGATGTGTGTGTGTGTGTGTACTTTTGTGTGTCCGTGTGGTTGCACGAGCATGCATGCATGTACGTATGAGTGCATGCGGATGTGTGTGTGTAGCTTTTGTTGCTTTAAATTTGACAATAACTTAGCTTCTACTTGGAATATGTTAATATAGCTTAGTGAAGCAATGGACCTTTCCAGTTTTATCTATTCCCCCACCCATCTCTATCTAAGCTCCACCCGCACCTCGCTGGTGTTGGGATTGATCGATCTCTGCACTTCCTGACTATCAATTTCCAGAAAACTGGATATGTAAGCTTTTGAATATTTTGTAACCAATTTGACTGGGCACTATAGGTAGCAACAATGCCCAGTCAAATTAGTTTCAAAATATAGAATATTTATTAAATAGTAAAGACATACAATTCATACAAAACCGCATAGTCCGTCTTCAAATATGCGTTCGTGACATAGTTATCTACGTCATTCATGATGTCATGTAGTTGATTATAATGTCATATGATGGGTGGATAAAGTGTAAAAGTCCATTACTGTGTCTGCACAATCTGATTTTGGTTTATGTAAAAAAATTTCTACGTAGAATAATTTAGTCTGTGCTAGCCTAGACGAAAATGTTATGTGATTCTAACATATCTGCAGGCCCAAAACTTGTAAAAATTTCAACTGTTCACACCAACTAACCCACAGTATCATAGAGGTCAATCTTTTACCAATGAAATCTTTATATATATATATATATATATATTTCAGGACAATCATAAAGGACACGTGTAGGCTATTTTGAAACTAATTTGACAGCAATGACTTCCAGTCAAATTATTTTCAAAAAAATATTCATCAGAATATATAAATACACATCGGAAAAGTGTCGTGTACCTGGTTGGTACCTGTGAAAGAGCTAAATGTGTAGATTAATGACATGGTGTCTACTGTCTTGACTACTTATGAATGGGTTAGGTGACCCATATTATGGTGAACAAGACATGCATGCCTAGTTAGATTCAGATAAACTCCAGGAGAAAGATCGTTTTGTTCACTTCACATGTTGTGGACTGATTCTGGTTACAAAATTATTTGTGCAATTTCAGAACATGAAATTAATGGTGTCACACTAGCCACGGTCAGTAAGAACTGTTGAATCCAATTGGTCACTCAAGTATATAAACGTCATAATAAATTACGTCACATGCATGCTGACGTCACAATCCAATATGTAATGAGTAAACAGTTAACGAGGTTAAGAGTGTGTCTAATTCATTTATCCTAAATAATAACATATAATAACCCTGAATGTAATGAACAAAGAAATATCACATCTTGCATGAATGGTTAGATGATAAAGAAACTGGCACCACTTTTGTTTGGCGTAGGGGATGGTTCAATTTAGTGATCCGAATTGTATCTTGACATCTGGTGTCCAAGATTTAGGTAGAATGTTACAGTTGTTCCACAAATGTCCTGATGGGTCGACATGTGCAGCCCTGGTCACTAGTCTTAAAACATGGTTTGCTGATAGCTGTTGCTGCCCCTAATACAGCTAGCCATAACAATGTTTTCGAAACTACAAGGGCATCATTTTTAAGGCGAGCTATCAGTCTCGCTCAGGCATATCGCCTAACCTTTCATCCTAGGAGAGAGCAGTTAATAGCTCGTCTTAAATATCAAAACATTAATCAAAATTTAGATATTTTACTATCTACGCGCAGATTTAATAACATTTCATTCTGCAAGAGGAGCGATCGCTCCTCTACCACTTCAATAGCACCACGATTTTCGAGAGATAAAGCCCTCATTCATAAAGCTAATTCTCCTTCAACCAGGAAATAAATTTAATACAAACCTAGTATTACAGTACAGCTCAGAAATAACTTAACATCTTTCTAAAAAACAAAATAAAACTAAGTGTGTACAATTTGTTCAATATTTCAATATATTGTGATTTGATGAAGAAGCACACATTCTTATGATTCATGATTCTAGGTTAAAAGATCATGAACACTTTATGCCAACAGCTTCCAGTCAAGGTAATTTCAAAATATTCAACAGTTTGACGCTGATTTTCATCACCACTATTAACAGTGTTTGTTTGAATCCCATGCCAATCCACCAACCAAAACTTATTCCAACATTGGGTTATAAGATAAGTCGGGGGTCTAGGGTTTGCAATTTGCAATGTATAGATTGCTTTATTGTCTATAGCTATATCGTGCACCCATAGCGAAGACTAATATTTATGGAGAGTATATACATCATAATCAATTATGTCATGTATAGGCTGATGTCACAATCAAAAGCCTAATGAATGATGTTTCTACTTCGAATAATACTTACCAGATGTACTATTATGATAATGGCTATTATCTAGTCTAGCTCAAAATAAACAATTAAAAACTCCGCACTCTCCGGGTTCTGCCCATACTGTGTCCGGGAATTACCATAGCCCCAGGTACCAAGTCAATTCCCAATCACAGTCAGATTCGCTTATTTTGCTGACTTGGAAAGTCGCAGGTTTTTTCTAGTTTAAAATTTGCTCAAATTTTCGGATTTACGCGTGCTCTCGCTAATTCGTTGCTGGCATCATGGAAGGAAAAGGAAAGTCATCACAAGGGCAGGTTGTATCAATCTAGAATTTATACATTCGTGCCGTAATGACTGATTGAAAATTTCTTAAATTGGCACATTATTCTAAAATGGTAGCCATTGTTGGAGTCGCTCCGATACTCATTAACTGTTTAATCTTATCCGGGTACTCGGTTAATTTCTCTTGCGACTCGGTTCCTTCCAAGATGGATGCGCCCTTAGCCAAGATGGTGGCGCCCTTGATCATTGTTATCTTATGGTTTGGCGTGTCTATGCACTCGTTTAGGTGCCAGTTTTTAGCTCTCGCTTGATTGTCAAGGGTGTTTGTAGCGATCAGCATTACCAAGTTGTGTTTATTAAATTCACTCTAAAAAGTTTCAAATATTTCCTTCCTAAAGGCTTGATTATCATTAATTTAAGAGAAAGTTAATGTTTCTAAGTAATTCTATCTTACAATCAAGTCAATTGTGCGTATTGCTCATCATCGTATGTCATGTGCAACGTTTTAATTCTTACTCTGTGTTCGCAGAAGACCAAGAACCAGGACGCTCTGTGTCAAAAGTGTAACAGGTTCATGAAGCGCAAGTTCAGTGATCATCACTGTGTGGCTTGCACGAAGTGCAAAGTGGGAAGTCCTTGTGACGTGTGCGCGAAGAGGTCGTCGGAGTTGGTGGCAGAGTTCGATCGTGATCGACGTGCACATTTGGAGAGAATCGCGAGGGACAAGGCGGCCAAGCCGGACCAGGCATCAGTAAACGGTCTTGAAGAGCGTCTGAATGAGCGAATGGACTCAGCATTGGGCGTATGGGCGGCCCAGTTTAAGGCAATGTTTGAGTCCTTGCAGTCCACGATCCCGACGATGCAGGCTGGTGTAGGGCAACCTTTCCGTGGTCCGGCTAGTTCTGTGAAGGGATGAGCACCTGTCCCTTCTCCGACCTTGTCTCAGGAGCCGACGGCGGAGGAGGAAGCTTTTCTGCTTATGGAAGATTCCGGCATGCCGGATATTTCGTTAACAGCAGAACCAGGTACATCCCAGGGATCTCCCTCGAGTTTTGTATGGCTTTGCCAGGCGGGTGATGATGTCGACGTTCCGTCGGGAATTTTTCACCCGGATTTCGCTCAACCCACGTCGTTGGAGCCGTGTTTTGCGGTTCCTAGCGGCATCCCGGCAGCGTTAGGTGCGGCTACTCTCGGAGTTCTGTCATCTACCGTAGTGAAAGCGGCTGTAGTCTCGGCTCCCGTGCTGGAGCCGATGGACTGCGGTGAATCTCAGCATGGGTCGTCGGTGACCTACTCAGAAGGAAGATGAGAACGGTAGTCCATTGATGGACGAGTCCTCATTTTGCACCGAAGCTGAATGGGTGCAGGTCCTTGACTGGATGTCCGGCCGTCTCGGGTTGGCATCGGATCAGGGATCTCAGCGCGATCCGGCGATGGAACGGATGTCAGAGCGTGCGGCTAGCGCTCTGTCAAGTGGCTCTTCGGCCATGCCGACGCTCCCCTTGGACACGCGACTTCTGACATGTTGGAAGTTGCAGCGTATCATCTGGTTCAACCAGAGTATTCGTTGCCCAAGGCCCCGAAGGGGATAATGAGTAGGGTCCATTTTCCTGAGCGCCGTTGGCTGGCAAATCGAAGGGTCATTCTCGTCCCTTAGTTTCCCAGGCCAATAAGGATCCTTTTAATGAGTTAACGCTCATTGAGGATGCGGCGAGGGCAGCCATGGCTGCACACTTGCGCGGATGTACCGTCCTGCAGGGTATGCTTACCTGCATGGCGGAAGGTGGGGAAGTGCCAGAGGCTGCTCCCAGAGTTGTCCGGGACACCATGCGCTTGTCCCAGGATTGCCTGGCCAGGATGATCACCAGATCATTGGTGGAGTGCAGGAGAATGGTTCTTGATTGTGTAGAACCAGGACCTGAGATGAGGGCTGCGTTATCTTCTGCACCTTTCATTGCTCCAGGCTTGTTCGGCGGCTCGGTACGGCAAACCATATCCACGGTCGCGTCAATGGTCGCAGAGAAGGAAGTAGTCGGCAAGTCGTGGAAGTCGACTAAGAGGACACAGCCGCAGCAGTCCTACAAGCAGCATCGGCAGGAGCAACAGAGGCAGCGCCAGAGATCGGCCTTCCGTCCTTCTGGTTGTGATGCCCATCGGGCATCCGTATCGCAGGGACCTGGCCATTCGTCCTCATACAAGTCCTCTAATAAGAGGCTGTATGAGGAGAACAGGAAGGGTGGCTGTTCGGGTCATGCTGGTTATCATAAGGATAGTCGTGGCAGCGGTCCTGAACTGTCATACTCCAAGAAACCGTGTGCCGGCCGTGGAGGTCGGTCCTGACGGGTTTCCGGCGGGATCAGTTCCGGTGACGTTAGGAACGAAGGGAGTCGAGAATCTTCACCCAAGCGATTTAGCGTCTTATCATGCAATATCGACCGCCAGCTGTGTGCAGATTCCTACCGTCGGAGGCAGACTTCAACTGTTCTCAAGCCAATGGGAACGGGTCATGCGAGATTGTTTAGTCTGTCAGTGGTTAAGAAACGGCTACGAACCGGACTGGCTCATCCGTCAATCGTTAGTTCTGTTAACATCGACTCCAGTGGGGACTCCCGTTCCAAGGGAATCCGATCGTCTAGATGCCATTTGCTCAGAAATCGAAGATCGTCAGCGGAAGAACGCGATTCATCTAGTCCGCAATCAGTCCTCCCTAGGCTTCTATTCGATGATGTTCCTCGTTCCGAAACGTACCGGAGGTTGGAGACCAATTCTCAATCTCAAACCGTTGAACAAATTTATTCTTTCTCCAAAGTTTCAGCGCAGCGGTGATGACAGGGCTGAGAAAAGGCTTGTGGGCAGTGTCGATAGATCTGAAGGATGCATATTTTCATATTCCAATGTCAATTCCTTTTCAGAAATACCTTCGCTTTGCATTCCAAGACAATGTTTGGGAATTCAATGCGCTTCGATTCTGCCTGACCACAGCACCGAGGGTCTTCACCAAAGTGGTTCTCGCCATGACTTCTTATCTTCGCAGGAGAAACATAGCTGTTCATACTTACATAGACGACTGGCTGCTGAAGGTGGGGAATCCAGTCACTCTGCGCAACAATCTTCAGGTAGTCCTAGCCTTACTAAAGGACCTAGGATGGATTGTGAATCTAGAGAAATCAGAATTGACTCCATCCCAGGAGTTTGTTTATCTGGGAATATTTTTCAACCTCAGGGACGGCGTAGCTTTTCCGGCGGAGAGCAGAGTCAAGAGTTTGATTGCAGTACTGGAGTCAGTTTCTCTAGGAGCCTTTCTGACGGCGCGCCAATTTCTCAGGATACTGGGTTTACTAGTGTCTCTGGAGAAAGTGGTTCCTTATGCGGCACTCAGGCGCAGGCCGATTCAGATGTATCTAATGTCATTCTGGTCTCAGAGAACGGATCCGTTATCGCTGAGAATTCCAGTCAAAGAACCATTGATATTCCACCTTCAGTGGTGGTTATCAGAACAGAATCTCCTGCGAGGTGTTCCTCTACAACCTCCTCAACCGCAGATGTCCATCTTTACAGATGCATCAATGACGAGTTGGGGAGCGGTATTGGACGATCAGTCAGTCTCAGGGGAATGGGATCGGACCAATGCGCAGAAACATATCAATGTTCTCAAATTATTAGCGGTGGCATTAGCACTTCGAAAATTCAAGAGCTTAATCCGAGACAAGATTGTCCTAGTAAGGACAGACAACTCAACATTGGTGTCTTATTTGAACCGCCAAGGCGGGACGAGATCGCCGGAGTTGTGTATGATGATTTGGAACCTTCTGCTGTGGTGCCAAGAGAGGAATATTATTCTTCGGCCACCACACATTCCAGGAAGACTGAACATCTTAGCGGATGCTCTTAGTCGAAGGACGGTTTGTCGTCCGACGGAGTGGCAGCTCAACCAATCGGTAGTGGAGGTTTTATTCAAACATTGGGGCAAGCCAAATGTGGACCTGTTTGTGATAAAACAGAACACAAAGATTGTCACATATGTGTCACCGATCCCGGACACGCTAGCTCTAGCAGTAGACGCACTGGCGATAAGTTGGAAGGGAATGTACGCGTATGCGTATCCTCCAACGATTCTCATCCCAAAAGTTCTGGCAATGATAAGAGAGGGTATGTGCCAAGTACTACTGATCACCCCTTTGGTTTACGGATCTGCTGGACCTTCTGTTCTGCAATCCAATCCCTCTTCCAGACAGAAGAGATCTAATCTCTTAGAACAAGGGTATGTATCTCCACGACAGATCGGAAATGTTCAAATTGACTGCATGGATGTTGTCAAGTAGCGTGTAATTAAGGATGGCTTTTCTGAAGTTTGTTGCTTCAGCCAGAAGATGGTCAACCACTAAAACATATAATTATAGAATCAACCAATTTGCAGAGTGGTGTAAGCGAAGAGATATCGATCCCTTTTCTGCATCTGTTCAACACGTAGCAAATTTTATCTGTCATTTATACGAAGTTGACAAACTTGTACCTTCAACGCTAGCAGCATATAAGTCTGCATTAGCTTCAGTCATTCCCAGTCTGGGCATTGAACGAGTGGAGAATGACACTTTAAATGAAGTTATTAAAGGAATGAGCAATCTGCGACCTAGACAGCCAATTCCTATCCCAGCATGGGTGAAGGTTTAAGACTACTTCCACATCTTTGTTTCCTGGCAAAGAATCAGTCACTTAAATATCCTGGACAGCCGATCAATTTGCCAAGTTTAATTAGACATGACCCAAACTCTTCTGCTTGGTGTCCTGTCAGATGTCTGAAAATGTATAAGAAACGTACTGAGGAGTGGAGAGATGACCCGAAATCCCTGTGGTTATGTCTCAAAGCTCCTCATTTGCGTGCCTCGAAAGATTCCATTTCTCGTTGGATAGTCGATGCTATTCAGATGTCTCACAAAATCGCTAAGGAAAGCAGATTGATCGCGCGAATGCCCATCAGGTCCGAGCAGTAGCAGCATCATCGGCCCTTTATAAGAGTGTCTCATTAGAGGAGGTGATGTCTGTAGCACAATGGCATGCCGAGTCATCATTCACTGATTTCTACCTTCGTGACATCTCCAGCGCACTTAATTTATCGAATGTGAACTAAAGCCACATCCGACCACTATTTCACACACATCACAAGTTTTCTTCCACTTGCACTGAACAATGGCCATGCACATGACCCGAGAACGACCGTGGATTGGCCCGAGCTCCTGTGATGAACAAGAAAGACCAAGCACTCAAAAGTTGTGAGTGTTTGCCTTAATTAAGTGACTAATTTTAAGTTTACTTATAGTCGAAATACCAGACTATCTAAGTAAATTGTCTGGCCAAGAACATCTTATTCTTTTAAACAGACATTAAGCTCATTCCAATTTGAAAATCTAATCGATATACTAATGGGTTTTTTCAAAATTAGAAGTTGTAGTAGCTTCTTTGCACTCTACTGGACTGCCCTAGCTGAGACTTGGGGTTGACACAGGTCTGGTGGGTGTTGCTCCCCGTTTTGACAGCCCTCTGGAATTTGTGCGGACAAATGAGGGGGGAGCGCGGTCTAGACCATGGAAGTTTAGCACTCTGAGTCAGATAGCAGAACCCAAGCGTATGCGAGGGTTCTAGTCTCTTCACAACCTCTGTCGGATGGTAGATGAGTGCTGGTTCGAGTCTCACCTCCTCCCACCGGTATTTCTTGGCTGTCGAAATCCGGAGTTTATCATAATAGTACATCTGGTAAGTATTATTCAAACTAGAATAAAAAAAGCATCGGCTTTTGTTTCTACGAGAATTCTTAATACTTACCAGATGTACTATGGCCCTTCCTCAGCCGCCCCACTGACGTGAAGCTGAGCTGCTTTCGCTGTTTGTCAAGGCAAATATAAGACAAATCTGACTGTGATTGGGAATTGATTCGGTACCTGCGGCTATGGTAATTCCAGGACCAGGAGAGTGCGGAGTTTTAATTGTTTATTTTGAGCTAGACTAGATAATAGGCATTATCATAATAGTACATCTGGTAAGTATTAAGAATTCTCGTAGAAACAAAACCGGATGCTTTTTTAAATCTATATGTACATGTAGCTCTGCAGGGCATAATTTAGAATTTGATATTTGCATAGCATGTATTGCTATGCAAATTATAGATTGTATAGTTGTCGGCAAAAATGTATAGCAATCAACTCTTTAACGGAATTCCCTATTTATCAATCTCAGAGCAAACAAACAGGAAAGCTGTTGAATATTTTGAAATTAATATAACTGGAAGCCCTTGCTGCCTAGCAATGGCTTCCTGTCATATTAATTTCAAATTAATCAACAGAATATGCTATACATAGTAAAGAATTTACTTTTTTCAGGGATTTTTCGTTGAAAGGGTTAAGAATAGAACTTAAGAAAATCAATAAATTGCAATCGTGTACAAATTTTGCATAGCAGATATATGTATGCATGTTGCAGAATGTATAGCAAATTCCTAAATATGTGTAGCTAATTGAGATGTGACACCAGTAGTCCAGTCAATCTAGGCCAAAAATATTTTAACCCGGAACAAATTGCAACAGAATTTTTTTACCTCGCCCAGTGTATAGGGGGCCACCATGTACAACATATCAAAAGTCCTCCAAAATTCCAAT